>CM051458.1:50519252-50679877 GCA_028274465.1 Plantago ovata
ACGGTTTTCGTTGTAGTTGTGGATTGCCTTTGGCTAATTACAAATTATTTGCTGAATCGAGACCCGACAAATCTCGTTCAAAACACTGATGAACGCGGATGTCTGCTCCGAATTCAATCAAATAAATTTTGTAATTAAGCCAAGGCAATCACAACTACAACGAAAACCGTAGTGTAGCAGTAGAATGACTCGAGTGTCGTTCTCTCAGGACTATACTAGCTTTTATCAAATCTAATTTAGAATATAAAAACAGCAGAGATAGCAAAAGGGGTTTTTCTAACAGATAATGGAGATTGTGATAGATGATCCTTCTTAACATAACGGGTCGACAATCATGCATGCTAAATTCCTCGGTCTTGCATAGAGATCTTTGAATCAATCTAGTGTCATGTTGCAATTATTAAGCACTACGAAGATAATTGGTCTGACAAGTCAATCACTATTGTCCTAATGTGTTCCGTAATTATTCAACACTACGAAGATAAACTCGCGTGGTCGACAAGTGTCCAATTGTGCATAATAATTAATACAACATACGAGAATTTAGGTTGTGCCTGATCAACGAAATAAAGCAATGACACGGAGTATAATGCGCGATATAGCCATTAGCATGATTATCTTCCCTTCGCTAAGAATTCACATACTACCACCAACGATAAGTTTAGCTACTCATAATAGGCATGCAATCACAGAAATCATAGAAGAAAACATTTGAAAGAATATATAAAATAAGTAGATTAAACTGTAAGATACAAGTTACCGAAGGTTGTCAATCTCCGAAGAATGCGATCCTACGAGCTCCAATCTGCTATGAAAAAGTGTCCCCTAAGCTACGGACCCCCAGACACTCCGGGAAGTCCCTACCTAAAACTACAGAGAGAGGTGAGAAAGTAGGTCTGGAAAGAATGATTTCGGAGAAAACTGAGCAACTATATATAGGCCCGAATTATTGTGGGGCGGTTCGCCCACACACCGGCGGTTCGCCCGGTGTGGGGCGGTTCGCCCCACCTCTACGGCGGTTCGCCCGGAGAGAAATTTGCGGAATTCCGCGTTTTCGACGCGTTTTTGGATTTCTTCCCCTTTTCGACTCGGTTTCTGTCTTCTAGTAGCCTTCTAACCTCCAGATTCGGCCCCTAGACTCCAAATCAAATCCGGAAACCTTCAGATACTCCAAATAGGCTTCTGGAACACCAATTCCTTGTCAACTTCAATATAATTGCCCGGAAATCCTCGAATTTCAACCAAAACCTGTAAAATAAAATCTAAAGGGAAACGTGACACTATTCTAATAAAATGCATTAAAATATAGCTAAATTAACATAGAGGGTAGCTAAAATAGGTGAAAAAGACTCGAATGAAAGTGTAAAATACACATTCATCAAACTCCCCAAACCGAACCTTTGCTTGTCCTCAAGCAACTAAGCTAGACTCTAATGCAAAAACATGCAAGACACAAAATGGAGTCTCATGCCAAATAAAATGAACTAATCTACTGAATCTACCAAAAACATATGAACAATAACCATATAAATCAAAGCATGAATATAGGTTGAAGAATACCTCGATTGACTTATACACATCCACATAAGCACTTATGTCAAGACAAGATAGTCTCTCGTAACATTCTCTACCTTGACCTAGTCAGTGACGACGTAATGAAGCATGCTAAGATACGAATGGTTGCCCCGTGCCTATGAAACTGAGGACTTACTGTTGTTCCACCATGTTAAGACTTTTCCTCAAAAGAGGTCGAACCAGTACTGGCTCTCATCAAACGAAGGAGGGTTTCATATAAAAGATAACTCTCCCCTATTCTACCCATCTCTAAAGTAAAGTTTTAAGCTATTCACCACTTCCTGAATGGCAGGACGAGGGTGGTCTAGAACAGATGACACTTAAGACAAAAAAGATAAAAGATAAAAACACGATTACGAACATTACAAAAAATGGAAAGGACTCAACACTTTGCTAAACTGCTATTTGGCTTTCTTTTTGGACCCTTCTTTGCTTTTTGGGGTCTTTTCTCTTTTTTTCTTTTTTTCTTTCCAGATTCTCTTTTCTTTTTCTTTTTCTCTGGAATTTTTTCTTTCTTCTTTTTTTCGATTTTTCTAGCCAGCAGTAGCATAACAAAAAGAGAAACAAAATGACTCACACGACTTCCCCAAACCTATTCGAAAGAATAGGTTGGAGTACAAAATTTACGAAAAATGAAAAATAAACTCACGATACGAAAATGAAAAACAGAAACAAGTCTAAAGATGGTGTAACCCCCTCCCCAAACCTATTCGGAAGAATAGGTTATAAACAAAGGATCACACAACCTCACACTACCTCCTTCCTAGGCATTTAGCAATCTCAAAGCATGGTGAAGACTTGTTGCCTCTTAGGTACATAATTACTCGGGAAACAACCATAAGACCCTAACATGCATCATCCTATTATAAAGGCCTTCGTGAACCGCAGTAGAGAAAACACCACTAAGTGATGTCGAGACTACCAAGCTTAACTAAGTGCAATACATAAATGTGACAAGCCAAGCGAGAAAAACCTCAAACAATTCATAGAGATGAAGCATACGATCAATGGCATAGTTAGTTGATCTACCCAATAAAAAAGTTCAAAAAAGTCGGCAGTAAACTCCATATAAAACATGCAAGACTATCCTAGGATGAATGTAGTGAATGCAACCTAAAAAATCTATGAAAGCAGTAACGTGCAAATGCAAATGCAAACGGATAAAGCATGCGAGGTACTATACTCATCCTACCAATACCAAGCTCCAAACTAACAACATCAGATCACTTAAATCCCATCCCCCCTCATGAAATTAACGCTAGTTCCTAGCAGTAAGAAAATGAGGAAATAAGATGTGATACTAGATGTTACCCCATGGTTTGGCCTCGGTCGGCTGAGTGTGCTGCTTGTGAGTTATTGGAACTGCTCCGGAGCTTTATAGGATGTCATCAGGTCTTCTGGTATGCGTGGTAGTTTCAATTATAGGCCGGATAGGAACAACTCCTCTATCTGTATCATCATTGTCCGTATGGCCTTCATTGTCACTACTGTCACCATCATCATCGCCAGTAGAGTTGCATTGTCGAATAGAATCCTCAAGATTAGCCGCCGCTGTTATGGAATCCTCCATCATGTAGCCCTCCAATAGGATGTGAACTGTTGAAGGGGAAAGGGTAGTGGTATCAGGACCTCCCCCTCCAACGTTTTACACCACGAGAAGGTTACAGTAAGCTGCTCGGATACTCAGAAGTCTTCTACCATCTTTTCCAATGTCGACCACACTCTCTACTGTTGATCTGGTTGATGTCTATATGATGCTCACTTTAGAGGCAGGCAAGGGGCACCCCAACAAGGTGCTGGGTACCCATGTCGTTATGTATTGGAACCAATCTAGCGCATCGGAACCTTCTAGCAACTGCGAACTCATGACTGAATCCGTCGCGGCGAGAATGTCCCGGTGCCTTCCAGTTCACTCGAACTTTGCAGTCCTTGTGATGGATTGCTGACGTAATAATGGTTTCTGTCCCTTCGGTGGTGCATGAATAGGCATAGGAGTCCTTACTCCAAGTGTACTCTAGCTCCTCCTCTTGGATAATCCACGACGTTGTTGCAAAACCCCTTGGCTCGAACGCACATCTATCGAGGTCACCTTCCTTGACATGGTTCTTCACAGCAATCATACGGGAATGCTCCTTTCCCTTGGTATGGTTCCTACAAACAGCAGTTAGTACCTCGTATGACACAAAACTGACTCATGCATATGCTAGTGTAAGAACGAAATAATCAAGTGATAAAATCAACAATCGAGCTCCCCAAACCGTAATGTCTAGCCTAGCTTCTTCATTATGCAACATACCAATGTAACTACTACATGCAATACATCACATTATGCTCTTACTAGACAACCAATATCCTACATAACAAAGCTCAATCCATACCATAGTAGCGAAAATTCTACCATCATAAATCCTCATACTCAACAATTAAGCATTCTATCGTCAAATCTACCAACATTACATCAATAAACACAATCATATGCAAGAAATCAAAGATAAAGACATATTGCATAACAAGATATATCATCTAGTAGAAAAATACCCAAATCAACAATCCAAGCAAAATTGAGCATGCAATTGATAGTAAATAACATGTCCAATCATACAAACAACATACCCATGCATCAAATAAGCATAATTGAGGTTCAAATTAGAAAACCCCCAAATTCGAAAATTAGGGTTCTAAGGATGGTACCTCAGATCTGAAAATCTAACGCATTAGGACGAAATCTGTTCGGATGGGATGATAGATCATGTAATAGGCTTCGATTTAAGCTAAAGAACACTAAATTTGGTCAAGAAATGAAGAAGTTATGAAGATTTGAAGATGAAATCGCAATTTTCGGGTTTTTTGGGAGGAGGAATGATGAAATATGAAGAAAATGAGGAAATGGGGAAGAAATTCGCATTTTTGAACATCTGGAGCC
Source organism: Plantago ovata (assembly GCA_028274465.1). Classification (NCBI taxonomy): domain Eukaryota; kingdom Viridiplantae; phylum Streptophyta; class Magnoliopsida; order Lamiales; family Plantaginaceae; genus Plantago; species Plantago ovata. Next base: position 50,523,751 of record CM051458.1, read on the forward strand.
GTGGGGCGGTTCGCCCCCTACGTGGGGCGGTTCGCCCCGTGCTCCCCGATGCGGGGAGACGATTCCTGTCGTCAGAAAATGCGGTTTTAATCCCCGAAACCAATTTTTTTCAAAAAACCACTCGAAAAAAAACAAAAAAAGAAACTCACTCAAACATAAGCATATACGACACAGACATGAACAAATTCGCATACGAGAAGCAAATAGTTCAAGGATGAAATGCATGCAGAAAAGCAGTAAAGAAAGCGATAAAAATTCCGGGTTGCCTCCCGGATAGCGTCATTGTTTAAAGTCTCTGACTCGACTCCTGTCTGCGCCTATCTCTTCTTTTTGCGGGTACTAGGCTTCCCCTTCATTGATCTCCTTTCCATGCCACGAACCTGTGAATAAGAAAGAATATAGGCTGCAAGACCACAGTAGTGAGTAGTGATATCAGGCGGTTCAGGTGGATCAGGTATGGCTTGCAACACGTGTTGCTTGCCATCCACTTCGATGGTGCAAGTTCTTTGGTAGATGTCCATCACGGAGCGTAGTTTAGTCAAGAACGTTTGCCCTAAGAGTATGACATCCCCCGTTCCAGGTGCAGACGCCGGCATAACTACAAAATTGGTGTATATAGATGCTTCACAAATCTTGACCAACACATTTTTCACAACGCCCTCGTGTCTCATAAAGGATCCATCCGCCAGTTGCACAATAGCCCTTTGCTCAGATAGTTTTCCAAGGTTGCTCTTTTCAAACACATTCAAAGGGATTATGTTTGAGTAGGATCCCGTGTCTAGTGTGGCACGGACATCTTCAAGCTCACCAATCCCTACCTTAACATCGAAACTTTTAGGGAGTGGTTCGGGATCCTCTTGCTCCTCATCACTTGCTTCAGAACCAAGGTCCTTCTCTTCTTCCTCAGCCTGTAGAAGTTCTTCCTTCATGCAACACTCGCACTTAACAACCTTCTTGATGGTGATTTCGTCAGGTACATCACCAGCCAATGTAATGGCATTCAACTTCACAGTGTTGCTAGGAAGTTTGCCTTGTTCCCTACTTGCTCCTCTGTCGATCAATTCTTGCATCTTTTGATGGGCAAGCCTAGTGCTCTCTTCCAACCTATCGAGCCTTGCCCTAGTCTTCTCGGAATCTTCTTCATAACGTTTGAGAAAACTTTGTGTGTGATCGACCATCTTCTGCAAGTTCTCCATCAGTTGAGCCGACTTCGACTTCGGTGTCTCTTTCGGAGCGGGGTTTTCGCAGTGGTCATTACCATAGTTTAGCCTACTACGGTCTTGGTTAGGTCCATAAGTTTGGTTAGCCGGTGCATATCCTTGATTGTTACGGTATCCTCTTCTCCAAAATCCACCTCGAGGATTTCTACCGTCTTGTCCGTAGCTAACTTCTTGAGTACCAAACTCCGTAGCAAAGGCTTCTTCTTCGCCTCCTCGATCCCAGTTGCCATCATCGTATGCCAACTCCGATCTACACATATGAGCCCCATGCCCATAGTTCTTGCATATTCGGCATACTTCGTTCGAAACAGTTGTTCCGGTGGCGCTCTTGAGGACTTGCTTCAATTCGTTGGTAAAGCACTCGAATTGGTCCCCATTCCCCCTATACATAGGGGCTTCTTGAGTCGGTGGAGCTTCAGGTCCACGTCTCCTAACCATTGCTCTTGGGTCCTTGAACTGCGAACCCTTAGCAAGCCTTTCGAAAACTGCCCAGACGGCTTCTGCGGTTTCCTCCCAAATATTGCCTCGGCATTGGAAATCCACCACTTGTTGGTTCTCGAAGGTTAGTCCATTGTAGAAGTGTTGGACTAGGTCAGAAAGTTCAAAACCATGATGAGGGCACTTGTTCGTGAGATCTTGGAATCTCTCAAACGCGGTGTAGATGGTCTCATCATAGTCCTGCTTGAATCCAGTGATCTGCGCCTTAAGCGCGGTAGTCAAGGTGTGAGGGAAGTATTTCTCCATGAAAGCTGAAAAAACCTTTTCCCAAGTGTCCAGCGAGCCTGCTGGTAGAGAACTCAACAGTGACTTGGCTCTATCGCCAAGTCCCATAGCAAAGACCTAGTTATGTCAGCTCCGGGTCGTGGGAGTTGGTTGACGAAATCATCGATATCGTGCAAGTACCCCATCACATCTTCCCTTGATAAGTCATAGAACCTCGGAAGTTGTTGGAATGCGTGGTTCTTGATCTCCAGATCTCGGGTTGCAGACGAAAGAACAATCGCCGGTCCCCTCATACGATCCTTGGTGGGTTGAACCCATGCCTTCAGTGGTCTAGCTTCTGCCATTCCGTCGATTTCCTTGAAAAGAATGTGTAGAGATTCAGAGAAATCGGTATCCTCTATTTCCTCTAGTGCGCGCCTTTCAAGTAGTCGCCTTCTTTGGTGGTAGACTCTGTCGATCTCAGCAATTGAATCAGCAAGCGGTGTTCCTGCAGAACGTGTATGCGGCATACACTATCTGTAACAGACTAGGAAAGCAGTATCAGAGAGAGATTAAAAAGGAAAACTAAAACTAGTAGAATTAGGAATCTAAAGCTGAAAATATAAACAAATTAAACAGAAAAAAGGAGTATAGTCCCCGGCAACGGCGCCAATTTGATGAACCGCGGATGTCGTGCTCCGAATTCAATCAAATAAAATTTGTAATTAAGCCAAAGGCAATCCACAACTACAACGAAAACCGTAGTGTAGCAGTAGAATGACTCGAGTGTCGTTCTCTCAGGACTATACTAGCTTTATCAAATCTAATTTAGAATATAAAAACAGCAGACAGATAGCAAAAGGGGTTTTTCTAACAGATAATGGAGATTAGTGATAGTATGATCCTTCTTAACATAACGGGTCGATAATAATGCATAAATTCCTTGGTCTTGCATAGAGATCTTTGAATCAATCTAGTGTCCTATTGCAATTATTAAGCACTACGAAGATAATTGGTCTGACAAGTCAATCACTATTGTCCTAATGTGTTCCGTAATTATTCAACACTACGAAGATAAACTCGCGTCCAGGTCGACAAGTGTCCAATTGTGCATAATAATTAATACAACATACGAGAATTTAGGCTGTGCCTGATCAACGAAATAAAGCAATGACACGGAGTATAATGCGCGATATAGCCATTAGCATGATTATCTTCCCTTCGCTAAGAATTCACATACTACCACCAACGATAAGTTTAGCTACTCATAATAGGCAAACAATCAACAGAAATCATAGAAGAAAACATATTGAAAGATATATAAAATAAGTAGATTAAACTGTAAGATACAAGTTACCGAAGGTTGTCAATCTCCGAAGAATTGCGATCCTACGAGCTCCAATCCGCTATGAAAAAGTGTCCCCTAAGATACGGACCCCCAGAACAGGCTCTGGGAAGTCCCTACCTAAAACTACAGAGAGAGGTGAGAAAGTAGGTCTGGAAAGATATGATTTTCGGAGAAACTGAGCAACTATATATAGGCTTCGAATTATTGTGGGGCGGTTCGCCCCACACACGCGGCGGTTCGCCCGGAGAGAAATTCGCGGAATTCCGCGTTTTCGACGCCTTTTTGGATTTCTTCCCCTTTTCGGACTCGATTTCTGTCTTCTAGTAGCCTTCTAACCTCCAGATTCGGCCCCTAGACTCCAAATCCTATCCGGAAACCTTCAGATACTCCAAATAGGCTTCTGGAACACCAATTCCTTGTCAACTTCAATATAATTGCCCGGAAATCCTCGAATTTCAACCAAAACCTGTAAAATAAAATCTAAAGGGAAACGTGACACTATTCTAATAAAATGCATTAAAATATAGCTAAATTAACATAGAGGATAGCTAAAATAGGTGAAAAAGACTCGAATGAAAGTGTAAAATACACATTCATCAGTTGCTGAGTGGTAACATCTGCAGCTGTTGTATACCTTTCTTGCTGGCTTGTGGTGACAACATTTGCAGTTGTTGTCTTCTTAGTTTTCTTTCCAGCAGTCTTAGGTACATTCTGCTTGTAGAATGATCTTCCCACATTGCATACAGACTTTTTGATTGGCAATGAGTTTCTTAGCTGAATCATGAAATGTTCAAGGATGTAGCATATATATCTTGATTCCATACATAACTGGAAAGGAAGGTGAGACCTTGTTGTCTTCTACCTTTACCTTAAACTTAGTAACACAATCAACAAGCCTGTTGAAAATGTACTTAGCCCAGTTAAGTTCCGTTTTATTTCATGGATATGCATCAGCAATGGCCATCTTCTCAGGCCTACTTGGTCAATTCCTCCAATTTGTGAGTCAAGAACTTTTATTAGTAGCAGAGCTACTAGACCAAGTGAATGGCAGAGATGCTTTCTCTTAACGTGCTTTGTCCATGTCACGGGAGCAATCTCGCGTTTCTTCATTTTCTCATTTCTGACGTCACTGTAGAAAGCTTCAATTTCTTCGTCAGTGGCAGTGACGTCATCTTCAGTTCCAGTGGTTGGAATCTGAAAAATCTCCGCTAAATCAGTCCATTTCAGGACGATTTGCGTGTTCTGAACTGTAGTAAAGATCACTTTTTCAGTGACTCCTTTACTATCAGTAAGGGACTGGATTTCTGCGTTGTTGTAGAATTCCATTGTATCAATCATGCTCACTTGCTTAGTGCGAGCAGAGATAAAGTTCATGAGGCCTTGCTGCTTGATAAGCTCAAGCGCCTCTTCATTTTCGTCATCGAGTTCTGGTTCATAAAAGTACCTAATGTACTTTTCTTTGCAAAACCTCCCCATTGCATCAACATCTCACACTTTGCAGTGTCAAGATATGACGGAGGCATAGGTTTTTCGGATATGCGGTCGTTTTTCAACACAACTTTCGTTGTGTTGTGGCCGGAGTAGTCACCGGAGCAGTGCGTGTTTCAGCACTGTCAACCTTTGACGACTTTGAGGACTTAGAAGACTGTCTCTTGGGAGCCATTTCTTTTATAGAGCAAGAAAATGTGTACGAAAAGAGATAGTTTGCTTTTTGACCGGAGGTACAGTAGATTCAGGCTAAAATTTGCAGAGAAAGGAAATGTGAGTTAAAGAATTTTGTCATTTCTCTAACTCCTTCTTTATATAGTGTCTCTGGTGTGTGAGAAACTCAATCGATTTGAACTCTCAGCAAGGGTAAAACAGAGAAACACTGGAGTTAGTGGAGCCTTTGCATTAAATGCGTAGTGGCCCACTATCTTGAAACCGTCAGAGCACTCTCTCTCTTTGTTTTATTAACTGTTAGATTAGTAACTCCTTTTAATCAATGGCCACGATTGAATTTCATGTCATGATTATTACGAGTTTATCTGTGCCAGATTAACGTCACAAATTGATTTTACCGAGTTTTAAGGGATAGGTTGCTTGCTGAAATACACAAGAATCTTTTCAGCGAGTTTGAATTATCAACCTAGATACTTGCTGAAAGTTCCCCCTTACTTAGATATCTCATATTTTCTTAAGTTTAAAAGATATTTCTGATTTCCCGTATCAGTAAATTCTTTTGTACTTGAGATATCCTTTGGTAAAATCTGAGAGATGAGCTTAGCTCTTTTTCTGAGTTCCCGTCTCAGAAAATTCTTTTGATACTTGAATACCTGTTTCAGTATCTTTGATTGTCTGAGTGCCTGTCTCAGCAATCCTTAAGCTCTTTCTCTTACTGAGTGCTTGTCTCAGCAAGTGATCAAGTTTCCTAACAAATACCCGTTTTGAAGGAATTACTTGCTGAATGCCTGTTTCAGCAAACATGTAGTGACTTTTCATTTCTTAGAAGAAATCAGTGACTGAGTCTTTTAAACAGGAATACTTTGGCTTGCTGAATACCTGTTTCAGCATTCTGCCAAGTGTATCCTTTATTGAGGTAGTTCAATCAATCCAAGGTTATAACTTAGCATTGCGAACCTATTATCCGGTAGGGGCTTGGTAAAGATGTCAGCAAGCTGATCATCAGTGCCTACTTTCACAACCTCAATATCACCTTTTTCCACATGATCTCTAATGAAATGATGTCTAATATCAATGTGCTTAGTCCTAGAGTGAAACTTGTATTATCACAAAAGATTGGTGTTTTCTTTGCAGAAATACCATAATCTCTTAATTGTTGCTGAATCCATAGGATTTGAGCTGTGCAACAACCAGCTGCAATGTATTCAGATTCAGTAGATGAATTGGCAACACAGGTTTGCTTCTTGCTGAACCATGATATTAATCTAGTACCCAAAAACTGACAAGTTCCAGAGGTACTTTTTCTATCAAGAGTTGATCCTCCATGATCAGCATCAGAATAACCAACCAATTCAAGTCCAGAATCTTTAGGATACCATAATCCAACATTGACTGTACCTTTAACATATTTCAGTATCTTGATTGCCTTTTTGTAGTGTGATTCTCTTGGATCAGATTGGAATCTTGCACACACACAAACAGCATACTGAATGTCAGGTCTACTTGCTGTTAAATACAACAAGGAACCAATGAGCTTCCTATACTTGTGTTCTTCAACACTTTTGTCCTCTTTAGTATAGCCCAATTTGGTACCAACACTCATAGGGATCTTTTCAGGTTTCTCATCCTCTTTGATCCTAAACTTTATGAGCATTTCTTTCGCATACTTTGCTTGATTTATGAATATTCCATCTTTGAGTTGCTTGACTTGCAATCCTAGGAAATAATTCAATTTTCCCATCATACTCATTTCAAACTTATTTGTCATGAGTTTGGCAAAATCATCACAAAGTTGCTTGTCCTTAGATCCAAAAATTATGTCATCCACATAAATTTGAACTAAGAGTATTTTACCATCATGGTTCATGGTAAATAAAGTTTTGTCAACTTCACCTTTCTTGAAACCATTTTCCAGCAAGAACTTAGCCAAGGTATCATACCATGCTCTTGGTGCTTGCTTTAGACCATATACAGCTTTCTGAAGCTTGTATACCATCTTGATTTCTGAGGGAAGTTCAAAGCCAGGGGGTTGTTCTAGGTAGACTTCTTCAGCAAGTTCACCATTTAAGAATGCACTTTTAACATCCATTTGGTAAACAATGAAGTCATTGTGAGCAGCAAAGGCCAAGAAAAGCCTAGTTGCATCCAATCTTGCAACTGGTGAATAAGACTCATCATAGTCCAATCCTTCAGTCTGACAGTAACCTTGAGCAACTAAACGTGCTTTATTTCTTGTTACTTCACCAGACTCGCTCAGCTTGTTTCTGAACACCCACTTTGTACCAATAGCTTTCTTGTCTTCAGCAAGTGGCACAAGTTTCCAGACTTTGTTTCTTTCAAATTGATCCAGTTCTTCTTGCATTGCCTTTATCCATTCAAAATGCTTTAAAGTTTCTTCTATGGTTTTAGGTTCAATTTCTGACACAAAGCAAGAGAACAATGATTCTACTTCTACGACAATTGCTTCTTCAGCAAGTCCATGAGTAGCTTTGGATCTAGTCACTTGGCGTTTATTAATATCGTCAATCATATCCGTAGAGGGATGATCTCTAATCCATTTATTAACAGGTTTCTGCTTGTTGGATCAGATATGTTTGCTCATCAGCATGTGACTCTTCAGTGTGTACTTGTTCAGTACTACTGGGAATTTGTGTCTCTGTTGAGACTTGTTCATCAGCAACTGCTTGTTCAGCATTGCTCGATTGAGGTAGTTCATCAGCAGGCACTGGAGATTGCGTAATTTCATCAACTTCCGGAGCAACCGCGTCTTTTGCTGGAAATTCTTTGTCGTGAACTATATTTATCTTGTCATGACTCGGGGGAGGAGAGTCATTGTCAAAATCATCATTTAGTTGAATTGACTTGATTTTCCTAGCATCAGATTCAGTTCTTTGCTCATGTATGATTAGCTTTTTCATACATTCTGATATTTCTTCTTCAGCAGGCACACCTTGTGACTTTTCATAGAATACAACATGCACTGATTCTTCAATCTTTAGTGCCTTTTTGTTGTAAACTCTATAAGCTTTACTATGCAAGGAGTAGCCGAGAAATATCGCTTCGTCTGCCTTTGGTTGAAATGTTCTTAGGTATTCTCTACCATTGTTAAGAACGAAACACTTGCAACCAAATACTCTTAGATGAGTGATGTTAGGAGGTCTTCCAACAAACAATTCATAAGGAGTTTTGTTGTATTCCTTAGTAATCAAACATCTGTTTTGAGTATAACAGGCGGTATTAATCGCTTCAACCCAATAAGCCTCACTTATTTCAGTGTCAGCAAGCATTGTTCTTGCGGCTTCTTTCAGGGTACGATTCTTCTGTTCAACAACACCGTTTTGCTGTGGTGTTCTTACTGAGGATAACTGATGTTGTATCCCTTTTGAGGTACAATATTCAGTTATGTACTAGTTTACAAACTCAGTACCATGGTCTGTCCTTATGACTTTTACCTTGTCATTTTTCATGACTTCAAGCTTATTCAGGAAGTTAGGTATTTCAGTCTTGGTTTCAGATTTGTGCTTGATGAATACTACCCAAGTGAATCTTGAATAGTCATCTACCACGACTAGACCATACTTCTTACCAGCATAGCTTGTTGAAGAAGATTCAAACAAGTCGATGTGCAAGAGTTGTAAAGGTTTTGTAGTTGACGGTACTGCCTTGTTCTTGAAAGAAGATTTGGTTTGCTTTCCTTGCTGACATGCATTGCAAACACAATCCTTCTTAAAAGTAACCCTAGGTAATCCAACTACAAGTGCCTTTTTAGACAGCTTTTTCAGCGTCTTGAAGTTTAGATGACTTGTTCGTTTATGCCATAACCATGCTTTTTCAGCAAGGCAATCATGATCTGAGACAAGGCATTTTTCAACAATTGCTGAAGACCAATCAACAGTGTACAAGCCTCCTGATCTTCTTGCAATCATTATTACCTTTTTAGTCTCGAAATCTATAAGTTTACATTCATCACTTTTAATTTTGATGAAGTATCCTTTGTCAGCAAACTGACTCATGCTGAAAAGGTTAAACTTAAGATTTTTGACATAAAGAACTCCATTAATGGTTATGCATCCTAACTTCACATCACCATAGCCTTTTGTAGAACCGGAGCCTCCACCAGCAAACCTTATTGTTGGACCTTTGGACCACCGTCTATAGTTTATAAGGTTATTCTTGTTGCCCGTCATGTGCTTTCCACAACCACTATCAAAGTGCCAGATTGCATCGTTTGTCTCCGTGGCTGAAGTTTGCACAATCAAGAGCAAACAAGTTAATTATCCAATAATGGATGTCCATTAACATGTTCAAGAATGCGTCCAGTGGAAACCCAAGTCTTAAGTTTTTCAACTTTGACTTGTTTTCTACTTGCTGAGGAACTAGGAGGTTTTGAGCTGAAAGACTTTTGACTCGTGCTGGTCAAATCCACTTTCTGATGTGGTGTCTCGGTTGACCTTTTTGCTGAACATACTTTTCAGTAAGTTCTTTTCTAGCAAGGTTCCTTCTAGCCCTAGCATTAAGATTCTTTTCAGAATTCTTAGGCTTGATTTTATTCATCTCTTTGAAGTATCTTTGCTGACTTTGCTTATACTCATGAAAGAGTTGACTTTGCATGGTTCTGAAACCGAGTCCACTTTTCGGAGAATGCTGAGCTTTGGCGTCAACAACCTTACTTGATTCAGGTTTGTCAGCAAAGGACTTCTGATTACTTTTAGTAATCTTGCCTTTAGTCTTAACAACTTGCTTTTCAGCAACTTGTTTGGCGGGATGCTTCACAACATCCTTTTTCTTTCCAGTTTGCTTCTCAGCAACCTGTTTTCCTCTTAAAGTCTTGTTACTTTGAGTAGCAACAACGGGCTTTATGGTCATAGGTACTTGATTGCTTGTTTCAGCAACCTTAGATTGACCAAACTGATAGATTTCTGGTAGACCACTATCAGTAGCACGTACAAAGGAGATAGGTGATTTATCTTTTCTCAAGATTTCTACGTCATCACCTTCATACATTGCGCCTAAACCTTCTTTCTGAGATGGGTCTCTCAAATAAGAGTTTAGTTCAGTCAGCGTATTACTTGCGTCCACATAAGATTTGAAATTGATTTTCATCTGTTTCATCTCTTGAATTTCAGCAAGTAACTTTAGAATTGAGGACTTATATTCTTCCAATTCTAATGCCATTTGAGAATTCTTCTCTGTAGCTTCAGCAATCAACTTCTTAAGACGCCTTATTTCAGCATCTTTTTCTTCTGTTTCTTCCTTCAACAAGACGTACTTTTCAGTAGTCTGCTTGGTCAGAATTTCAGCAAATTGTAGTTTCTCTTGCTGTCTGCTCAGAGTTTTCTCAAATCTTTCGATTTCTCCTTGAATCTTGTCAAGGTCAATCTCATCTTCACTTTCTGAGTCTGAGTCAGAGGTAGGGTTGTTTACCTGACCGACCATGAGGCAGAATTCGTAGTTTGACACATCTGGATAAGCTTCCATAGCTATTCCACAAACTTCTTTGCCAATCTCTACGTCTAGAGTGGCGTCTTCATCGTCGGTGTCTGAACTTTCATCCTCACTGTCTTCGGAGCTAGTATCAATACACAATGCATCGATTTTTGCTTGAAGCTTCTTCTTTTCTTCAGCAATAAAAGCTCTTTTGAACTTCTTCTTCTTTTCAGCAGATTTGCCTTTCAGCAAAGGGCAATTAGCTTTGAAGTGTCCAGGCTTTTTGCAGTAAAAACATAGATCATTTCCAACTGCTGGTTCTTCTGATGAAGTAGCTTGCTGAGCTTGCTTGTTCAGTGAGCTAGTCTCATTCTTGTACTTATGGTAGTTGTTACCAAGATGCTTTTTCAGCTTCTCTTTTGCTTTTCGCCTTTCAAGTTCCTTGATGATGAATTTCTTCATGTTTTTGACAACCAAAGAGTTTTCATCAGTAGGTTCTTTTTCATTCTTCTTTTCAGAAGATGACGGCTTTGCAGCAAGAGCAATGTTTTGCGATTTTTCAGCAAATACATTTTCTCTTTGCTTTGTCTCATAGTTGACAGTAGCAAGATGAGAGAACAACTCTGTTGGTGTAATGTCTGGCATTCCTTGATTGTAATAGAAATTCTGAGTGTGGATCCATTCTTGATTCAGACTTCTGATGATAGTTTTCACTTTCTCAGAATCTGAGTAAAGGTTTCCAACACCCAAGGCTGCCATTTCACTAACAAGAGTTGTGAATCTGAAATCCAAGTCTTCCAGTGACTCGTTTGTACCTTGCTTAAAGTTTTGAAACTTTAATTTAAGTACTTCAAGTTTGTTTTCCTTGGTTTTATCAGATCCAACACAAAGATCTTGAACCATTTTCCAAGCTTCCTTTGCAGTCTTAGCACCCCACAGTTTGCACTGTATGGTATCCGGAGTTGATCGAATGATGATATTTCTTGCTTGGCCATCAAGACGGAATCTCTTAGCTTCGTCAGAAGTCCATTCCTCTCTTGGTTTTGGAACGACGGTGTCAACCGGTTCTCCTAAGATAGTTTGCTTACCAGTAGGATCCGTGGTTTTGTGAGGAAAGCTTTTCTCAATCTTAGTGATCTTGATAGGTCCATCATTAATGACAGTAACCATCTCATCACTAATGGCCTCAAGATGTAGCATCATGTTGTTTCGCCATTTCTCATAATTTTCCAGCTTCAGCAAGGGAGCATCTCCTAAAGACATCTTGTCAGCAAAGCACTACCAAACTGATCAAGTGAGAGTGATTTACGGAAAGCACCTAAGGGGATCTAGGTTCAGTGCTGAAGGTTAAAGAACCTCCAGCTCTGATACCACTTGTTGGTCCCTCTAAACAACAAGAAAAGACTAGGGGGGGGGGGTGAATAGTCTTTTCAAACTTTCGTCGTTTAAAACTTTCTCAGCAAGTGCTTATTACTTTTCAGTAATGAGTTTGCTGATACTTAACTTTCTCAGCAAGCGTAAGTTACTTTTCAGTAGCTTGGTTTGCTGATACTTAAAATCAGAGAGCGGAAGTCTTTGATACAATAAGTGCTTTTTCAGTAAGTAAAGGTTTCAGCAAGTGATGTGAGTGACTGTGTACAGACAGATATGATTTGCTGAAAACTAAGTACAGTAAGTAAATCACACAAACACTTTTATAGTGGTATCTGAGAGTGGCATAATCTCTCAACTAATCCACTTTGTCCTTTCTAGGACTGAATCCACTAAGATATGATTGAAGTTCCTTACAATCTCCTATCTAGAGCGATTCAACAGAAACCAAAGCACACTTGCTTTGTCTCCAACCTAATCTAGAGAACGTAACCTTGTTCTCCACCAAACTTGGTACTTTTAATCAGCAAAACTATGCTCGATTAAGTTCCCCCTGAATATCACGCCTGAAAGGGTGTATTTTCAGTTAGAGAGTTTTGGGGTGAGATAACTTAATTATAACTTATTCAGTTACAACAACTAATCTAAGAAACACAACTTTGAATACTTTGCAGTAAACAAGTTTGATTGTTTCTGGTGTGAAGACGTGTTCTTGTTCGAAAGAAAGAACACTTAACTAATTTCTTAGCCGAGTTTGTTCTACTTCTTCACAAGTAGCTTTTTCAAGCTTTAAGTCTTGGAACGGATCAATGGCAGTATAGAGAGTTTGAAGGTATGTGAGTTTAAGCACAAGTGAGAGTTTGATCACGTTGTTGATACACTTCAACTCTTCGCCGGATGACCTCTATTTATAGTGAAAATAAGGAGCCGTTTGAATTTTAAATTCCAAGGCTTTTGATCCTTAAGATGTCACTATCTTGCTTTTGTACTTTCAGCAGCGTCCTTGTTTGTCTTCTAGTCTTCATGTCCTTCGTGTGTAAGCTTTGCATTTAATGCATATTTGAATAGAATTCAAACGGTAACATTGGAGCGCAAACACAAGTACTTTCAGCAAGAGGTCACATATGTTCCATCAGCAAGTGGTCAGTCTCAGTTTCAGCAAGCACAACCTACTCTGTCTTTCAGATTTTCACTTATGCAATGTTGTTGCTGAAGTTTCCACTTTCTGAGCAACACGTGCCTTTGTAGATACCAGTCTTCAGCAATCTTCAAGTCTTCAGATCTTCTAATTCTTCAAGTCTTCAGATCTTCTAATTCTTCAAGTCTTCAGATCTTCAATAATCTTCAAGATTCTGAGCGGTTTCTAAATGCTTCAATAGTTTGTTTGTAAAAACAAAGTATATCGTCAGCAAATGCTTCAATAGGTTATTTTCTTTTCAGAAAATAAGATACATCATAAGCTCCAGCATCAATAAGTTATTTTATTTTCAAAAAATAAAATACATCATACGCGGTAAAAACCGACTTAACTAACACCTAATCTAAGTCTTCAGCAAACGTTCCTCTTTTACAATGTCCTTAAAATTCTAAATTTCTATGGACCTTAAGAGTACTAGTTACTGGACTTTCCTTAATTTAGCATGGTTAATTGCTCATCAAAATTACAAGTTTCCTAACAAAGTCGATTTCACCTTGCTTGACTAGCCTGTGATCAATTAGCCCCTGCACATTATTACAAATGTGTGAGCCACAGGCTGTATCTAATACCAACCATTGGAGTCAAAAGTAGTCATGTTTATTTCAATAACAAACATACCTGAGCTAGAAGTCGGCGGCTTCTTAGCTTGATCTGCCCTCAGCTTAGGGCAATCTTTCTTCCAATGTCCTTTCTGCTTACAGAAAAGACATTCATCTGTGCGTACCGTTCCGCTTCTCTTGAACTTCCTCTTCTGGTTCAGACACTTAGGCTTATCACTCGAAGTGTTAGCCTTGGCTCCCGGCTTTCCCTTACCCTTAGCACCTTTGTTTCTCGGGTTTGGGTTAGACGGTTGCCCAACAAACATGATCGACTTTTCCTTCTTAGAAAGAGTTTGATCATATGTCTTCAGCAGATTATGGAGTTCGGGCAGTGTTACGTCGTTCGCATTCATCGTGTAGTTAATGATGAACTGCGAATACGAACTCGGCAATGATTGAAGGACGAAGATCACCATGATCTTGTTCTCTAACTTAACACCGGCATCGGCAAGCTTTTCAAAGAGACCAATCATTTTGAGAACATGTTCAGACATGTTCCCTCCTTCATTGAGTTTGCATTTGTGTACTCTTTGATCAAATAAAATTCAACACTTCTAGCTGTCGTCTTAAAGAGCGACTCAAGATGCTTCAGCATCTCATACGGCAACATGCTTTCATGTTGCCTCTGCAGCTCATTGCTCATTGCCACCAGCATAATACACTGCGCGGATCTAGCATCCTCAAGATGCTTATCAGACTTTGCCTTGTTGGCTTGATTCCAAGAAGCAACCTGATCGGCAGTCTGATTTTCGGGGCACACGGGAATGACTTCGTCCAAGACGTACTCAATCTTTTCGTACCTCAGCACCAAACATATATTCCTGATCCAATCTAGGAAGTTTGGTCCGGTCAAAATTTGCTTCTCTAAGACAGCACGGAGCGAGATACTCGCCATTTCTAATTTCCTAAGGAGAAATAATATAGAACGAAAATAATAAATCAACTATTGAAATATTACTTCTAAATACACAGTCAACATAACTAAACAACAAGGTCCTTTATCTGTTTAGCTCCCACTATTTTCACATATGCTTGCCCCCAAAACAAACATACGGGTAATGTCCAACAAGTTACCGTAGTGGCCAAGATCCAAATCCATACTATGCTATACTCCAACGGGGGCTGGTCGCATAGCATAATATGACCGGTAGGACTATCCAATTGCGTCACGAAACTCTTGGGTGTTAAATCTAATTTAACCCGATGCTCTACATGTTGTACCTATCGAGGTCGCTAGATACAATATGCAGTAAGTTATAACCATAGGCTTACTCTAATCTGACGATCACTGCGAGTCTGTAAGACGAGGTCGCCAATACATGACAACGCAATGAAAGTTCAGAATTAAAGCACCCTATGGAAAGCATCTCAGAAATACATACATATATATATATATATCTGCACTTATATTGGTTGGGGCTTGTAGCTTGAGGGTTGTTATCAGTCATCTACAAACAAATAAGGGCGCCGCCTACCCATCATGCATGAGCGGTCTACACGTAATGGATGCCGCCTATCCATCCTAGTTCTAAACGCGGTCAAGCACATAATGGGTGTCGCCTACCCATACATAAAATATGCGGTCCGGCATATAAGGGGGCGCCGCCTACCCTCGCATGCATAGCGGTCGAACGGAAAGTAAAATACATGGTATTTAAACATGCATTGTCAAACAATAGCATATCGAGCAAACAAACAAGTAGTAGCCTATGTGGATGCCAAATGACTTCATAATTTCATTATGAAAATTATAATCCCATACTTATAATTTCTATGAAATAATTGAAAATTTGGACTAGATTGAAAAATCGAAAATTCTATTGACCAGGTAGCAATTTTTGAAAACCCGAAGGACTTAATTGTAATTTTGAAACCTTGGAGGTGTTAAATCTAAAATTCAAAAGTAGAAGGACTAATTTGCAATAAACAATAAATTGATAAATTACAAATAAGCCCTTTAAATTTATACTAATTAAATTTAACCCCTCTAGTTAAAAACAATAACAATTAAATCATATTTATATTCCAAATATAAAATTCAATCCTCAAAATTTTCAAAAATTCGATTTTGGGTCCAACCCGAAAAAATATATATATATTAAAATACGGGACGGGACCAAGTCCCGTCCCCTACCGTGCCTGCGGCCGCGGGTGCCCGGCGCCTGCGGCGCACAGGCGCCTTTCAAAAATTCAATTTTGGGTCCAACTCGAAAAAATATATATATATTAAAATACGGGACGGGACTTGGTCCCGTCCCCTACCGTGCCTGCGGTGCACGGGCGCCTGCGTCGCGCAGGCGGCCGGCCGATATATATATATTTAATTTTTTTTTTTGAAAATTATAAATTCTAAATTTATATAAAAAACAAAACTTTTGAAAATTGAATTAATCATAGAATCAATTGCATCCACATAAACTACAAAAGCATACAACATATATACTTATATGGAAAAAATTGATCAAACCCCCAACCTATATTACAAGTGAGATATTACCCCCTAACCTATTAAATTTGATACTTAACCCCCTCACCTATATAAATTGTTGCAACATACCCCCTATATAATATTTTACTATCAATTTAATATTTTCCATTCAATTTAATATTTTTCCTTTAATTAAATATTTCCGTTTGATTCCAAATTAATCATAATACCTACCGAAAAACTAATTTTGAAAATTATGATATGAAACTAAACGATTTTCACTTTTATAATATAATATAATATAAGTTCAAATATTATTTTTCCGGTATAATTAATGAAAATATTATTTTTTCACTTTTGTAATATAAATTGTATTGAAAAAATAAGATTTGAACTTATATTATATAAGTAAAATCTTATATTTTTATAATATAATTTTTAAAATTATTTTTCGATATGAATTTAGGATTAATTGGAGTAAAACTGACATATTAAATTGTAGGGAAAATATTAAATTGAATGAAAAATATTAAATTAAAGGGAAAATATTATATAGGGGGTATGTCGTAACACTTTAAATAGATGAGGGGGTTAAGTCTCAAACTTAATAGGTTAGGGGCAATGTCTCAATTGTATTAAAGTTTAGGGGGTTTGATCAATTTTATCCTAAATACGTAACCAATTAACTTGGCTCTGATACCACTGTAAGAAAATACGGTCAGAGCTACCCCTAGGGTACGCAGCGGAATTTCAAAAAATTTCTTAACATGCAGGTTAATTGATTATGTATATGCCTTATATATTTAAACACGTCAATTAGAAGACTAACCGTACTCCAAAAGCAAGCACAGCTTCCAAGTCTTCGTAATAATCCGGTGTATCTTCTCCTTCGTCGAAGTCGAAGATATCTGCAAGACAATAAGAGTTAGTTTCCAGCTCCTAGAACCTCAACCTTGGTATCCACGGATGAACAGCCTATCGGAAGAATGCTAGGATATTCTTTGTGCGACCAAGAAGATGGGGCGGCGGTTTTCCTCCGGCAAGAGGGGTGGCGCGCATGGTTTAGTATGGAGAGGTGGGGAGAGCTTTTATTTTCTCTAAGAAAACTGGGTATTCAACTGTGTGAATGTCTATGTCAAAAGCTCTCTAATAGTCTACTATATATAGTAGTCATTAGAAGCCTAAAGCATAAGCAATTAGACTTCGTAAAGGAATAAGAATCTAATTCTTATCGCAATAGGAAACCAATTTCAAGTCTAGATTCATTCCAATCAAATTAAAACTCAATCAGGAAAATCTAACTTATCCTTTGGACTTCTAATAGAGGAAGGAGTCGAACTCCTTCCCCTATACCATCTGCGCGCACTCGCGCTCCCAGGGGCAATAGGTGGGTCCCGATTTCGGAACCCACTTATAGTTATAAGGCAATTCAAACTCCAAGTAAATTTTGCCCATGTGTATATGTTAATTCTAAATTAACATATCCTTTCAAATCAAACCTCTATTATATTTCTAAAATATAATCTTTAATTGTATTTACATAAAATACAATTAATTAGCCAATTCAATTAATAATTCCAAATCATTAATTGAGCCACCAAATATTATAATTAATTCCAAATCAATTATAATCCATCAATCGCAATTAATTCCAAATCAATTGCGATTCCATCTTCAATGATATTTTGATAAGTTGAATCACCACATAGTGTGACCCATAGGGTCTCATTGTATTAAGCAAGTCCTAGACTAGGCAAAATGGAATTCCTGGACGGTTCCATTTGCAATATTAATACATGAGGACGTTTGAGAGGTTTCTCAAAGCAAACCTTTCGTTGCGAAGTCTGTTGCGCTCAACGCGGCGATGGTAACGTCCCTTCATCTGACTGACTCGAATGCATCTAGGATCGATGATGTGTCTATCCCAATAATACATCCACGGGCGTCTCAGGGAGTTGCTTGGTTACGAAGATATACTTATGACTATCATAATATATCGATGCACTGGTCAGTGACTTTACCAACACAACTATGATGACTATGAGCAGTACTCTCCTGTGCTACACATGAGAGATGAATCCTTCACAGAAACACGTATCATCCCCATTTGTATGTAGCCATAATCCTGGATCGTGTCTTAGGTCAACTGCTTATTCAGAGCTGACATCGACGGGTCCACCAAGGATATGGGGCAACAAATGTGATGATAAAGTCCTGTAAGTCCAAAGGACGACTGGCATCACTTCGACAACTTACCGATTCCCATAGACACTTCGGTGTAGGGTATACATCGATGAGAGTGTCCGGTGGGTACTTCCATATTTCGGTAATCATCCTTCAAACAACTATGCGCAGTTATGGGAACGTTTCTTGATTGTCCAACAATCCATTCCGTGGTCGTGGGATCGGCTCACACTTGCTCCAACAAGTATAACCTCCACGCATACTACTCTTAGTTGATTCATTCAGACCCCTACATCCGAGATGAACCTCGACTAGGGAGAGTTTGGGATAGATGATAACTCACATAGCTCCCACTATCTGTGTGATCGGTCATCTATCCGAGGGGACATGTTTAATATCAATACAGACAGAAATAGAGATATGACATGTTGCATGCCTGGTGTAATATAAATATGAAAGCGATACTCAATAGTCAAACAACAAACATATATTATATAACGTTTACCTGTGTAATAGTACATATATGCCCTCTATAAGGGCTGCATGCCCTTAATAAGGATTGTCTCTAGGACACATACACTATCAATCTCCCACTTGGACTAGAGCCAGTCACCTTTATGCCTAATACCCAGATTAGCATAATGTCTTAAGTGGACTTCCACTGATAAGACCTTGGTGAAAGGATCTGCCACGTTGTCCGTGGTAGAGACACGTTCTATACTAACTTCTCCTCTATCAATAATCTCACGTATAACGTGAGATTTTCTAAGTACATGTTCGTTCTTGTTTGTGGATCTAGGCTCCTTAGCTTGAGCGACAGCGCCCGTATTGTCCCAATAAATCTTTATTGGACTAGGAGCAGGAACAACCCTCAATTCCTTCAAGAACTCTGAAATCCAGACAGCTTCTTACGAAGCTTCTGATCCAGCAATGTACTCGGCTTCTGTGGATGAGTCAGAAATCGTGGCTTGCTTAGAACTCTTCCAACAGATAACTCCTCCGTTCAATTTGAATACGTATCCTATCTGTGACTCAAAGTCATCAGGATCTGATTCAAATCCAGCGACGACATAACCAAACATCTTTAATTCTGGTTCTCCACCAAACACCAAGAACATCTCTTTAGTCCGTGAAAGGTACTTAAGAATGTTCTTTACAGCAGTCCAGTGAGGTATTCCTGGATTTTGTTGGTGTCGATAAGTGACACTAAGCGCATATGCAACATCGGGCCTTGTGCAATTCATTGCATACATTATAGACCCTATTGCCGAAGCATAGGGCACACGACTCATTGCATTTCATTCTTCATCAGTTTTAGGACTATCCTTAACTGATAAGACAATCCATGCCTAGCTGGGAGAAAGCCTCTCTTTGAGGCGTCCATCTTATAACGCTTCAGTATTTTGTCGATGTAGGTGGACTGTGTCAATCCTAACATCCTCTTGGATCTATCTCTATAGATCTTGATCCCTAGGATGTTCACCCAAGTCCTTCATTGAGAAGGTACTGATGAACGTATTTTTGACGTGTTCATCTTGTCTTTTTTACCTTCTTTTGCTATCTTCTAGCCTTGTTTTTTGGTTAGTTTTGTAGAATAGTGTCA
Source organism: Plantago ovata (assembly GCA_028274465.1). Taxonomy (NCBI): domain Eukaryota; kingdom Viridiplantae; phylum Streptophyta; class Magnoliopsida; order Lamiales; family Plantaginaceae; genus Plantago; species Plantago ovata. Next base: position 50,543,493 of record CM051458.1, read on the forward strand.
CGTTTTGTGTTTTCTGCATTTTCAGGCACTTAGGCACGAAACGACATTTTTGGAGCTAAAAACGAGCCTTTTTGATGGAAAAGATGACCCCGTTGAAGTTCCCCAATCTCCGTGGCTTGTTCGTGAGTGTTTGAGCGTCAATAAGCATTGAGAAGGATGAGTCCAAGGCACCCGAGGGCCGTACGAGGGCAAAAAGATTGAGTTTGAAGACAAAAATCTGCCCAGGAGCCAAGCTAAGCGCCTGGAATAGTGAAGCGCTCCGCTTCATTTTCCAGGAGCTTTGGCACAGCAGCCAAGCGAAGCGCTTGGAGGGCCAAAGCGCTTCGCTTGCCAAGCAGTCCAAGCGGTCCGCTTGGCAGCGGTTACGTTTTCGGATTTTCCTTCTTAGATCTGATCTTCTGTTACTTTTTGGAGACCTTTTGAACTATAGCTTCGTTTTGGAGAGCTCCTAAGCCCCAAAACTCAGAGAAAACTCAGATACATTGTATTTTAGATTGGATTAAAGGTTTTGGCATAGGATTGCATCCGTTGTTTCATCTACGGAGAGGTTTTCATCAATACCCACCGATTAGTGACAGCTTGGTGGTAACATTGTATCATTATCTCTTGTCTAGTAGTTTGATTTGATGTATTCTATTTACAATTCATATGATTTGATGTCTATGTTGATGAATATGAGTAGCTAAATCCTTTGTGTTGGTGGTAGAATGTAGAATATGCATGCTATGGGTTATGTTTATGCTTACATGAGATTGTGAGTCAATCTTGCTGCAAATTCCTTCATATGATTCTTAGTTGCCTATAAAATATATTCGAATTGAGTATAGTGACAAACTCTTGGTCAATGAAAGCTATAGGATTGTATGTTAGGGATTTGCAGCATGCTAGATAAATGGTGTTAGTGACAAGCACCTCTAAAGTATTCATAGTGATCTTTTATGATGTGTGTCTTGAAAGTTACCTAGACGAGTTGCTTAGCAGACTTGATCAAAGGTTTTACGCACTGAACTTGTGAGCATATTCGTAACCCATGCATGTGTATTTGATTTCTACTACCAACCGTTTTCCAAACTTGATTACAACAATCTGATTTCTCGTTGCTTTGTTCTAAGAAAGCAATTCCACAAACATTTGAACTCGTTGACTGAAATAACTAGCAAAAACCACAAACAAAGCCACGTTAGGTCCCGAGAGAACGACACTCGGGGACAACTTGCCATTGCACTCTAGTTTGTGTAGTGATAAGTGTTCTTAGGCTTTTAAACAAATTTAATTGGTGAAAAACGACATCATCAGGTACATGATAACCAAACTTTAGTCTCTTCTAGCATAGAGACATTGTTTCCCATGATCAAAATGTCATCAACATAGATGATCATGAGAATGATTCCCTTGTCGCTGTGCCTAGTGTAGACACAGGGATCTTCCTTGCTTCTGATGAAGTCAAACGATTTGACAGCTTCATCAAAGCGGATATTCCAGCTCCTAGACGCTTGCTTTAGCTCATAGATGGATCTTTGTAATTTGCATACAGCAGTCGGCCTGGTTTTACTAATAAAACCTTCCGGCTGTACCATATAGACCTCTTCCTCAAGGTTGCCATTGAGGAAGGCAGTCTTTACATCCATCTGCCAGATCTCATAATCATAGTAGGCAGCTATCGCAAGTAGAATTCGAATGGACTTCAATTTTGCTACCGGTGAAAAGGTTTCATCGTAATCGATGCCATACCTTTGCGTGTAGCCTTTCTCCACAAGTCTAGCCTTGTGCGTTTGTACCTTGCCATCGACATTTGTCTTTCGTTTAAAGACCCATTTGCACCCAATAGGTCTAACCCATTGGGGCAAGTCTACCAAGTTCCAAACTTGGTTCAGGTACATGGAGTCCATTTCTAATTCCATGGCCTCTTGCCATTTGTCTGAGTCAATATTAATTATTGCCTCTTTGTAGGTCTTGGGATCTTCCCGATCTGATAAGCCGACATCAAGTTCACTGATGTCTTCTATCATAAGGCTTTGCTTCTGAGGTCCTTTTAGGATCCTCTTCGACCTACGGAGCTCGACTGGTTCTGGTGCTTTTCTTTTCTTGCTTCGTGTAACACAAACATTATCAGTGGGTACTGGTGCAGCTGGTCGCACCCCGCGACCCTGTTCCCTAGCGGGAGGCTTCTCTTGTGCAACTTGTTGCACAGTTTGGTTGACGACGGGTTTTATTGGTGTGGTTTCAACTGCTGATCTAATCACAGGACTCCCACTGACTATGACATGCCTAGAAAGTGTCATATCATTACCCTTGTCTGCTTCGAAATCTCCCACTGAACTTGAGTCCAAATCAGAAGATTTAGAGAACTCATGTTCGCGCGTGTCAAAGTCTTGAAGTTCTTCAAATTCTATCATGTCATCTAACCTCTCTTCTTCGAGGTATTCTGCTTCTAAAAACTTAACGTTTCTAGATACTATCACCTTGTGATCTTCAACATGATAGAATTCATAGCCTCTCGTCTAACGAGGATAGCCTATGAAATATACTTTGACACCCTTGGCATCTATCTTATCAGTGAGCATCAGTTTGACTATCGCAGGACAGCCCCAAGGTCTAAGATAGCCCAGTGAGGGCTTCTTTCCCTTCCATAACTCATAAGGAGTTTTCTCCACTGATTTAGATGCTACACGGTTCAGAATGTAGATTGCAGTTTGTAGTGCATATTCCCATAGATGTTTTGGAAGAGTCGAGAATCCAATCATTGATCTCACCATGTCTAACAGGGTTCGATTCCTTCTCTCAGACACACCATTTAACTGTGGTGTTCCAGGAGGAGTCCATTGCGATTGAATTCCATTTTCCTTCAAGTTGTCGATAAATTCTTCACTAAGGTATTCACCTCCTCGATCTGATCGAAGAGTGACTATCCTTAGGTTCAATTCATTCTCGGCCTCATTCCTAAACTCCTTGAATTTCCCAAAGGTCTCGGATTTATTCTTCATAAGATAAATATATCCATACCTTGAGAAATCGTCAGTAAAGGCAATGAAGTAAGCATAACCCCCACGCGCATGGTCTTTAAAAAGTCCACATACATCGGTATGTATGAGCTCTAAGCAGCGAGTGGCACGAACACTTTGTCCAACAAAAGGTTTGTTCGTCATCTTACCCTTAACACATGATTCACATGTACCATATGATTCAAAATCAAATGGTTCTAAGTAGTCCAACTTCCTTAGTCTTTGAATCCGTGTTTCATTGATACGGCCTAGCCGACAATGCCATAGATAAGATGGATTATTCTTCCTACTTGAAGACGGTTGTTTGTTATGTATTTGACATAAAGGTAGACTACTTTGCAAAATATATAAACCATTCACTAAGCGAGCTTTTCCATAATACTGGTCATTTAATGAAAAATAACAAGTATTAGGAAAAACCCAAATTGTGCAACAATGGAATGGAAATAATATTTCTGACAATGGATGGAACAAAATAAACGTTATCAAGTTCTAAACATTGTCCTGAATGTAAATCTATCTTGCAACGTCCAACGCATTTGGCTTCAGCTTGATTGCCGTTCCCAACATGCAAGTCGATTTCACCTTGCTTGACTAGCTTGTGTTCAATTAGCCCCTTCACATTTTTACAAATGTGCGAGCCATAAGTTGTATCTAATACCCAACCATTGGAGTCAAAAGTAGTCATGTTCATTTCAATAACAAACATACCTGTGCTAGAAGTCGGCGGCTTCTTAGCTTGATCTGTCCTTAGTTTAGGACAATCATTCTTCCAATGCCCTTTCTGCTTACAAAAAAGACATTCATTTGTGCGTACCGTTCCGCTCCTCTTGAACTTCCTTTTCTGGTTCAGACGCTTAGGCCTATCACTCGAAGTGTTAGCCTTGGCTCCCGAATTTCCCTTACCCTTAGCACCTTTGTTTCTCGGGTTTGGGTTAGACGGTTGCCCAACATACATGATCGACTTTTCCTTCTTAGGAAGAGTTTGATCATATGTCTTCAGCAGATTATGGAGTTCGGGCAGTGTTCCGTCCTTCGCATTTGATGAATGTGTATTTTACACTTTCATTCGAGTCTTTTTCACCTAATTTAGCTATCATCTATGTTAATTTAGCTATATTTTAGTGCATTTTATTAGAATAGTGTCACGTTTCCCTTTAGATTTTATTTTACAGGTTTTGGTTGAAAATCGGAGATTTACGGGCAATTATATTGAAGTCTACAAGGAATTGGTGTTCCAGAAGCCTATTTGGAGTATCTGAAGGTTTCCGGATAGGAATTGGAGTCTAGGGGTCGAATCTAGAGGTTAGAAGGCCATTAGAAGTCTGAAACCGAGTCCGAAAAGGTGAAGAAATCCAAATCCGCGTCGAAAAACGCGGAAATTCCACGAAAAACTGGGGGGCGAACCGCCCCATGCCTCGGGCGAACCGCCCCAGAGGATTTTCTGGCCTATATATAGTTGCGAGTTTTCTCTCCGAAATTCATATCTTTCCAAGCCTACTTTCTCACATCTCTCTATAGTTTTAGGTAGGAACTTCCCGGGGCCTGTCCTGGGAGTTCCATAGCTTAGGGGATACTTTTTCATAGCAGTTTGGAGCTCGTAGGACCACAATCATCCGGAGATTGACAACCTTCGGTAACTTTGTATCTTACAACTTTTAACTACTTATTTTATATTCTTTCAATATGTTTTCTTCTATGATTGCTATTGATTGCATGCCTATGAGTAGGTAAATTTATCGTTGGTGGTAGTATGTGAATTCTTAGCGAGGGAAGATAATCATGCTAATGGCTATATCGCGCATTATACTCCGTGTCATTGCTTTATTTCGTTGATGAGTGGAAACCAAAATTCTCGTATGTTGTATTGATCGTTATGCACACTTGGACACTTGTCGGCCAATCAGACTAAATTATCTTCGTAGTGTTGAATAATTACGGAACACAATAGGACGTTAGTTGTTGACAGGTCAGACCCATATTATCTTCGTAGTGCTTAATACTTACAACAGGACCCAGGATTCATTCAAAGATCTCTATGCAAGAACGAGGAATTTATGCATGATTATCGACCCATTATGTTAAGAAGGACCATACTATCACCAACCTTCATTATCTGCTTGAAAACCCCCTATTGCTTTCTATCTGCTGTTTTATATTTTCTTGTTAAACAGATAAAGCTAGTTATAGTCCTGAGAGAACGACACTCGAGTCATTCTACTACTACACTACGGTTTTCGTTGTAGTTGTGGATTGCCTTTGGCTAAATAACAAATTTTATTTGCTTGAATCGGAACCCGACAAATTCCCGTTCATCAAATTGGCGCCGTTGCCGGGGACTATACTCCTTTTTTCTATTTAATTTGTTTTTATTTACAGCTTTAGATTCCTAATTCTTTTAGTTTTTGTTTTCCCTTTTAATATCTCTCTGCTTTCCTGTTTGTTTCTAATCACTTTACCTAGTCTGTCACAGATAGTGTATGCCGCATACACGTTTTGCAGGAACACCGCTTGCTAATTCAATTGCTGAGATCGATAGAGTCTACCACCAGAGAAGGCGACTACTTGAAAGGCGCGCACTAGAGGAAATAGAGGAAACCGATTTCTCTGAATCTCTAATTAGTCTGTTCAAGGAAATCAACGGAATGGCAGAAGCTAGACCACTGAAGGCATGGGTACAACCCACCAAAGATCGTATGAGGGAACCGGCGATAGTTCTTTCGCCTGCAACCCGAGATCTGGAAATCAAGAACCACGCATTCCAACAACTTCCGAGGTTCTATGGCTTATCAAGGGAAGATGTGATGGGGTACTTGAACGATATCGATGATTTCGTCAACCAACTCCCACGACCCGGAGCTGACGTAACAACGGATGAGTTTAGGATGAAGGTTTTTGCTATGGGACTTGGCGACAGAGCCAAGTCATGGCTGAGCTCTCTTCCAGCAGGCTCGCTGGACACTTGGAAAAAGGTTTTTTCAGCTTTCATGGAGAAATACTTCCCACACACTCTGACTACCGCGCTTAAGGCGCAAATCACTGGATTCAAGCAAGACTATGATGAGACCATCTTCACCACGTTCGAGAGGTTCCAGATCTCACGAACAAGTTCCCTCACCATGGTTTTGAACTCTCCAACCTAGTCCAACACTTCTACAATGGACTAACCATCGAGAACCAACAAGTGGTGGATTTCCAATGCCGAGGCAATATTTGGGAGGAAACCGCAGAAGCCGTCTGGGCTGTTTTCGAAAGGCTTGCCAAGGGTTCGCAGTTCAAGGACCCAAGGGCGATGGTTAGGAGACGTGGACCTGAAGCTCCACCGACTCAAGAAACCCCTATGTACAGGGGGAATGGGGATCAATTCGAGTGCTTTACCAACGAATTGAAGCAAGTCCTCAAGAGCGCCACCGGAACAACTGTTTCGAACGAAGTATGCCGAATATGCAAGAACTATGGGCATGGAGCTCATATGTGTAGATCGGAGTTGGCATACGATGATGGCAACTGGGCTCGAGGAGGAGAAGAAGAAGCTTTTGCTACGGAGTTTGGTACTCAAGAAGTTAGCTACGGACAAGACGGTAGGAATCCTCGAGGTGGATTCTGGAGAAGAGGATACCGTAACAATCAAGGATATGCACCGGCTAACCAAACTTATGGACCTAACCAAGACCGTAGTAGGCTGAACTATGGTAATGATCACTGCGAAAACCCCGCTCCGAAAGAGCCACCGAAGTCGAAGACGGCTCTACTGATGGAGAACTTGCAGAAGATGGTCGATCGCACACAAAGTTTTCTCAAACGGTATGAAGAAGATTCTGAGAAGACTAGGGCAAGGCTTGATAAGTTGGAAGAGAGCACTAGGCTTGCCCATCAAAAGATGCAAGAGTTGATCGACCGAGGAGCAAGTAGGGAACAAGGCAAACTGCCTAGAAACACTGAGAAATCATTGTCCATCAACTTAGTGGGTGATCTACCTGTTGAAATCACCATCAAGAAGGTTACTAAGTGCGAGAGTTGCAAGACGGACCTACCTCCACAAGCCGAAGAAGAAGGAAAGTACCTTGGTACCAACAAGAGTGAAGAAGAACAAGAGGATACCGAGCCACTCCCTCAAAGTTTCGATATTAAGGTCGGGATTGGGGAGCTAGAAGATGTCCGAGCCACACTAGACACTGGATCGTACTCTAATGTGCTCCCTTTGAACGTTTTCGAGAAGAGTAACCTTGGAGAACTAACTATGCATAAGGCTATTGTGCAACTGGCGGATGGATCCCTCGTGAAACCCGAAGGCGTTGTGAAGAATGTATTAGTCAAAGTTGGTGAAGCCTCTGTCCACACCGATTTTGTAATTATGCCAGCATCAGCACCAGGAACGGGGGATGTCATACTCTTAGGACGAACATTCTTGACCAAAATACGCTCAGTGATGGACATCTACCGAAGGACTTGCACTATCGAAGTGGATGGCAAGCAACACGTGTTGCAAGCCATAACTGATCCACCTGATCCACCCGATACTTCTAACACTATTGATTACAGTGGTCTTAACGTCTATGTTCACTCTTATTCACAGGATCAAAGCACGGGAAGGAGAATCATGACGGGGAAGTCTAGTACCCACAGAAGGAAAAGATAGACGAAGACAGGGGTCGAGTCAGAGACCTTAAACAATGGCGCTATCCGGGAGGCAACCCGGGGTTTTTATCGCTTTCTTTACCGTTTTTTGCATGCATTCATACTTGAACTATTTGCTTCTCATATGTGAATTTGTCCAGTTCTGTGTCGTTTGTGCTTATGTTTTGTTCGAGTGTGATTTTTCGAGTAATTTTCGAGGAAAATGATTTTTCGGGGACTAAAAACTTTTTCGGGGACCAAAAACCGCATTTTTATTTCAAAAAACGTTCGTCTCCCACCTAAAAAGTGGGGGGCGAATCGCCCCGCGCGCGGGGCGGTCCGCCCCAGGTGTGGGGCGAACCGCCCCACACCTCCAGAGAACAAAATCGGGGGTTTCTTCCCCAAACCCCCATTTTTCTCCATTTTCATCCTTCAAACTCCAAAATTTCCTCCATATTCATAATATCTTCAAATCTTCATAACTCCTTCATCTCTCCATCATTTTGTGTGTTCTTTAGCTTCATTCGAAGCCCGTAACGTGCTCTATCATTCTATCCGAACAATTTTCTTCCTAGCTCATTCAATTTCCGGATTTGAGGTATTATCACATGAACCCTAATTTTTACAATTTGGGTATTTTTTGATTTATGCTTCAATTAGGCTTGTTTGATGTATGGGTTGATGATTTATGTGATTAGATTCGTTATTCATTGTCAATTACATGTTCAATTAGGCTTGGTTTGATGATTTGAGATTTTGCTAATTTGATGATATATGTCTTGTTAGGAAATTGTCTCTCTTGCTTTCATTCCTTGTTTAAACATGTGTTTATTGATATGAGATTGTTGAATGAATGGGTAGAATGCATGATGGTTGAGATTGAGGATTTATGCTAGAAATTGATTTTTATGATATGGATTGAACCTTGTGATTCAAGGCCTATGTTGTTAGCGTAAGCATAATGTGATATGTTATTGTAGTAGGTACATTGATATGTTACGTAATGGATTAGCTAGACTAGGCTTTGGGATTTTGAGGAGTTCGATTTTTGGAAATTTTACTCGTTTGTTCGCTCGTTTATTTACATAAGCATAGGTCTATTTTGCGTCGTACAAGATACTAATTGTTGTTTGTAGGAATCATGGCACCAAGGACAAGGAGAGCCGGCTCTAGCAAAAAGGGGAAGGGAGTGGCATCAAGCTCCCAACCATCTCACGACTTGTACGAGTTGTCTGCCGCTGCGATAGAGGTGCGACAACGGTTAGAGGAGGAGATGGCCGACGGAGGAAGGTCTATCATTCCCGACAGGAGGATTGACATTCCTGAGTCTACAGCGAATAGAGCGGGGTATAGGACACTTTCAAGTTTGGGGTCACAGAGGAACTGGGTATGGTACAGTTCGGACATGTTCAAAGGTTACGACGAGAGCCTCCTCAGAGATTTCTACACCGGGTATACGGATTTGGACGAGAAGAATGGGGTGTTAGTCCAAGGCCTAATCATACCATGGAGCCCAGAGCACATATCTTCCTTCATCCACTTCGGGAACTTTGAATTCACAGAGAGCGCACACGCCTACTTGTATTCGAGGACCGCTAGGGGGATAGGAAGAGACATCACCGAAGTGATCTGCAACAGGGGGTACAGATATCCGGAAGTTGGGGGAGCACCTGGACGGATCGGTTATGGCGACCTTAGCATCGAAGCTAAGGTAATGATGAAATTTTGCATCTCCGACTTGATCCCAAGGAAGAATGACACTTGGATTCAGCCATACTACGCCGAGCTCCTCTACTGCCTCATTGACGGACATCAGGTCAACATAGGGCACATTATATATGAGGAATATGAGCGCCACTGGGAGAAGAAGAGGAAGCCTTTCATCTTCCCGAGCTTCATCACAGCTTACTGCAAATATCATGGGGTCGACGATATTGAGGATGGTGATTGCGAGGTCGCTGCCCTTTCACCCTCGACCATTGAGGTACAGCTCAACAGGTATCAGTTGAGGAACCCCACTGCAGCTGCTGCTGATGTAGGAGGGCCAGTCCAGCCAAATGATTCCGATCATGAGGATGCTATGGAGGTCGATGTTGGTGAAGCCTCGATTCCAGATATTCCATTTGTCCATCATGCACCGCATGCACCAGCTGGAGCACCACAGGGGTCTGGAGGATTTGACTTCTTCTCCGTACCTACCTCGACAGCCGTTTCGACAGGATTGATGCCAACAACGCGGCCATGCAACAGGACATTGACAGGCACATTTTCCAGCACAACCGCGATTGGGAGATATTCGAGGAGCACCGCCGAGAGGATAGACAGCACATGTGGGAGCAGCAGCAGCTGATCCAGCAACAGCAGGAAGCTCTACGACAGTCCAATGAGCTCATGAATGACATGTGGAGTGACTTTTATGGGGACTACCATCCCGATGATTAGTCCTTCCACTTGTCCACTCTCAGCCGACCGAGGCCAAACCCATCGGTAACATCTAGTATCACTTCTTATTACTCATTCTCTTTTGCTAGGGGGCTAGCTTAAGAATCGTAAGGGGGATGGGATGTGAACCATGATGTTAAGTTTTGTTTGGTTTTGTGTCAATTAGTAGCTTGTTCTTTGTTTGCATTTGCACGTTTACTGCTTTCTTAGATTTTTTAGGTTGCATTCATCCTAGGATAGTCCTGCATGTTTTTTATGGAGTCTATTGCCGAATTTTTTGAACTTTTTTATTGGATAGATCATCTAGCTATGCCATTAATCGTATGCTTCATTTCTATGAATTTGTTTGAGGTTTTTCTCGCTTGACTTGTCACATTTATGTATTGCACTTAGTTAAACATGGTAGTCTCGACATCACTTAGTGGTGTTTTCTCTACTGCGCTTCACGAAGGCCTTTATAATAGGATGATGCATGTTAGGGTCTTATGGTTGTTTTCCCGAGTAATTATGTACCTAAGAGGCAACAAGTCTTCACCATGCTTTGAGATTGCTAAATGCCTAGGAAGGAGGTAGTGTGAGGTTGTGTGATCCTTTGTTTATAACCTATTCTTCCGAATAGGTTTGGGGAGGGGGTTACACCGTCATAGACTTGTTTCTGTTTTTCATTTTTCGTATTGTGATTTTTCCTTTTTCTGTGAATTTTGTACTCCAACCTATTCTTTCGAATAGGTTTGGGGAAGTCGTGTGAGTCATTTTTGTTTCTCTTTTTGTTATGCTACTGCTGGCTAGAAAAAAAATCGAAAAAAAAAGAAAGAAAAATTCCAGAAGAAAAAGAGAAAAAGAAAAAAAGAATCTGGAAAGAAAAAAAAAAGAAAAAAAGAAGACCCCAAAAAAGCAAAGAAGGGTCCAAAAAATAAAGCCAAATAGCAGTTTAGCAAAGTTTGAGTCTTTTCCATTTTTTGTATTGTTCGTAATTGTGTTTTTCTATTTTTTATCTTTTTTGTCTTAAGTGTCATCTATTCTAGACCACCCTCGTCCTGCCATTCAGGAAGTGGTGAATAGCTTAAGACTTTACTTGAGAAACGGGTAGAATAGGGGAGTGTTATCTTTTATAGGGAACCCTCCTTCGTTTGATGAGAGTCAGTACTGGTTCGACCTCTTTTGAGGGAAAGTCTTAACAAGGTGGAACAGCAGTAAGTCCTCAGTTTCATAGGCACGGGGCAACCATTCGTATCTTAGCATGCATCATTACGTCGTCACTGACTAGGTCCAGGTAGAGAATGTTACGAGAGACTATCTTGTCTTGACATAAGTGCTTATGTGGATGTGTATAAGTCAATCGAGGTATTCTTCAACCTATATTCATGCTTTGATTTATATGGTTTTTGTTCATATGTTATTTGGTAGATTCAGTAATTTAGTTCATTTTATTTGGCATGAAACTCCATTTTTGAGTCATGCATGTTTTTTGTATTAGAGTCTAGCTTAGTTGCTTGAGGACAAGCAAAGGTTCGGTTTGGGGAGTTTGATGAATGTGTATTTTACACTTTCATTCGAGTCTTTTTCACCTAATTTAGCTATCCTCTATGTTAATTTAGCTATATTTTAGTGCATTTTATTAGAATAGTGTCACGTTTCCCTTTAGATTTTATTTTACAGGTTTTGGTTGAAAATCGGAGATTTACGGGCAATTATATTGAAGTCTACAAGGAATTGGTGTTCCAGAAGCCTATTTGGAGTATCTGAAGGTTTCCGGATAGGAATTGGAGTCTAGGGGTCGAATCTGGAGGTTAGAAGGCCATTAGAAGTCTGAAACCGAGTCCGAAAAGGTGAAGAAATCCAAATCCGCGTCGAAAAACACGGAAATTCCGCGAAAAACTGGGGGGCGAACCGCCCCATGCCTCGGGCGAACCGCCCCAGAGGATTTTCTGGCCTATATATAGTTGCGAGTTTTCTCTCCGAAATTCATATCTTTCCAAGCCTACTTTCTCACATCTCTCTATAGTTTTAGGTAGGAACTTCCCGGGGCCTGTCCTGGGAGTTCCATAGCTTAGGGGATACTTTTTCATAGCAGTTTGGAGCTCGTAGGACCACAATCATCCGGAGATTGACAACCTTCGGTAACTTTGTATCTTACAACTTTTAACTACTTATTTTATATTCTTTCAATATGTTTTCTTCTATGATTGCTATTGATTGCATGCCTATGAGTAGCTAAATTTATCGTTGGTGGTAGTATGTGAATTCTTAGCGAGGGAAGATAATCATGCTAATGGCTATATCGCGCATTATACTCCGTGTCATTCCTTTATTTCGTTGATGAGTGGAAACCAAAATTCTCGTATGTTGTATTGATCATTATGCACACTTGGACACTTGTCGGCCAATCAGACTAAATTATCTTCGTAGTGTTGAATAATTACGGAACACAATAGGACGTTAGTTGTTGACAGGTCAGACCCATATTATCTTCGTAGTGCTTAATACTTACAACAGGACCCAGGATTCATTCAAAGATCTCTATGCAAGACCGAGGAATTTATGCATGATTTTCGACCCATTATGTTAAGAAGGACCATACTATCACCAACCTCCATTATCTGCTTGAAAACCCCCTATTGCTTTCTATCTGTTGTTTTATATTTTCTTGTTAAACAGATAAAGCTAGTTATAGTCCTGAGAGAACGACACTCGAGTCATTCTACTACTACACTACGGTTTTCGTTGTAGTTGTGGATTGCCTTTGGCTAAATAACAAATTTTATTTGCTTGAATCGAAACCCGACAAATTCCCGTTCATCAGCATTCATGGTGGTTAACGATGAACTGCGAATACGAACTCGGCAATGATTGAAGGACAAAGCTCACCATGTTCTTATCCTCATCTTGAGAACATGTTCAGACATGTTCCCTCCTTCATTGAGCTTGCATCTGTGTATCTCTTTGATCAAATCAAATTCAACACTTCTAGCTGTCGTCTCCAAGAGCGACTCAAGATGCTTTAGCATCTCATACGGCAACATGCTTTCATGTTGTCTCTACAGCTGATGAATGTGTATGTTACACTTTCATTTGACTCTTTTTCACCTATTTTAGCTATCCTCTATGTTAATTTAGCTATATTTTAGTGCATTTTATTAGAATAGTGTCACGTTTCCCTTTAGTTTTTAATTTACAGGTTTTGGTTGAAAAACGAGGATTTCCGGGCAATTATATTGAAGTTGACAAGGAATTGGTGTTCCAGAAACATATTTGGAGTATCTGAAGGTTTCCGGATAGGATTTGGAGTCTAGGGGTCGAATCTGGAGGTTAGAAGGCCACTAGAAGTCAGAAACCGAGTCCGAAAAGGGGAAGATATCCAAAAACGCGTCGAAAACGCGGAAAATCTCGAAAAAACCTCTCGGGCGAATCGCCCGGGACGTGGGGCGAATCGCCCCACACCAGGCGACTCGCCCGGTGTGTGGGGCCCTTCGCCCCACACTATTTCGAATACTATATATAGTTGCTCAGTTTTTCTCCGAATTTCATACTTTTCCAGACCTATTCTCTCACCTTTCTCTGTTGTTTTAGGTAGGAATTTCCCAGTGATAGTGTATATGTCCTAGAGACAGTACTTACTAAGGACATGGTGCCCTTATAGAGGGCATATATGTACTATTACACAGGTCAACGTAATATAATATATGTTTGTTGCATTTTACTATTGAGTATCGCTTTCATATTTATATTACACCGGGCATGCAGCATGTCATATATCTATTACTGTCTGTATTGATATTAAACATGTCCCCTCGGATAGATGACCGATCACACAGATAGTGGGAGCTATGTGAGTTATCATCTATCCCAAAATCTCCCTAGTCGAGGTTCATCTCGGATGTAGGGGTCTGAATGAACCAGACAAGACTAGTATGCGTGAAGGTTATACTTGTTGGAGCAAGTGTGAGCCGATCCCACGACCACGGAACGGATTGTTGGACAATCGAAAAACGTTCCCATAACTGCGCATAGTTGTTCGAAGAAGCTTTATCGAACAATGGAAGTACCCACCGGACACTCCCATCGATGTATATTCTACACCGAAGTGTCTATGGGAACCGGTGAGTTGTCGAAGTGATGCCCGTCGTCCTTTAGACTTACAGGACTTTATCATCACATTTGTTGCCCCATATCCTTGGTGGACCCGTCGATGTCAGCTCTGAATAAGCAGTTGATCTAAGACACGATCCAGGATTATGGCTACATACAAATGGGGATGATAAGTGATTTTGTGAAGGATTCATCTCTCAAGTGTAGCACAGGAAAGCACTGCTCATAGTCGTTCATAGTTGTGATGGTAAAACCGCTGGCCAGCGTATCAATATTATTATGATGGTCATAATAGATATTGGATTCACCATGCAACTCACTGAAGACGCCCGTGGATGTATTATTGGGATAGACACTTCATCGATCCTAGATACATTCGAGCAAGTCAGATGAAGGGACGTTACCATCGCCGCGTTGAGCGCAACAGACTTCGCAACGAAAGGGTTAGCTTTGAGAAACCTCTCAAACGTCCTCACGTATTAATATTGCAAATGGAACCGTCTAGGACTTCCATGTTGCCTAGTCTAGGACTTGCTTAATACGATGAGGCCCTATGGGTCACACTATGTGGTGATTCAGCCTATCAGAATATCCTTGAAGATGGAATCGCAATTAATTTGGAATTAATTGTGATTGATGAATTATAATTGATTTGGAATTAATTATAATATTTGGTGGTTCAATTAATGACTTGGAATTATTAATTGAATTGGCTAATTAATTGTATTTTATGTAAATACAATTAAAGATTATATTTTAGAAATGTAATGGAGGTTTGATTTGAAAGGATATGTTAATTTAGAATTAACATATGCACATGGGCAAAATCTACTTGGAGTTTGAATTGCATTAGAACTATAAGTGGGTTCCAAAATCGGGACCCACCTATCACCTTTAGGACGCGCGCGCGCGAGATGGAGTAGGGGAAGGAGTTCGACTCCTTCCTCTATTAGAAGTCTAAGGGATAAGTTAGATTTTCCTGATTGAGTTTTAATTTGATTGGGAATGAATCTAGACTTGATATTGGTTTCCTTGTGCGATAAGAATTAGATTCTTATTCCTTTACGAAGTCTAATTGCTTATGCTTTAGGCTTCTATAGACTACTATATATAGTAGACTATTAGAGAGCTTTTGACACACAGTTTCAGACATAGATTTTCACACAGTTGAATAATCAAATTCTTAGAGAATTATTCTACCCAGTTTTCTTAGAGAAAATAAAAGCTCTCCCCTCCTCTATAAGCCACACGCGCGCGCCACCTACCGGAGGAATCGCCGCCCCATCTTCTTGGTCACACAAAGAATATTCTAGCATTCTTTCCGATAGGTTGTTCATCCGTGGATACCAAGGTTGAGGTTCTAGGAGCTGGAAACTAACTTTTATTGTCTTGCAGATAATCAAAGAATTGCAGATATCTTCGACTTCGACGAAGGAGAAGATACACCGGATTATTACGAAGACTTGGAAGCTGCTTTGGAAGTAAGGTTAGTCTTCTAATTGACGTGTTTAAATATATACGGCATATACATAATCAATTAACCTGTATGTTAAGAAAAATTTTGAAATTCCGCTGCGTACCCTAGGGGTAACTCTGACCATATTTTCTTACAGTGGTATCAGAGCGAGGTTAATTGATTACGTATATACGTATATATATTGTATGATTTTGTAGATATGTGGATGCAATTGATTCTATGATTAATTCGATTTTCAAAAGTTTGTTTTTATATAAACTTAGAATTTATATTTTTTCAAAAAAAAAAAAAAAAAAAATTAAATATATATATTGACCGGGCCGCCTGCGTGACGCAGGCGGCGGGCGCCGGCGCCCCGGGTGTCTGCGGACGCAGGCGCCCCGGGTGTCCCCGTGCCAGCGTGCCGCGGGCGCCCGGCGCCCGCGGCCGCAGGCACGGTAGGGGACTGGACTAGGTCCCGTCCCATATTTTTATATATATATATTTTTTCGGGTTGGACACAAAATCGAATTTTGAAAATTTTGAGGATTGAATTTTATATTTGAAATATAAATATGATTTAATTGTAATTGTTTTTAACTAAAGGGGTTAAATTTAATTAGTATAAAGTTAAAGGGCTTATTTGTAATTTATCAATTTATTGTTTATTGCAAATTAGTCCTTCTACTTTTGAATTTTAGATTTAACACCTCCAAGGTTTAAAAAATTACAATTAAGTCCTTCGGGTTTTCGAAAATTGCTACTTGATCAATAGAATTTTCGATTACTCAATCTAGTCCAAATTTTCAATTATTTCATAGAGATTATAAGTATGGGATTATAAATTTCATAATGAAATTATGAAGTCATTTGTCATCCACATAGGCTATTACTTGTTTCATATGCTCTATATGCTATAGTTTGACAATGCATGTTTAAATACCAAGTATTTTACATTCCGTTCGACCGCTATGCATGCGAGGGTAGGCGGCGCCCTCTTATATGTCGGACCGCATATTTATGTATGGGTAGGCGGCACCCATTATGTGCTTGACCGCGTTTAGAACTAGAATGGATATGCGACATCCATTACGTGTAGACCGTTCATGCATGATGGGTAGGCGGGCCCTTATTTGTTTGTAGATGACTGATAACAACCCTCAAGCTACAAGCCCCAACCAATATAAGTACAGAAATATATATAAGTATGTATTTCTGAGATGCTTTCCATAGGGTGCTTTAATTTTGAACTTTCATTGCGTTTTCATGTATTGGCGACCTCGTCTTACAGACTCGCAGTAATCGTCAGATTAGAGTAAGCCTATGGTTATGACTTACTGCATATTGTATCTAGCGACCTCGATAGGTACAGTATGTAGGGCATCGGGTTAAATTAGATTTAACAACCAAGAGTTGCGTGACGCAATTGGATAGTCTTACTAGTCCTACCGGTCATATTATACTATGCGACCAGCCCCCGTTGGAGTATAGCATGGTATGGATTTGGATCTTGGCCACTACGGTAACTTGTTGGACATTACCCGTATGTTTGTTGTGGGGGCAAGCATATGTGAAAATAGTGGGAGCTAAACAGCTAAAGGACCTTGTTGTTTAGTTATGTTGACTGTGTATTTAGAAATAATATTTCAATAGTTGATTTATTATTTTCGTTCTATATTATTTCTCCTGGAAATCGAAATGGCGAGAATCTCGCTCCGTGCTGTCTTAGAGAAGCAAATTTTGACCGGACCAAACTTTCTAGATTGGATCAGGAATATATGTTTGGTGCTGAGGTACGAAAGGATTGAGTACGTCTTGGACGAGGCTAATCCCGTGTGTCCCGAGAATCAGACTGCCGATCAAGTTGCTGATTTGGAATCAAGCCAACAAGGCAAGGTCTGATAAGCATCATGAGGATGCTAGATCCGCGCAGTGTATTATGCTGGCCGCAATGAGCAATGAGCTGCAGAGGCAACATGAAAGCATGTTGCCGCATGAGATGCTGAAGCATCTTGAGTCGGTCTTTAAGACGACAGCTAGAAGTGTTGAATTTGATTTGATCAAAGAGATACACAGATGCAAGCTCAATGAAGGAGGGAACATGTCTGAACATGTTCTCAAGATGAGAATAAGATCATGGTGATCTTTGTCCTTCATTCATTATCGAGTTCGTATTCGAAGTTCATCGTTAACCACCATGAATGCGAAGGACGTAACACTGCCCGAACTCCATAATCTGCTGAAGACATATGATCAAACTCTTCCTAAGAAGGAAAAGTCGATCATGTTTGTTGGGCAACCGTCTAACCGAAACCCGAGAAATAAAGGTGCTAAGGGTAAGGGAAAGTCGGGAGCCAAGGCTAACACTTCGAGTGATAAGCCTAAGCGTCTGAACCAGAAAAGGAAGTTCAAGAGAAGCGGAACAGTACACACAGATGAATGTCATTTCTGTAAGCAGAAAGGACATTGGAAGAAAGATTGCCCTAAGCTGAGGGCAGATCAAGCTAAGAAGCCACCGGCTTCTAGCTCAGGTATGTTTGTTATTGAAATGAACATGACTACTTTTGACTCCAATGGTTGGGTATTAGATACAGCCTGTGGCTCGCACATTTATGATAATGTGCAAGGGGCTAATTGAACACAAGCTAGTCAAGCAAGGTGAAATCGACTTGCATGTTGGGAACGACAATCAAGCTGAAGCCAAATGCGTTGGACGCTGCAAGATAGATTTACCATCAGGACAATGTTTGGAACTTGATAACGTTTATTTTGTTCCATCCATTGTCAGAAATATTATTTCTGTTCCATTGTTGGACAATTTGGGTTTTTCCTAATACTTGTTATTTTTCATTAAATGACCAGTATTATGGAAAGGCTCGCTTAGTGAATGGTTTATATATTTTGCAAAGTAGTCTACCTTTATTTCAAATACATAACAAACAACCGTCTTCAAGTAGGAAGAATAATCCATCTTATCTATGGCATTGTTGGCTAGGCCATATCAATGAAACACGGATTCAAAGACTAAGGAAGTTGGACTACTTAGAACCATTTGATTTTGAATCATATGGTACGTGTGAATCATGTGTTAAGGGTAAGATGACGAACGAACCCTTTGTTGGACAAGGTGTTCGTGCCACTCGCTGCTTAGAGCTCATACATACCGATGTATGTGGACCTTTTAAAGTCCATGCGCGTGGGGGTTATCCTTGCTTCATTACCTTTACTGACGATTTCTCAAGGTATGAATATATTTATCTTATGAAGAATAAATCCGAGACCTTTGGGAAATTCAAGGAGTTTAGGAATAAGGTCGAGAATGAATTGAACCTAAGGATAGTCACTCTTCGATTAGATCGAGAAGGTGAATATCGTAGTGAAGAATTTATCGACTACTTGAAGGAAAATGGAATTCAATCGCAATGGAACACCACAGTTAAATGGTGTGTCTGAGAGAAGGAATCGAACCCTGTTAGACATGGTGAGATCAATGATTGGATTCTCGACTCTTCCAAAACATCTATGGGGATATGCACCACAAACTGCAATCTACATTCTGACCCGTGTACCATCTAAATCAGTGGAGAAAACTCCTTATGAGTTATGGAAGGGAAAGAAGCCCTCACTGGGCTATCTTAGACCTTAGGGCTGTCTTGCGATAGTCAAACTGATGCTCACTGATAAGTTAGATGCCAAGGGTGTCAAAGTATATTTCATAGGCTATTCTCGTTAGACGAGAGGCTATGAATTCTATCATGCTGAAGATCACTAGGTGATAGTATCTAGAAACGTTAAGTTTTTAGAAGCAGAATACCTCAAAGAAGAGAGGTTAGATGACATGATAGAACTTGAAGAAATTCAAGACTTTGACACGCGCGAACATGAGTTCTCTAAATCTTCTGATTTGGACTCAAGTTCAGTGGGAGCTTTCGAAGCAGACAAGGGTAATGATATGACACTTGCTAGGCATGTCATAGTCAGTGGGAGTCCTGTGATTAGATCAACAGTAGAAACCACACCAATAGAACCCGTCGAGCTCCGTAGGTCGAAGAGGATCCTAAAAGGACCTCAAAAGCAAAGCTTTATGATAGAAGACATCAGTGAACTTGATGTCGGCTTATCAGATCGGGAAGATCCCGAGACCTACAAAGAGGCAATAATTGATATTGACTCAGACAAATGGCAAGAGGCCATGGAATTGGAAATGGACTCCATGTACCTGAACCAAGTTTGGAACTTGGTAGACTTTCCCCCAAGAGGTTAGACCTATTGGGTGCAAATGGGTCTTTAAACGAAAGACAGATGCCGATGGCAAGGTACAAACGCACAAAGCTAGGCTTGTGGCAAAAGGCTGCACGCAAAGGTATGGCATCGATTACGATGAAACCTTTTCACCGGTAGCAAAATTGAAGTCCATTCGAATTCTACTTGCGATAGCTTCCTACTATGATTATAAGATCGGGCAGATGGATGTAAAGACTGCCTTCCTCAATGGAAACCTTGAGGAAGAGGTCTGTATGGTACAGATGGAAGGTTTTATTAGTAAAACCAGGCCAACTGCTGTATGCAAATTACAGAGATCCATCTATGGGCTAAAGCAAGCGTCTAGGAGCTGGAATATCCGCTTTGATGAAGCTGTCAAATGGTTTGACTTCATCAGAAGCAAGGAAGATCCCTGTGTCTACACTAGACACAGCGACAAACGAGTAGTTTTCATGATCATTTATGTTGATGACATTTTGATCATGGGAAACAATGTCTCTATGCTAGAAGAGACTAAAGTTTGGTTATCAAGTACCTTCTCAATGAAGGACTTGGGTGAACATCCTAGGGATCAAGATCTATAGAGATAGATCCAAGAGGATGTTAGGATTGACACAGTCCACCTACATCGACAAAATACTGAAGCGTTATAAGATGGACGACTCAAAGAGAGGCTTTCTCCCAGCTAGGCATGGGATTGTCTTATCAGTTCAGGATGGTCCTAAAACTGATGAAGAAAGAAATGCAATGAGTCGTGTGCCCAATGCTTCGGCAGTAGGGTCTATAATGTATGCAATGAATTGCACAAGGCCCGATGTGGCATATGCGCTTAGTGTCACTTGTTGACACCAACAGAATCCAGGAGTACCTCACTGGACTGCTGTAAAGAACATTCTTAAGTACCTTCGACGGACTAAAGAGATGTTCTTGGTGTTTGGTGGAGAACCAGAATTAAAGATGTCTGGTTATGTTGACGCTGGATTTGAATCAGATCATGATGACTTTGAGTCACAGACAGGATACGTATTCAAATTGAACGGAGGAGCTATCTGTTGGAAGAGTTCTAAGCAAACCACGATTGCTGGCTCATCCACAGAAGCATCGAAAGAAGCTGTCTGGATTTCAGAGTTCTTGAAGGAATTGAGGGTTGTTCCTGCTCCTTGTCCAATAACGATTTATTGGGACAATACGGGCGCCGTCGCTCAAGCTAAGGAGCCAAGATCTACAAACAAGAACGAACATGTACTTACAAAGTATCACGTTATACGTGAGATTATTGATAG
This sequence comes from Plantago ovata, assembly GCA_028274465.1. NCBI lineage: Eukaryota > Viridiplantae > Streptophyta > Magnoliopsida > Lamiales > Plantaginaceae > Plantago > Plantago ovata. Next base: position 50,564,645 of record CM051458.1, read on the forward strand.
AGGAGAAGTTAGTATAGAACGTGTCTCTACCACGGACAACGTGGCAGATCCTTTCACCAAGGTCTTATCAGTGGAAGTCCACTTAAGACATTATGCTAATCTGGGTATTAGGCATAAAGGTGACTGGCTCTAGTCCAAGTGGGAGATTGATAGTGTATATGTCCTAGAGACAGTCCTTACTAAGGGCATGGTGCCCTTATAGAGGGCATATATGTACTATTACACAGGTCAACGTAATATAATATATGTTTGTTGCATTTTACTATTGAGTATCGCTTTCATATTTATATTACACCGGGCATGCAGCATGTCATATCTCTATTACTGTCTGTATTGATATTAAACATGTCCCCTCGGATAGATGACCGATCACACAGATAGTGAGAGCTATGTGAGTTATCATCTATCCCAAACTCTCCCTAGTCGAGGTTCATCTCGGATGTAGGGGTCTGAATGAACCAGACAAGACTAGTATGCGTGGAGGTTATACTTGTTCGAGCAAGTGTGAGCCGATCCCACGGCCACGGAACGGATTGTTGGACAATCGAGAAACGTTCCCATAACTGCGCATAGTTGTTCGAAGAAGCTTTATTGAACAATGGAAGTACCCACCGGACACTCCCATCGATGTATACTCTACACCGAAGTGTCTATGGGAACCGGTGAGTTGTCGAAGTGATGCCAGTCGTCCTTTGGACTTACAGGACTTTATCATCACATTTGTTGCCCCATATCCTTGATGGACCCGTCGATGTCAGCTCTGAATAAGCAGTTGACCTAAGACACGATCCAGGATTATGGCTACATACAAATGGGGATGATAAGTGATTCTGTGAAGGATTCATCTCTCAAGTGTAGCACAGGAGAGCACTGCTCATAGTCGTTCATAGTTGTGATGGTAAAACCGCTGGCCAGCGTATCAATATTATTATGATGGTCATAATAGATATTGGATTCACCATGCAACTCACTGAAGACGCCCGTGGATGTATTATTGGGATAGACACTTCATCGATCCTAGATACATTCGAGCAAGTCAGATGAAGGGACGTTACCATCGCCGCGTTGAGCGCAACAGACTTCGCAACGAAAGGGTAAGCTTTGAGAAACCTCTCAAACGTCCTCACGTATTAATATTGCAAATGGAACCGTCTAGGAATTCCATGTTGCCTAGTCTAGGACTTGCTTAATACGATGAGGCCCTATAGGTCACACTATGTGGTGATTCAGCATATCAGAATATCCTTGAAGATGGAATCGCAATTAATTTGGAATTAATTGTGATTGATGGATTATAATTGATTTGGAATTAATTATAATATTTGGTGGCTCAATTAATGATTTGGAATTATTAATTGAATTGGCTAATTAATTGTATTTTATGTAAATACAATTAAGATTATATTTTAGAAATATAATGGAGGTTTGATTTGAAAGGATATGTTAATTTAGAATTAACATATGCACATGGGCAAAATCTACTTGGAGTTTGAATTGCCTTAGAACTATAAGTGGGTCCCAAAATCGGGACCCACCTATCACCCTGAGGACGCGCGCGCGCGCGCGAGATGGAGTAGGGGAAGGAGTTCGACTCCTTCCTCTATTAGAAGTCTAAGGGATAAGTTAGATTTTCCTGATTGAGTTTTAATTTGATTGGGAATGAATCTAGACTTGATATTGGTTTCCTTGTGCGATAAGAATTAGATTTTTATTCCTTTACGAAGTCTAATTGTTTATGCTTTAGGCTTCTATAGACTACTATATATAGTAGACTATTAGAGAGCTTTTGACACACAGTTTCAGACATAGATTTTCACACAGTTGAATAATCAAATTCTTAGAGAATTATTCTACCCAGTTTTCTTAGAGAAAATAAAAGCTCTCCCCTCCTCTATAAGCCACACGCGCGCACCACCTACCGGAGGAATCGCCGCCCCATCTTCTTGGTCACACAAAGAATATCCTAGCATTCTTTCCGATAGGCTGTTCATCCGTGGATACCAAGGTTGAGGTTCTAGGAGCTGGAAACTAACTTTTATTGTCTTGCAGATAATCAAAGTATTGCAGATATCTTCGACTTCGACGAAGGAGAAGATACACCGGATTATTACGAAGACTTGGAGCTGCTTTGGAAGTAAGGTTAGTCTTCTAATTGACGTGTTTAAATATATACGGCATATACATAATCAATTAACCTGTATGTTAAGAAAAATTTTGAAATTCCGCTGCGTACCCTAGGGGTCACTCTGACCATATTTTCTTACACCCAGAGCCTGTTCTGGGGGTTCATAGCTTAGGAGATACTTTTTCATAGCAGTTTGGAGCTTGTAAGATCGCGATTCTTCGGAGACTGACAACCTTCGGTAACATTGTATCTTACAGTTTTTCTACTTATTTTTATATATCTTTCAACATGTTTTCTTCTATGATTTCTGTTGATTGCATGACAACTATGATTAGCTAAACTTCTCGTTGGTGATAGTATGTGAATTCTTAGCGAAGGGTTGATAATTATGCTAATGGCTATATGGCGCATTATACTCCGTGTTACTGCTTTATTTCTTTGATCTAGCGGAATCTCTATCTTCGTATTGTTGAATAATTATTGCACACAATTGGACAATAGTCTTTAACCTATCAGAATCTATATCTTCGTAGTGTTGAATAATTACGGAACACAATTGGACAATAGTGTTTGACCTATCAGAATCTATATCTTCGTAGTGTTTGATAATTACAACAGGACAATTTATTGATCAAAGATCTCCATGCAAGACCGAGGAATTTACGCATGATTATTAACCCGTTATGCTTTGAAGGACCATACTATCACCAATCTCCATTATCTGTTAGAAAACCGTTTGCTAAATCGTCTGCTGTTTTTATATTCTAAATTAGATTTGATAAAGCTAGTTATAGTCCTTAGAGATCGACACTCGAGGTTATTCTACTGCTACACTACGGTTTTCGTTGTAGTTGTGAATTGCCTTTGGCTAAATAACAAATTTATTTGATTTGCTCGGAGCACGACATCCGCGCGTTCAATCAACAGCTCATTGCTCATTGCCGCCAGCATAATACACTGCGCGGATCTAGCATCCTCATGATGCTTATCAGACCTTGCCTTGTTGGCTTGATTCCAAATCAGCAACTTGATCGGCAGTCTGATTCTCGGGACACACGGGATTTGCCTCGTCCAAGACGTACTCAATCCTTTCATACCTCAGCACCAAACATATATTCCTGATCCAATCTAGGAAGTTTGGTCCGGTCAAAATTTGCTTCTCTAAGACAGCACGGAGCAAGATACTCGCCATTTTGGTTTTCAGGAGAAATAATATAGAACGAAAATAATAAATCAACTATTGAAATATTATTTCTAAATACACAGTCAACATAACTAAACAACAAGGTCCTTTAGCTGTTTAGCTCCCACTATTTTCACATATGCTTGCCCCCAAAACAAACATAGGGTAATGTCCAACAAGTTACCGTAGTGGCCAAGATCCAAATCCATACTATGCTATACTCCAACGGGGGCTGGTCGCATATCATAATATGACCGGTAGGACTATCCAATTGCGTCACGCAACTCTTGGTTGTTAAATCTAATTTAACCCGATGCCCTACATATTGTACCTATCGAGGTCGCTAGATACAATATGCAGTAAGTCATAACCATAGGCTTACTCTAATCTCACGATCACTGCGAGTCTCTAAGACGAGGTCGCCAATACAAGAAAACGCAATGAAAGTTCAGAATTAAAGCACCCTATGGAAAGCATCTCAGAAATACATACATATATATATTTCTGTACTTATATTGGTTGGGGCTTGTCGCTTGAGGGTTGTTATCAGTCATCTACTAACATATAAGGGCGCCGCCTACCCATCATGCATGAGCGGTCTACACGTAATGGATGCCGCCTATCCATTCTAGTTCTAAACGCGGTCAAGCACATAATGGGTGCCGCCTACCCATACATAAATATGCGGTCCGACATATAAGAGGGCGCCGCCTACCCTCGCATGCATAGCGGTCGAACGGAAAGTAAAATACTTGGTATTTAAACATGCATTGTCAAACAATAGCATATCGAGCATATGAAACAAGTAGTAGCCTATGTGGATGCCAAATGACTTCATAATTTCATTATGAAAATTATAATCCCATACTTATAATCTCTATGAAAAAATTGAAATTTGGACTAGATTGAAAAATCGAAAATTCTATTGACCAAGTAGCAATTTTCAAAAACCCGAAGGCCTTAATTGTAATTTTTAAAACCATGGAGGTGTTAAATCTAAAATTCAAAAGTAGAAGGACTAATTTGCAATAAACAATAAATTGATAAATTACAAATAAGCCCTTTAACTTTATACTAATTAAATTTAACCCCTCTAGTTAAAAACAATTACAATTAAATCATATTTATATTCCAAATATAAAATTCAATCCTCAAAATTTTCAAAAATTCGATTTTGGATCCAACCCGAAAAAATATATATATATTAAAATATGGGACGGGACCTACGGGCGCCTGCGTCCCGCAGGCACCCGGGTGCCCGCGGGCACGGGCGCCTGCGGCACGCAGGCGTCGTGCCCCTGCGCCCGCTGCCTGCGTCACGCAGGCGGCCCGGTCAATATATATAATTTTTTTTTTTTTTTTTTGAAAAAAAATATAAATTCTAAATTTATATGAAAAAACAAAACTTTTGAAAATCGAATTAATCATAGAATCAATTGCATCCTCATATCTACAAAATAATACAAAATATATACGTATATACGTAATCAATTAACCTGGCTCTGATACCACTGCAAGAAAATACGGTCAGACTTATCCCTAGGGTACGCAGCGGAATTTAAAAATTTTTCTTAACATACAGGTTAATTGATTATGTATATGTCGTATATATTTAAACACGTCAATTAGAAGACTAACCTTGCTTCCAAAGCAGCTTCCAAGTCTTCGTAATAATCCGGTGTATCTTCTCCTTCGTCGAAGTCGAAGATATCTGCAATACTTCGATTATCTGCAAGACAATAAAAGTTAGTTTTCAGCTCCTAGAACCTCAACCTTGGTATCCACGGATGAACAGCCTATCGGAAGAATGCTAGGATATTCTTTGTGTGACCAAGAAGACGGGGCGGCGATTCCTCCGGCAGAGGTGGCGCGCGCGTAGGCTTATATAGGAGGGGAGAGTTTTTATTTTCTCTAAGAAAACTGGGTAGAATGACTGTGAAAGTCTATGTCAAAAACTCTCTAATAGTCTACTATATATAGTAGTCAATGGAAGCCTAAACATAAGCAATTAGACTTCGTAAAGGAATAAGAATCTAATTCTTATCGCACTAGGAAACAATATCAAGTCTATATTCATTCCCAATCAAATCAAAACTCAATCAGGAAAATCTAACTTATCCCTTGGACTTCTAATAGAGGAAGGAGTCGAACTCCTTCCCCTATCTAGCTAACGCGCGCCCAATTTTGGGACCCACTTATAGTTCTAAGGCAATTCAAACTCCAAGTAGATTTTGCCCAAGTGCATATGTTAATTCTAAATTAACATATCCTTTCAAATCAAACCTCTATTATATTTCCAAATATAATCTTTAATTGTATTTACATAAAATACAATTAATTAGCCAATTCAATTAATAATTCCAAATCATTAATTGAGCCACCAAATATTATAATTAATTCCAAATCAATTATAATCCATCAATCACAATTAATTCCAAATTAATTGCGATTCCATCTTCAAGGATATTCTGATAGGCTGAATCACCACATAGTGTGACCCATAGGGCCTCATCGTATTAAGCAAGTCCTAGACTAGGCAACATGGAATTCCTAGACGGTTCCATTTTCAATATTAATACATGAGGACGTTTGAGAGGTTTCTCAAAGCAAACCCTTTCGTTGCGAAGCCTGTTGCGCTCAACGCGGCGATGGTAACGTCCCTTCATCTGACTTGCTCGAATGTATCTAGGATCGATGAAGTGTCTATCCCAATAATACATCCACGGGCGTCTTCAGTGAGTTGCATGGTGAATCCAATATCTATTATGACCATCATAATAACATTGATACGCTGGCCAGCGGTTTTACCATCACAACTATGAACGACTATGAGCAGTGCTCTCCTGTGCTACACGTGAGAGATGAATCTTTCACAGAATCACTTATCATCCCCATTTGTATGTAGCCATAATCCTGGATCGTGTCTTAGGTCAACTGCTTATTCAGAGCTAACATCGACGGGTCCACCAAGGAAATGGGTCAACAAATGTGATGATAAAGTCCTGTAAGTCCAAAGGACGACTGGCATCACTTCGACAACTTACCGGTTTCCATAGACACTTCGGTGTAGAGTATACATCGATGGGAGTGTCCGGTGGGTACTTCCATTGTTCGATAATCCTTCTTCGAATAACTATGCGCAGTTATGGGAACGTTTCTCGATTGTCCAACAATCCGTTCCGTGGCCGTGGGATCGGCTCACACTTGCTCCAACAAGTATAACCTCCACGCATACTAGTCTCATCTGGTTCATTCAGACCTCTACATCCGAGATGAACCTCGACTAGGGAGAGTTTTGGATAGATGATAACTCACATAGCTCCCACTATCTGTGTGATCGGTCATCTATCCGAGGGGACATGTTTAATATCAATATAGACAGAAATAGAGATATGACATGCTGCATGCCTGGTGTAATATAAATATGAAAGCGATACTCAATAGTAAAACGACAAACATATATTATATTACGTTGACCTGTGTAATAGTACATATATGCCCTCTATAAGGGATCCATGCCCTTAATAAGGACTGTCTCTAGGACATATACACTATCATGTCATCCCCATAATAGTCTCTCCACATGTCAGACAGGAGATCCTGTTGCCGCTGGATGAGCTGTTGTTGCTCCCACCTTACCTGCCTATCCTCTCGGCGATGCTCCTCAAACAACTCCCAATCGCGGTTGCACTGGGCAATGTGCCCGTCGAGGTCTTGTCGCATTCCTTGGACAGTAGTGGTCAAGGCTGCAACACTATCAGTGATATGGGCCTGAAAATCAGAGAAGTCAAAGCTTTGAGACCCATGTGGTGCTCGAGGCGGTGCATGTGGTGCTCTATGGACAAAAGGAATATCCGGGATAGGGGCTCGGCCATCATCAGCTTCCATAGCATCCTCATAATCATTTTCATTATCTGAATCAGTCGGTTGGAAGGGTGCTTCCACAACAACAGCAGCAGCCGTGGGGTTCTTCATTTGATACCTAGTCAGCTGCACATCTATAGTCGAAGGTGAAAGGGCAGCGACCTTGCAATCCCCCTCATCAATGTCCTCGACCCCGTAATATTTGCAGTAGGCAGTGATGAAGCTCGGAAAGATGAAGGGCTTCTTCTTCTTTTCCCAGTGGCGCTCATACTCGGCATACATGATCTGACTGATGTCGATTCGATGCTTGCCTATCAAGCAGTAGAGGAGCTCGGCGTAATTTGGCTATATCCAAGTGTCATTCTTTCTAGGGATCAAGTTGAAGATGTAGAATTTCATCATCACCTTAGCCTCGATGCTAAGGTCATTCTGACGGATCCGTGCATGTTGTGCTCCGGTTTCTGGATACCTGTACTCCCTGTTGCAGATCACATCTGTAATGTCATTTCCTATCCCCCTAGAGGCCCTTGAATACTCGTAGGCGTGGTTGCTTCCTGTGAACTCCCGTTGCCCAAAATGGATGAATGCAGAACTTGAGGCTGGCGTCCATGGTACAATTAGGCCTCGAACGAGTACCCCCTCCTTCTCCTCAAGATCAGTGAATCCAGCGTAGAACTCATGGAGGAGGCACATGTCGTACCCCTTGAATCCGTTTGAAGTATACCAACCCCAATTCCTTTTACTCGCCAATCGGGAGAGCGTCCTGTACCCTGCCATGTTAGCTACTTCATCCGGAATATCTATCCGTCTGTCTGGTATAATCGATCTCCCACCTTGGGCTAGCTCCGCTTCGAGCCTCTGTCGGACATCTATTGCAGCTAGAGACAACTCGTACATCTCGTGGGAAGGTTGGGAGCTTGATGCTACCCCCTTACCCTTCTTGCTCGAGCCAGCTTTCTTCGATCCTCGTGGAGCCATGATTCCTACAAACAGCAATTAGTATCTTGTATGACACAAAACAGACTTATGCATATGCAAATGTACGAGCGAACAAACGAGCGATATTTACAACAATCGAACTCCTCAAAACCCAATGTCTAGTCTAGCTACTTCATCATACAACATATCAATGTAACTACTACATGCACATATCACATTATGCCCTTGCTAGACAACAAATGCCTTGAATCATAAGGCTCAATTCATACCATAGTAACAAAAATCTAGCATCATAAATCATCAACTTCATCAATCATGCATTCTACCATTACACCCATCATTTTCATATCAACAAACACAAGTTTAAACATGGAATGAAAGTAAAAGATACATTGCTTAACAAGATATAGTCATCTAATAGCAAAATTCTCAAACCAACAAACCAAGGCTAATTGAACATGCAATTGATAGTGAATAACGTTTCTAATCACACAAATCATCAACCCATACATCATACAAGCTTAATTGAAGCAAAAATAAAAAAAAAACCCAAATTTTAAAAATTAGGGTTCATGTGAGATTACCTCAAATCTGAAGATTGAATGAACTAGGAAGAAATTTGTTCGGATGAAAAGAAAGAGCACGTAACGGGCTTCGATTGAAGCTAAAGAACACACAATTTGATGGAGTAATGAATATTTTATGAAGGATTGAAGATATTTTGAAATTTTGGGGATTTTTGGAGTAAGAAGGTGAAAGAGATGAAGAAAATGAAGAAAATGGGGGCAAGCCCCATTTTTCTTCTGCTGAGACCGTGGGGCGAGTCGCCCCGTGCGGGGCTAATCGCCCCACATGTGGGGCGAATCGCCCCGCACCTCCAGAGAGCGCCGCGCTCTCTGGACGTGCGGGGCGATTCGCCCCCCACCTCCTGAGGTGGGGAGACGAAACTTTCGAAGAAATCCGGTTTTTAAGTCCCCGAAAACCATTTTACTCATAAAACCACTCGAAAAAGTTCACTCAAACATAAACATAAGCACATACGACACAGAGACGAACAAATTCACATATGAAAAGCAAATTGTTCAAGTATGAATGCATGCAATAAAGCGGTAAAAAAACGATAAAAACTCCGGGTTGCCTCCCGGATAGCGGCATTGTTTATAGTCTTTGACTCGACTCCTTCTTGCGCCTAGCTCTTCTTCTTGAGGGTACTAGACTTCCCCTTCATGGATCTTCTCCTCATGCCACGAACTTGTGAATAAGAATGAACATAGACAACAAGACCATAGTAGTTAATAGTGTGAGAAGCATTGAAGTGATCAGGTGGATCAGATATGGCTCGCAACACATGTCGCTTGCCATCCACCTCAATGGTGCAAGTCCTTCGGTAGATGTCTATCACGGAGCGTAGTTTGGTCAAGAACGTTCGCCCCACGAGAACGACATCCCCCATCCTAGGTGTAGACGCCGGCATAACTACAAAATTGGTGTATACAGAAGCTTCACCAATCTTGAGCAATACGTTCTTCACAACGCCTTCGGGTCTCACAAAGGATCCATCCGCCAAATGTACAATAGCGTTATGCTCAGATAGTTTTCCAAGGCTACTCTTCTCAAACACATTCATCGGGAACACATTAGAGTAGGATCCCGTGTCTAGTGTAGCACGAACATCTTGAAGTTCACCAATCCCGACTTTAACATCGAAACTTTGAGGGAGTGGCTCGGGATCCTCTTGCTCCTCTTCACTCTCGTCAGAACAAAGTTCCTTCTCTTCTTCCTTGGCCAGTGGGGGTTCTTCCCCCTTGCAACACTCGCACTTAGCAACCTTCTTGATGGTGATTTCAACAGGTAAATCACCCACCAAGGTAATGGACATCGACTTCTCAGTGTTGCTAGGCAGCTTGCCTTGCTCCCTACTTGCTCCTCGGTCGATCAACTCTTGCATCTTTTGATGGGCAAGCCTAGTGCTCTCTTCCAACCGATCAAGCCTTGCCCTAGTCTTCTCAGAATCTTCTTCATAACGTTTGAGAAAACTTTGGGTGTGATGAACCATCTTTTGCAAGTTCTCCATCAGTAGAGCTGTCTTCGACTTCGGTTGCTCTTTTGGAGCGGGATTTTCGCAGTGGTCATTACCATAGTTAAGCCTACTACGGTCTTGGTTAGGGCCATAAGTTTGGCTAGCCGGTGCATATCCTTGATTATTTCGGAACCTTCTTCTCCAAAATCCACCTCGAGGATTCCTACCATCTTGCCATCATCATATGCAAGCTCCGATCTACACATATGAGCTCCATGCCCATAGTTCTTGCATATTCGGCAAACCTCGTTTGACATAGCTGTTCCAGTGGCGCTCTTGAGGACTTGCTTCAATTCGTTGGTAAAGCACTCGAATCGATCCCCATTCCCCCCATACATAGGGGCTTCTTGAGTAGGTGGAGCTTCAGTTCCACATCTCCTAACCATTGCTCTAGGGTCCTTGAACTGCGACCCCTTAGCAAGCCTTTCAAAAACTGCCCAGACGGCTTCTGCGGTTTCCTCCCATATATTGCCACGGCATTGGAAGTCCACCAATTGTTGGTTCTCAAACGTTAGTCCCTTGTAGAAGTGTTGGACTAGATCTGAAAGCTCAAAACCATGGTGAGGGCACTTGTTCATGAGGTCTTGGAACCTCTCAAACGCGGTGTAGATGGTCTCATCATAGTCCTGTTTGAATCCAGTGATTTGCGCCTTAAGCGCGGTAGTCAAGGTGTGAGGGAAGTATTTTTCCATGAAAGCTGAAAAAACCTTCTCCCAAGTGTCCAGCAAGCCCGCTGGTAGAGAACTCAACCATGACTTGGCTCTGTCGCCAAGCCCCATAGCAAAAACCTTCATCCTCAACTCATCCGTTGTTATTTCAGCTCCGGGTCATGGGAGTTGGTTGACGAAATCATCGATATCGTGCAAGTACCCCATCACATATTCCCTTGCTAAGCCATAGAACCTCGGAAGTTGTTGGAACGCGTGGTTCTTGATTTCCAGATCACGAGTTGCAGACGAAAGAACAATCGCCGGTCCCCTCATACGATCCTTGGAGGGTTGAACCCATGCTTTCAGTGGTCTAGCTTCTGCCATTCCGTCGATTTCCTTGAAAAGACTGTGTAGAGATTCAGAGAAATCGGTATCCTCTATTTCCTCTAGTTCACGCCTTCGAAGTAGTCGCCTTCTTTGGTGGTGGACTCTGTCGATCTCAGCAATTGAATCAGCAAGCGGTGTTCCTCTAGATCGTGTATGTTGCATACACTATCTGTAACAAACTAGGAAAGGAGTATCAGAGAGAGATTAAATAGGAAAACTAAAACTACTAGAACTAGGAATTGAATGTTGAAAATATAAAAAAGCTAAACAGAAAAAAAGGAGTATAGTCCCTGGCAACGGCGCCAATTTGATGAACCGGAATTTGTCAGATTCTAATTAATCAAATAAATTTGTATTAAGCCAAAGGCAATTCACAACTACAACGAAAACCGTAGTGTAGCAGTAAAATAACCTCGAGTGTCGATCTCTAAGGACTATAACTAGCTTTATCTAATCTAACTTAAGAATATATAATCAACAGACGACTTAGCAAAGGTTTTTCTTAACAGATAATGGAGATTGGTGATAGTATGGTCATTCAAAGCATAGCAGGTTAATAATCATGCATGAAGTCTCTGGTTTTGCATAGAGATCTTTCATCAATGAATTGTCCAATTGTGTTCCGTAATTATTCAACACTACGAAGATAGAGGTTTTAGATAGACAAAGAAATATAGCAATAACTCTAGGTATAATGCGCGATATAGCCATTAGCATAATTATTAACCCTTCGCTAAGAAATCACATACTATCACCAACGAGAAGTTTAGCTACTCATAAATGTCATGCAATCAACATAAATCATAGCACGAATGAATGAAAACATGTTGAAAGATAAATAAATATAAATAGAAAAAACTGTAAGATACAATGTTACCGAAGGTTGTCAATATCCGAAGAATCGCGATCTTACAAGCTCCAAAACGCTAAGAAAAAGTATCTCCTAAGTTAAGAATCCCCAGAACAGGCTCTGGAGAATTCCTACCTAAAACTAATGAGAAAGGTGAGAGAAAAGGTGTGAGAAAGTATGAAAAACGGAGAAAACTGAGCAACTATAAGTGATTCGGCAGGTGTGGGGCGAGTCGCCCCACACACCGGGCAATTCGCCTGGTGTGGGGCGATTCGCCCCACGTCCCGGGCGACTCGCCCGAGAGGTTTTTTCGGCCAGATACGCGTTTTTGGATTTCTTCTCCTTTTCGGACTCGGTTTTTGCCTTCTAGTGACCTTTTAGCCTTCAGACTCGACCTCTAGACTTCAAATCCTATCCGAAATCTTCTGGATACTCCAAATAGGCCTTCGGAACACCAATTCCTTGTCTACTTCAATGTAATTGCCCGGAAAACCTCGTTTTTCACTCAAAACCTATAAAATACAAACTAAAGGGAAACGTGACACTATTCTAATAAAATGCACTAAAATATAGCTAAATTAACATAGAGGATAGCTCAATTGGTGAAAAAAGACTCAAATGAAAGTGTAAAATACACATTCATCACTAACAAAATCAAGTAAAAATCCAACGGTAACTTAGAAGTCAAAATAGAATAACAACTAGTGAAGAAAGTAAAAAATTTCATCTTCTTATTTTAAAATGAAATCCCAAAGACATCCCAGACCCTTCTCTCAGTCGCTGGCATCCTACTCGCGTGCCTCCTCAATAGTATCTGGAAGGAAGGAATTTTTGAAAACAAAGAGAGCGTGAGATAAAGGATCTCAGTGAGGTTCTAAATTAACAAACAGAAAGTAAACAGTTTTTGAAATCAAAATCCTTTGCAGCAGATAAAATAACAAACAGAACAGATAACATAACAGAAAGACAGAACAGATAAGTCGAAGTCCGTTGGTGCAGCCCGCCTTGTTACTCCTACTCCCAGATTGCCCTTATAGCTCCCTCCAGAGGGTATACAACTCCGGACAGAAACAGAAACCCCCGTGTACTTTGGGAAAAACAGAACCTACGACCCTAATAGACCTCAACGACTTCTGCCTCGTGCCTAAAAGGGATTAGACTAGGCAATAACCAAGCAAACCCGATAGTCCTCTACTACCCAAGTCTACTTAATTACGACCTAATCGACCGGTCACACAGAAACATACAGAACAGATACAGATATAGAGAACAGAGCAAACAGACAACGATAACGGTTCTCGAGACATCGAGAAATGTTCTTGCAGAAGAATTAGTCCAGAGCAGAGTAGAAACAAACAAAGATAAATGAAAAGTCATACTTAGGACTTAGTTACTTTTACGCGGAAGCATACGATATAACATACATATATTAATAGATACAAGTTATCACATAGCCTTCCGGTTTTTCGCAAATAGATAAGTTTTGGGATGAACACTCACCTTGAAGTAGATTGAACTTTAGCACGGATTAAAAAAGCAGCTACGGAACAACGGACAGCACGGACCCTAAACATAAACTCCAAGTTACTACCTTAAATAGGGACGGAAAACAAAACGATAAAGAAGGTTATCGGAGAAAAAGGTGGGGAAGATGGGGTTCGAACTCGGGACCTCTAAGTTAAACTCTAACTCACAAACAAACTAGGCTAGCAAGTCTACTCGTAACTTAATGTCAAAACAAAAAGTATTTAAACAAGAATAGTTTAAAGGGAAAATTACAGATATAAATCAACAATAACAATTAATTACAAATAAAGCCAGTTACAAATAACATTTACCAAAAGCTCGCTACTTACTAAGCTTCCGGAACTCAAAATCTCGCTCAACTTGATTTAATAGCAAATTTGACATCCGAAACCTAGTTTCATCCATTAAAACTAGCTGAAACTAGCTAAAATGGACCTCAAAAACTCGCTAAACTGAATTTAATGAAGATTTTTGAAATCCACCTACAGAAATGGACCTCAAAATCTCGCTCAACTGGATTTAATAGCAAATTTGACATCCGGAAGCTAGTTTCAGCCACTGAAACTAGCTAAAAATGGCTGAAACTAGCTGAAACTAGCTAAAAATGGCTGAAACTAGCTAAAAATGGCTGAAACTAGCTAAAAAAGACTGAAACAAGTTGAAACTAACTATTAATTTTATATTTTTCCTGAAATTAACGTTTAAAACTAGTTGTTAATTTTATAAAATGATTAAATTAACTCTAAAAATTATTTATACTAAACTAAAAAAATTAAAAAAATATGGAAACTATATTACAAAAATATAATCATTATTTTAACTGAAAAACACATAGTTTCAAATTAGTTTCAACACATTGTGTGATATGAAAAGCTAGTTTCATGACACTTTATGCTAGTTTCAGTACATTATGTGAGTTATAATGCTAGTTTCATGCCAATATATGCTAGTTTCAGGAGTTTACAGTGTATAAAATGCTAGTTTCAGGACATTGTGTGATATGAAAGCTAGTTTCATGACACTTTATGCTAGTTTCAGGATATTGTACAGTGTAAAATGCTAGTTTCAATCCATTATATGCTAGTTTCAGTACATTATGTGAGTTATAATGCTAGTTTCATGCCAATATATGCTAGTTTCAGGAGTTTACAGTGTATAAAATGCTAGTTTCAGGACATTGTATGATATGAAAAGCTAGTTTCATGACACTTTATGCTAGTTTCAGTACATTATGTGAGTTATAATGCTAGTTTCATGCCAATATATGCTAGTTTCAGGAGTTTACAGTGTATAAAATGCTAGTTTCAGGACATTGTGTGATATGAAAAGCTAGTTTCATGACACTTTATGCTAGTTTCAGGATATTGTACGGTGTAAAATGCTAGTTTCAATCCATTATATGCTAGTTTCAGTACATTATGTGAGTTATAATGCTAGTTTCATGCCAATATATGCTAGTTTCAGGAGTTTACAGTGTATAAAATGCTAGTTTCAGGACATTGTGTGATATGAAAAGCTAGTTTCATGACACTTTATGCTAGTTTCAGTACATTATGTGAGTTATAATGCTAGTTTCATGCCAATATATGCTAGTTTCAGGAGTTTACAGTGTATAAAATGCTAGTTTCAGGACATTGTGTGATATGAAAAGCTAGTTTCATGACACTTTATGCTAGTTTCAAGCCTAGTTTCAAGCCTAGTTTCAGACCCACTAGGCCTACTACCACTAGTTTCAGCCCTAGTTTCAGCCACACCACAACTAGTTTCAACTTATTTATCACTAGTTTCAAACATCCCAGTCCTAGTTTCAACCAGAGAAAGAATAGTATCCCTAGTTTCAAGCAGATCAGGCCTAGTATCAACACCAAAGCTAGTTTCACCCACTGAAACCCTAGTTTCAGACAACACAGATCTACTGTCCTCACAATCAATGCTCAGTCTAGCTCGTTTCACAGGTTTTTCAACGCAATCATCAGAATACCCAACCAAAACATCCATATTGACAAATTTCATGCCATTGGCAGAACAGAGCATAATCATAGCTTTCAAATCGTCATCACTGAAAACAATATATCGATTCTCACCGATCCAATACTGGAACTGAGTCGAATCCAAATCCTTCAGATTAAGCTTAGACACTGCAACATCAAGCAATTCAGAAAACGAAATTTCACCCCTCACCACCCACGCATAACACAACCCGTTCGATTTCAACGAAATCAACAAATCCATAGCAAACAACACGAAGAACGCAGTCGATTCACGATTTCAAAACGAAAAAAAGGAAAAAATCCGTACGAAAATGGAACGAAATTTGATTTCGAGCTGAGAGAGAAATAAATGAGATTGAATACGTGTTTATTTGCCGGCTTGCAGAGGAAGAAAGGGGCAGGGGTACAATTGGAAAGAATGAGCGAAAATTAGGGTCAAATAAATTAGAATGGCCTTATTTGTAACTAGTTATTTAAACTAACTTTTTAGTAATTAGGTACCCTCAAGTGGTTGGTTTATGTAATTTTCTGTAGTTTAAAAGCAAAGACTTTTAATTTTAGTTTGAATTTACTGAAAACTCTCAGTAGTGAAAGTAAAACAGAACAACCCTTTTTTCAGAAACCAAAGCTAGCTTATACTTCGATTAAAATGCTATTCAGAAATGAAATTACTATTTTGCCCTTCATAAAACGATTGAAGAAAAGACCTTCAGGTTTTCAGACAACACACAAGTCCTACAAGTTTCATAAATTGTAAAAAGCACCCCCCAACTTTAACAGTCTTAACAAAATAGTCCACTGTCAGTCAACTAAGGTCAAACATAATTACAATCAGTTCCTTGAAGTTCCAGAAATTACAATTCAACCCACAGATTCCTAAAGCAGCACAATTAGTCCAAATGAAAGCCCATAATCACAATCAAGCCACTGTCAGTCAGCAAGGGTCTCAAACAAATCCTAGTTGGGTCCAGTTCAGTCCAAGACCAAGGTTAGGGTTCAAGAATTCCGAACAGATTCGAGCAGGGGTAGACTAGTCAAAAAAAATGAAAAGAAAGAAATAAAAGGGAAAATCAGAGCTTCACCTTCGAATGAAACCCGAACTGACCAATTCTGTGAAATCAAATCAAAACTACTGTTAATACGGATTCAAAACAAGATTCGAATCAACAGAAAAAGAACAAGTCGAAGGTAGAGAAGAAATAAGAAGGACGAATAGAAAAGGAACAGAGCTCGACTTACCGGAGAACTGGACGGAGCAGAACGGCCAAAATCGGAGCGGAATGGAACGAAAACCGAGCCGGGACGGTATGATTCGGGGCGGAGCAGTGCGGTAGAATGGAAGCAGCACCCGGAGATGAACCGAATGGGCCGAGCACGCGCGAACCGGAAACATAGCGGGACAGAGGCGATCCAAACGGAGCAGCGAGCGCGCACACGAACGGAGCCGGAGAAGAGCTTGAACGGGGGCGGCGGAGCAGACGAACAGCTCCGGTTGTTGATGACGGAAGGATGATTGCCTTGGTGAAGAAGAGATGAGGATGGTGGTCGTTCGATGATGAGGGCCGATTTGTGGTGGTGATGGAGATGAGATGAGGAGATGACGATGTGGTGATGGTGGTGGCCGTGGATGGTGATGAATTTGTTGATGGAGGCGGTTAGGATGGGAGAGACCGGGGAAGTTTTCGATTTTTTTCCTCTCCTTTTCTCATATTGGGGCGTAAAGTGGAGAAGAGAGGTGGAAAGGTGAGAAGAGTTGTTAGGTTTAGGGTTGAGCAGATGGGCCAAGCGATTTGGGCCGGTCCAATTCGAATTTGGACTTTTAAAATCAGCTTGTTAGCTGATCCAAAATGAAACGGGGCAAAATAAATTTATGCGAACTATCAAATGACGAATTCGTTTGTGCGGGAAAGAAATTAAATAATTACCGAATAAAATAAATTATTCAGATAATTAAATAATTAAAGTAAATAATAAAAAAATACGGGGCGTTACACTCCACCACCCTTAAAAGAAGTTTCGTCATCGAAACTTAACTAGCGTAAAACTAACGAATGTTATGGAGAAACGAAAGTCTTCAACGTCAATCGCCGGATGAAAGGTCAAACGTTGCAACCCAAAGTTAACAAGGTTGTAACTAACCTAAGGAAAATAAGGTTCATATCTTCACCCAACAACTTGAACCATAATTCTTCGGTAAAAAGTCGATACTTAAACTTCAAGCGAATCTATCCTAACGAAAGAAGTGCAGTTCGATAAACAAACACGACTTAGAAGAAGTTTGTCCAAATGTGCGTACCTTTTGCTACATTTGCTGGTAAAGCCTCACGTCCAACCATGCTATAGACTCTTGGCTTGGCCTTCGCACTACTTCCTTGATTCCTTGAAGCGGTGCCTCCAGATCTTCCTTCTTCCATCAGGGAGTTGCGTCGCAGACCAGCATTGATCTTATGCTCCTTGCTTCCACATGCCAGGCATACACCTTGCTTCCTCCAACAGTTCTTCTCCTCGTGAGTTGTGCCTCCGCAGAAATTGCAATTTCTTCGAGATGGTTGTTCAGTACTTTCGGCCACATGACGAGATCGAATTTCCTGTGGGCGGCGAGAATACTTGGATGGGGACCGACGACCCTTGCCATCCTTGCTACCCCGGTGATCAGAACTCCTTTTTCGAGATCGTGGGGTTCAAAGCTCTCGAGTTCTCCCAGACCACTTTCTACCTCAGCAGCTAACTCCACTGCCTTAATGTAGGTGGGCATGTCAGTCCCGAACAGGCTGTAACGGATCTCTGAGTTCAGACCCTTCACAAAAAGTCGTATCTTCTCCCTCTCATCAATTTGAATGTGTGGTACATACTTCAACAGTCGTGTGAACTCGGCGATGGTCATTCCACTTTGCACCAAATTGTGAAATTCGCCCCTTCTACCTTCTTGGACCAGACAAGGCACGAACTTGTTAGTGAACTCCCTCTCGAAATTCTCCCACGTGCGATCAACTTGGTCTTGTCTCCACTTTGCGTCTACGGTCCTCCACCCATTTCTTGCTGCTCCTTCAAACTGGAAAGCCGCGAGCTCAATCCTCCTTTCATCAGGGTAGTGTAAGATCGAGAATAGATTCTCCATGCTCTCCAGTCCAAGCTCAGCTTTGCGGGCATTGGGTGCCCCATCGAACCTGTCGGGATTGAAACGAGCGAAAAGTTCAGCAGCTTGATCGATCGTTTGAGTCGGTGGTGGTGGCGGTGTTGATAGTGTATATGTCCTAGAGACAGCCTTTACTAAGGGCATGGTGCCCTTATAGAGGGCATATATGTACTATTACACAGGTCAACGTAATATAATATATGTTTGTTGCATTTTACTATTGAGTATCGCTTTTATATTTATATTACACCAGGCTGCAGCATGTCATATCTTTATTACTGTATGTATGATATTAAACATGTCCCCTCGGATAGATGACCGATCACACAGTTAGTGGGAGCTATGTGAGTTATCATCTATCCCAAACTCTCCCTAGTCATGGTTCATCTCGGATGTGGGGGTCTGAATGAACCTGACAAGACTAGTATGCGTGGAGGTTATACTTGTTGGAGCAAGTGTGAGCCGATCCCACGGCCACGGAACGGATTGTTGGACAATCGAGAAACGTTCCCATAACTGCGCATAATTGTTCGAAGAAGCTTTATTGAACAATGGAAGTACCCACCGGACACTCCCATCGATGTATACTCTACACCGACGTGTCTATGGGAACCGGTGAGTTGTCGAAGTGATGTCATTCGTCCTTTGTACTTGTAAGACTTTATCATCACATTTGTTGCCCCATATCCTTGGTGGACCCGCCGATGTCAGCTCTGAATAAGCAGCTGACCTAAGACACGATCCATGATTATGGCTAAATACAAATGGGGGTGATAAGTGATTCTGTGAAGGATTCATCTCTCAAGTGTAGCACAGGAGAGCACTGCTCATAGTCTGCATAGTTGTGTTGGTAAAGTCACTAGCCAGTGCAAATGATATATTATGATGGTCATAAGTATATCTTAACCAAGCAACTCCCTGAGACGCCCGTGGATGTATTATTGGGATAGACACTTCATCGATCCTAGATACATTCGAGCAAGTCAGATGAAGGGACGTTACCATCGCCGCGTTGAGCGCAACAGGCTTCGCAACGAAAGGGTTAAGCTTTGAGAACCTCTCAAACGTCCTCACGTATTAATATTGCATCAAATGACATTATAGTACATACTTTTAAACAAATACTCATGCATTTAGATGAAATAATATAATCGGCTTAACGAAAATGAATGAAGTAGCAATAGTAAGCTGGTGAACTTAGTAGAAGTTAAACAGGATGAACAACAAGGCAGTTTCGGATGACAAAACAGTAGACCAGGTGACGTGCAAACGGAACAGCTCAGAGTTAGTGCGGAAGACTAAACGGCATAAAAGATAGAAAAAATAACAACTCAACCTATATCCAGCGACTCGGACCCTCACACACACCCCATAGGCCAGAAGATCCTATCCTAGCAAACTTGAGTTTGAACCCAAGCTCTGATACCAACTGTAACGGTATCGGTGTTTAAAAACAAACAACTTTCTTGAAAATAGAAAATCCGAAATAATTTAAAAAGTAACGGTCGGCAATGAATGCCATAACAATATTTGGCGCCACAGCGCTAACAGAATCAAGTAAAAATCCAACGGTAACTTAGAAGTCAAAATAGAATAACGACTAGTGAAGAAAGTAAAAGTTTCATCTTCTTATTTAAAATCAAATCCCAAAGACATCCCAGACCCTTCTCTCAGTCGCTGGCATCCTACTCGCGTGCCTCCTCAATAGTATCTGGAAGGAAGGAATTTTTGAAAACAAAGAGAGCGTGAGATAAAGGATCTCAGTGAGGTTCTAAATTAACAAACAGAAAGTAAACAGTTTTTGAAATCAAAATCCTTTGCAGTAGATAAAATAACAAACAGAACAAATAACATAACAGAACCACAGAACAAATAAGTCGAAGTCCATTGGTGCAGCCCGCCTTGTTACTCCTACTCCCAGATTGCCCTTATACCTCCCTCCAGAGGGTATACAACTCCGGACAGAAACAGAAACCCCCGTGTACTTTGGGGAAACAGAACCTACGACCCTAATAGACCTCAACGACTTCTGCCTCGCCCCTAAAAGGGATTAGACTAGGCAATAACCAAGCAAACCCGATAGTCCTCTACTACCCAAGTCTACTTAATTACGACCTAATCGACCGGTCACACAAAAACAGACAGAACAAATACAGAGAACAGAGCAAACAGACAACGATAACGGTTCTCGAGACATCGAGAAATATTCCTGCAGAAGAATTAGTCCAGAGCAGAGTAGAAACAAACAAAGATAAATGAAAAGTCATACTTAGCACTTAGTTACTTTTACGCGGAAGCATACGATATAACAGACATATATTAATAGATACAAGTTATCACATAGCCTTCCAGTTTTTCGCAAATAGATAAGTTTTGGGATGAACACTCACCTTAAAGTAGATTGAACTTAGCACGGATTAAAAAAGCAGCTACGGAACAACGGACAGCACGGACACTAAACATAAACTCCAAGTTACTACCTTAAATAGGAACGGAAAACAAAACGATAAAGAAGGTTATCGGAGAAAAAGGTGGGGAAGATGGGATTCGAACTCGGGACCTCTAAGTTAAACTCTAACTCACAAACAAACTAGGCTAGCAAGTCTACTTGTAACTTAATGTCAAAACAAAAAGTATTTAAACAAGAATAGTTTAAAAGCAAAGACTTTTAACTTTAGTTTGAATTTACAGAAAACTCTCAGTAGTGAAAGTAAAACAGAACAACCTTTTTTTCAGATACCAAAACCAGCTTATACTTCGATTAAAATGCTATTCAAAAATGAAATTACTATTTTGCCCTTCATAAAACGATTGAAGAAAAGACCTTTAGGTTTTCAGACAACACACAAGTCCTACAAGTTTCAGAAATTATAAAAAGCACCCCCCAACTTTCAGAGTCTTAACAAAATAGTCCACTGTCAGTCAACTAAGGTCAAACATAATTACAATCAGGTCCTTGAAGTCCCAGAAATTACAATTCAACCCACAGATTCCTAAAGCAGCACAATTAGTCCAAATGAAAGCCCATAATCACAATCAAGCCACTGTTAGTCAGCAAGGGTCTCAAACAAATCCTAGTTGGGTCCAGTTCAGTCCAAGACCAAGGTTAGGGTTCAAGAATTCCGAACAGATTCGAGCAGGGGTAGACTAGTCAAAAAAAATGAAAAGAAAGAAATAAAAGGGAATATCAGAGCTTCACCTTCGAATGAAACCGGAACTGACCAATTCTGTGAAATCAAATCAAAACTACTGTTAATACGGATTCAAAACAAGATTCGAATCAACAGAAAAAGAACAAGTCGAAGGTAGAGAAGAAATAAGAAGGACGAATAGAAAAGGAACAGAGCTCGACTTACCGGAGACCTGGACGGAGCAGAACGGCCAAAATCGGAGCGGAATGGAACGAAAACCGAGCCGGGACGGTATGATTCGGGGCGGAGCAGTGCGGTAGAATGGAAGAAGCACCCGGAGATGAACCGAATAAGCCGAGCATGCGCGAACCGGAAACAGAGCGGGACAGGGGCGATCCAAACGGAGCAGCGAGCGCGCACACAAACGGAGTCGGACATGAGCTTGAACGGGGGCGGCGGCACGGCTGAGCGGAGCAAACGAACAGCTCCGATTGTTGATGACGGAAGGATGATTGCCTTGGTGAAGAAGAGATGAGGATGGTGGCCGTTCGATGATGAGGGCCGATTTGTGGTGGTGATGGAGATGAGATGAGGAGATGACGATGTGGTGATGGTGGTGGCCATGGATGGTGATGAATTTGTTGATGGAGGCGGTGAGGATGGGAGAGACAGGGGAAGTTTTCGACTTTTTTCCTCTCCTTTTCTCATATTGGGGCGTAAAGTGGAGAAGAGAGGTGGGAAGGTGAGAAGAGTTGTTAGGTTTAGGGTTGAGCAGATGGGCCAAGCGATATGGGCCGGTCCAATTCGAATTTGGACTTTTAAAATCAGCTTGTTAGCTGATCCAAAATGAAACGGGGTGAAATAAATTTATGCGAACTATCAAATGACGAATTCGTCACGCAGGCGGCCGTCGTCTGCGTCACACAGGCGGCCGGTCCGATATATATATATATATATATATATATATATATATATATATATATATATATATATATATATATATATATATATATATATATATATATATATATAAATATATATATTTAATTTTATTTTTTTTTGAAAAATTATAAATTCTAAATTTATATAAAAAACAAAACTTTTGAAAATCGAATTAATCATAGAATCAATTGCATCCACATAAACTACAAAATCATACAACATATATATACGTATATACGTAATCAATTAACTTGGCTCTGATACCACTGTAAGAAAATACAGTCAGAGTTACCCCTAGGGTACGCAGCGGAATTTCAAAATTTTTCTTAACATACAGGTTAATTGATTATGTATATGCCGTATATATTTAAACACGTCAATTAGAAGACTAACCGTACTCCAAAAGCAAGAACAGCTTCCAAGTCTTCGTAATAATCCGGTGAATCATCTCCTTCGTCGAAGTCGAAGATATCTGCAATACTTTGATTCTCTGCAAGACAATAAAAGTCAGTTTCCAGCTCCTAGAACCTCAACCTTGGTATCCATGGATGAACAACCTATCGGAAAGAATGCTAGGATATTCTTTGTATGACCAAGAAGATGGGGCGGCGGTTTTCCTCCGGTGAGAGGGGTGGCGCGCGTGGCTTAGTTGGAGAGGTAGGGGAGAGCTTTTATTTTCTCTAAGAAAACTGGGTATTCAACTGTGTGAAAATCTATGTCAAAAGCTCTCTAATAGTCTACTATATATAGTAGTCAATAGAAGCCTAAAGCATAAGCAATTAGACTTCGTAAAGGAATAAGAATCTAATTCTTATCGCACTAGGAAACCAATTTTAAGTCTAGATTCATTCCCAATCAAATCAAAACTCAATCAGGAAAATCTAACTTATCCTTTGGACTTCTAATAGAGGAAGGAGTCGAACTCCTTCCCCTACGCCAGCTCGCGCGCGCGCGTGTCCCATGGGAGATAGGTGGGTCCCGATTTTGGGACCCACTTATAGTTCTAAGGCAATTCAAACTCCAAGTAGATTTTGCCCATGTGCATATCTTAATTCTAAATTAACATATCCTTTCAATCGAACCTCTATTATATTTCTAAAATATAATCTTTAATTGTATTTAGATAAAATACAATTAATTATCCAATTCAATTAATAATTTCAAATTATTAATTGAGCCACTAAATATTATAATTAATTCCAAATCAATTATAATCCATCAATCACAATTAATTCCAAATCAATTGCGATTCCATCTTCAAGGATATTCGGATAAGCTGAATCACCACATAGTGTGACCCATAGGGCCTCATTGTATTAAGCAAGTCCTAGACTAGGCAAAATGGAATTCCTAGACGGTTCCATTTGCAATATTAATACATGAGGACGTTTGAGAGGTTTCTCAAAGCAAACCCTTTCGTTGCGAAGTTTGTTGCGCTCAACGCGGCGATGGTAACGTCCCTTCATCTTACTGACTCGAATGCATCTTGGATCGATGATGTGTCTATCCCAATAATACATCCACGGGCGTCTTAGGGAGTTGCTTGGTTACGAAGATATACTTATGACTATCATAATATATCGATGCACTGGCCAGTGACTTTACCAACACAACTATGATAACTATGAGCAGTACTCTCTTGTGCTACACATGACAGATGAATCCTTCACAGAAACACTTATCATCCCCATTTGTATTATCCATAATCCTGGATTGTGTCTTAGGTCAACTGCTTATTCAGAGCTGACATCGACGGGTCCACCAAGGATATGGGCAACAAATGTGATGATAAAGTCATGTAAGTCCAAAGGACGACTGGCATCACTTCGACAACTTACCGGTTCCCATAGACACTTCGGTGTAGAGTATACATCGATGGGAGTGTCCGGTGGGTACTTTCATTGTTCGGTAATCATCCTTCGAACAACTATGCGCAGTTATGGGAATGTTTCTTGATTGTCCAACAATCCATTTCGTGGCCGTGGGATCGGCTCACACTTGCTCCAACAAGTATAACGTCCACGCATACTAGTCTCAGCTGGTTCATTCAGGTCCCTACATCCGAGATGAACCTTGACTAGGGAGAGTTTGGGATAGATGATAACTCACATAGCTCCCACTATCTGTGTGATCGATCATCTATCCGAGGGGACATGTTTAATATCAATACAGACAGAAATAGAGATATGACATGCTGCATTCCTGGTGTAATATAAATATGAAAGTGATACTCAATAGACAAACAACAACATATATTATATTACGTTGACCTGTGTAATAGTACATATATGCCCTCTATAAGGGTTGCATGCCCTTAATAAGGACTGTCTCTAGGACATATACACTATCACTTTGATCTTTCAATTTGGCGATGCTTGGAAAACATGTTTAGCGAGTTATTCATTATCCTAATGCTCTCTTGAGTCGCATTTTAAAGGCCAAGTATTTTCCATCTACTGATATTGTTGATGCTTAATGCTTTTGCCCCGCCTTCGGATTCTTTTACTTAGAAAAGTATTTGTGTTTCTCTGTCTATGGTTAAACAAGGTATTCGCTGGAAAGTTGGGGATGGTTTGTCTATTCCTGTTTGGAATGATGGGTGGAATCCACGAGATTATGGATTGAAGCCTTTTACGCCAAATTTGCATAGTCTTGATGATCTTACTGTTGCATCTTTTATTGTGGATGGAGTGTGAGATGTTAATTTGCTAAGGGCTGTTTTTTTTAGGAAGATGTATGTAAAATCCTTCAAAATCCTCTTCCTTTGTGTAGTTTACCTGATCTGCAGGTTTGGCACTATTCTAAATTGGATCATTACACGGTTAAATCTGCGTATTGGTTGGCTCGTGATATAGAATATAGAAATGTTGCACAAAGGTCTGGGAGTAGCAGTAGCGTTGCTGTTGGAGATTGGTGTTGGATTTGGAAGCTTCAACTTCCAAATAAATTGAAGGTTTTTGCGTGGTGTCTTATGTGAAATGCTTTATCAGTTCTAGCAAATTTGCAGCGTTGAGGGATGCTTGTGGAGGATGTTTGTCCCCTTTGTGCATGTTGGTGTTAAAATATGTCCAGTCCGCATGTACGAACTGGAGTGGTCTAAGAGCGCGACAAAGCATCAATGGTCGTCCCTCAAAGGGAGCGACCACACCCAAGTATGTCACATAGGTGTGGCTCGACCAACATACGGTTCGACCATCACTAAGAGGCTAATCCTCAAGATAAGCTCACTACAAGGACAATGCAGTTGTTGGGCTCGAGGAGCATCTCTAGGGCTCGAGGAGGACCTTACGTCAAGGTGACACCCTCCAAAAGAGACTAGGCAGAGCACTACTCGTACCACGGACGTAAGAGGAAGGCACGAGGACCAAGGGCGACCACCCATGGTCGCTCCCTGTGGGACCCGTCTTCCAAATTACTCTATGGGACCCCAAAAGTCAATAATGCCCTCACAACCCTAGTCAAGATGTTTGGGCCAAAGCCCATGGACCTCCTTAATGGGCTTGGGCTAAAGGAGGCTTCAATCTCGGTCGGACACTTGTCACGATCCTACATAAAGTGACAATAAAATACTACAAGTATATAAGGGACTCATTCATTATCCGCTGGGTAAGCATTCATAGCTCTCACCCACCACTCACCTACCACATTTACTACTCTTACTCGGGAAGCCCTTCAACTCCCTACACGTAAAGTCGTCCCTCCGGTTTGATCCTCGACAAATCGGGCACGAGGTACTAACCCCCCCTCCAGTCTCTTTCAGGTAAGAGGAAGCTACATGAAGGATTACTATGATCTTAACAGGAAGACTACATGAAGAAGACCTAAATAGTGTATTGTGACGACTTACTGTGAACTTGAGAAGAAGTATGAATTACCCTTCAACATTTGGCGCCGTCTGTGGAAAACTGAATGAAAGGTCATTCCTAGCCCTACTGGTCGAGCCAGACATCCTCCTCGTGACACCTCACGAAGATGCCTCCTAGAAGAAGCAATCCAATTGCCAATGCACCACCCATGAATCCTCCTCGCCCCAGGGGCCGCCCCCCTTTAAATGGTTGAGGAGGAGGAAGGGCAACTGCTCCCAGGGCACCTAGAAATAACAATGTTGAGAGGAATCAAGATTATACGGAGGGGGCATTCACCAATGTCACTAACTCCCAAGAAGAGAGATCCGGAGAAAATAATCCACAAGGCTTCCCGGTTGGAATTTCTTATGGAGCGTTGAGAGTCACAAACAACGTCGTGCCAAGGGGGCAGCCTCCTCCAGTAGCAATTAATCCTCCTCCAGTAGCAGTGAATGCTCCTCAGCCAGCCGCATTAAACTTCACCGTTCCTAATGGACGTGTAGTTCGACCATCAGACTTTGGGATGGGCGAAGCTCAATACGGCTTGTTCCTTCTTACTTTGCAAGGATACATAGGAGACAATGAGGCTGCTACAGTCAATGCAGAGCTCAAAGCTCGAGGAGTACCACAAGTCCAAGTACAGGAGCAACCTCGTGATACTTTGGTAGCCCCTCGTCAATCCCAAGCAAGAGCACCTATAGTACAAGATGAAGAACATTCAAGAGCCAACACGAGGCCGATCCAATCTCGACTTGGACCTTCAAGAGTCCAATCTAGGTTGGGACCACAAGGTGCCCCGGATGATTTGAGGGATCTAATTGATAGGAGGATACGCGCATCACTGCAAAATGTGGCTCCGCAAGAAAACCAAGCTCAGGTGGTCGCTACACCACCCACTCTCCCAAACCAAGTAACGCCCAACCAAGTGACTCCTCAGAACCAACCCGAAGTAGTGGCGGAAAACAATGCCTTGAGAACCGTAGCTGAGGTAACCCCTTGATCAACCCGATCACGGGGAGGAGGCTCACTCTGGAGGAACTCAATGCAAGGAAAACTGCACTTGATGCGCAGATAGAAACCTACGAGGAACCGTGCAAGAAAAAGAGCAAGACCAAGATCCCAGTCCGTTGTGCGACGAGATAAGGAGCCATCAGGCAAAAATCGAAAGAGGCTTCCCTACTTTCGAAAGTTATGATGGAACAAGCTGTCCGAAGGACTACTTGGTGAGATTTGGTACCAAAATGGACGCTTATGGTCACGATTCAAGGACCAAAGCACTACTCTTCCTGGCTAACCTCTCAGGAGAAGCCATGAAATGGTGGTCGCGCCTTCCTCATCGCTCGATCAAGTCCTATAGAGATCTCTGCAAAGAATTCTCTAGGCGATTCGAGAAGGTCATGAACACCAAGAGAAGAGTGAGATACTTGGCCGAATTTGTTCAAAAGAACAATGAAGATTTGAGGGACTTCATCAATCGTTTTCATGAAGCAGCCCTCCAAGTTGAAGATCACTCGATCAATGAGAGAAAAGAATACTTGTATGGTAACACTACCACTGTCAAGTTCCAAGAGGTGCTCTCAGCATCGTGTGTAGAGAATGAAGCTCAACTAGCGAAAGTTTGCAAGGATTCCCTCGAGGCCGAGGAATTCCAAAAAATAGTCACGATAAGAACCAATCCTCCCAAGGAAAAAGGGAAGGAAAAAGAAAAAGAGAAGGAATACCCTCCTCGGCCACAAAAACCCGGAAAGCAAAGAAGAGATCAAAAGCATGGTTTTATCAGAGAGGGTCCCTTGAGGAACGAGTTTCGAGACAAGAGAACTCCTCCGAGGAGGTCTCCTCCGAGGAGATATAGCAACTACACGGACTTAAATAGAACAAGATCCGACATCTTGAACTATATAGTCTCGAGGAAGCTAGATGTCTCCTGGCCACCTCCAATCCAAGAAAACCGAAAGAACAAATGTTCGGAGAAATTTAGCCAGTTTCACAAAGGAAAGGGGCATACCTCTGATGAGTGCGCTGAGCTCAAAAATTTTTTTGAGAGGATGATACGCAATGGGCAGTTGATCAACTATATTCGGAAGGAAGAACCTCTCGATCCTCCCTCCGCCACCACAAGTGGGGATCGATCACCACCCCCAAGGGAATCCTCGTTATGATGATATTCATAATTACAACAATTATGAGAACCGTCCCGTGAACGGAAGCATCCACACTCTTACGATCGCCGGAGGACCCACGGGAGGCGACACTCGAAATTAGAGGGAGATCACAGCCGATAATCTCAGAATCAGAGATGTGAAGTATGCCCAAGTTGCACAACCAGGAACCAACGTCATCTCTTTAGATGATAGTGAGATACCTCTAAGGCACTCCGGAGGAGGAAACATCTATGACCCATGTGTTCCGCTGGTGGTATCTCTTGATGTTCAATCTTACAACTTAGGAAGGATCCTCGTCGATACCGGATGTTCGGCTAACTTGATCTTCACGGGAACTTTGAAGAGGATGCAAATGAATCCAAGGGAAGGTCTAAAAGAAGTGAGGAGCGCCCTGGTAGGCTTTGGAGGACAACCCATCATGCCCCTCGGAATGATCAACTTGACGGCCTCAATGGGAAGTGCTCCGCGAAGAGTAACTCAACATGTTCCCTTCGTGGTCGTAGACATGCCTTTTGATTAATTCGCAGTCTTGGGTAGACCCGGCCTCTCTCAGTTCCGAGCCGTAGTGTCTACAGTCCACAACAAGTTGAAGTTCCCCACTCCATTGGAGATTGGACAAGAAGTAGGAGACATAAGAGAGGCATGGGAATGCTACAGCATGTCAGCCAAGTTCACTTCCAAGGTTGCCATCGGAGAGCCAAATCTGGGGGGTTCACTCGAGGAGCAGCCTCTTGTTCACAACGCTCCTTACCGTTTTTATACGGTCCGACGAGTGAAGAAAAAGTCAAAAAGCCAAGTCCGTCACTTAGGCGAAGGAAAGCAACTCAAAAGAAAGAGAGAGATACCCTAGTAGGAGCTGTCAAGGAGCTCGAGGAGTATCAGATTATACCCCCAATACCACCCTCTTCCAAGAAGAAGAAATTCTTCGAGGAAAACAAGATTGAAGCAAGAGAAACCCTCGAAGAAATTCAAATTGTCGAAGGAAGTGCCGACAAGGTTACCAAAATTGGTACCGAGATGACTACAGAAGTGAGAATGAAACTCATTCAATGTTTGAAAGATAACAACGACATCTTCACGTGGAGTACCGAGGACCTCAAGGGGATCGACCCAAGGGTCGCGGTTCACCGTCTGAACGTTGACCCGTCAATCACCCATATTCGAGAAAAGCAAAGAGACTTCAGTGCGGAAGACAATGCCATCATTGAAGCAGAAGTCCAAAGATTGCTTAAGGCTGGTCACATCAAAGAAGTGAGATACTCCGACTGGGTTTGCAATGTAGTCCTCATGGAGAAGGGACCCGGCAAGTGGAGAATGTGCAACAACTTCACAAGACTCAACAAGTTTTGCCCGAAGGATCCCTACCCGCTTCCCCGAATCGACCAGCTAGTCGATTGCACAGCAGGATGTGCCCTCTTGAGTTTCATGGATGCATACCAAGGATTCTACGAAGTCAAAATGGCCAAGGATGATGTACCCAAGACCGCCTTCTTCGCAAACGGAAATGTGTATTGCTTCAACGTGACGCCTTTCTGCCTCAAAAACCCTGGAGCGACCTACCAAAGGTTGGTTAACAAAATGTTCAAAGAAGAGCTCGGTAAAACAATGGAAGTATATGTTGATGATATGCTAGTCAAGAGTAAGACCGAGGAGCAACATGTAGGTTAGCTGGCAAAATGCTTCTCGATTTTGAGGAAGTATGGCATGAAGCTCAATCCGGCAAAGTGTACATTCGGAGTTAAAGGTGGGAAGTTCATCGGTTACATGGTAACGGAGAGAGGAATAGAAGCAAACCCCGAGAAAATCAAGGCCATCCTCGATCTGCCTCAACCCCAAACCATCAATGAGGTACAACAATTGGTAGGGAAGTCGACCACGTTGAGTAGATTCATCTCGAGATCCGCTGAGAAAAATCTCCCATTCTTCAAAGTTTTGAGAAAGAGCAACCACTTCGAGTGGACGAAAGAATGCGAGGAAGCCTTCGAGAAGCTCAAAGAGTATCTACTCTCCCCTCCACTTTTATCAAAACCTATGGAAGGAGAAGTACTTTACTTATACTTGACAGCAACTGGGGAAACCATTAGCTCCGTCTTGGTGCGAATTCAAGGTAACGACCACTTGCCCATCTACTACGTAAGCAAGGTACTTTCTGGAGCCGAAACACGCTATATGGATATCGAGAGGCTATCCTTCGCTCTAGTCTATACGGCGAGGAGACTGAAGCCTTACTTTGGAGCTCACAAGGTTGTGGTCTTGACGAAGCAACCTCTCAAGCAAGTTCCCGGAAAGCCTGAAAACTCGGGAAGGCTAGCAAGATGGGCAATCGAGTTGAGCGAGTACGACATCGACTATCAAGCACCTCTGGCCAAGAAAGCCCAAGTCATTGCCGACTTCCTCGTAGAGTATCCCTCCAAGGGAGTATCAGAGGAAAACCCTCCAGAAACCCAAAATGTCATGATGATGGTCGAGGAGCGACCACAACAGAATGAGGCAATGCAAGCTCTGGAGGATGCTCTGAAAGAGCTCAAAGAAATGTCCCAAACAAAAGGAAAAAGGCATGAAGTATTCCAAGCAGAAAAAATCGAGGAGCCTAAGGGTATGGAGAATGTCTCTTCAAAACCCAAGGCGCCTACCGACCACGGAGATATCTGGATTCTTCACGTTGACGGATCTTCCTCGGGAAAAAATGGCGGGATAGGAATATACTTCAAAAGTCCGGGAGGAGCAGAGCTCGAGTACGCTGGTACTCTTAGTTTTCCGGTCTCCAACAATGAAGCTGAGTATGAAGCTATCCTCATCGCTCGACGTATGGCAAAAGCACTTGAAGTGAAGAAGCTACACCTCTTCACTGACTCTCAATTGGCCGAGAAACAAATCTCGGGTAAGTTCAAAACCAAGGACTCACTGGCTGAATACAAGAGCGCCATCATGGAGGAAATCCAAAAGTTCAAAAGTTATGAGATCTAGAAGTTCTCAAGGGATCTCAATCAAAGAGCAGATGCTCTATCAAAATACGTTTCGGCTTCCGGAGGAGTGGATACCCAGAATGAGATACTTATGAGAATCAATGCATCATCCCTATGGTCATCAAAGCCAAACGTCTTGGCCATTGACACTCAACCAAGTTGGATGCAGGAGATTTCTACCTATCTCATGCACGGTAGTCTTCCTCGTGATAAGGCCGAAGCAAGAAAAATCAAAGGAAAAGCGGGTCGCTACATCTTGCAAGGAGACCACTTGTACAAGAGATCCTTCGAGGGAGTCTACTTGAGATGCGTGGCTGAACAAGAAGTGCAAAAACTTTTGGGAGAAATGC
This sequence comes from Plantago ovata, assembly GCA_028274465.1. Lineage (NCBI taxonomy): Eukaryota > Viridiplantae > Streptophyta > Magnoliopsida > Lamiales > Plantaginaceae > Plantago > Plantago ovata. The sequence goes on from CM051458.1 coordinate 50,596,773, forward strand.
ACAGAGGAAATTGCGGGGACCATGCCGGAGGAAGAACCCTCGCGCAAAAAGTCATCCGCCAAGGATACTACTGGCCAACTGTTCGGGAAGACGCTGCCCGATTTGTGAGGAAGTGCGAGGTGTGTCAATTACACGCTGATGAACGCGTTGGATTGTCGAGTTCCAACTTATCAAATAAATTTGTTATTTAGCCAAAGGCAATTCACAACTACAACGAAAACCGTAATGTAGCAGTAGAATAACCTCGAGTGTCGATCTCTAAGGACTATAACTAGCTTTATCTAATTTAATTTAGAATATAAAACAGCAGACGGTTTAGCAAAGGTTTTTCTTAACAGATAATGGAGATTGGTGATAGTATGGTCCTTCAAAGCATAACGGGTTAATAATCATGCATAAATTCCTCGGTTTTGCATAGAGATCTTTGATCAATGAATTGTCCAGTTGTAATTATCAAACACTACGAAGATATAGATTTAGATAGGTCAAAGACCAATGAATTGTCCAATTGTGTGCAATAATTAATCAACAATACGAAGATAGAGATTTAGATAGATCAAAGAAATAAAGCAATAACTCAGAGTATAATGCGCTATATAGCCATTAGCATAATTATTAACCCTTCGCTAAGAATTCACATACTATCACCAACGAGAAGTTTAGCTACTCATAGTCGTCATGCAATCAACAGAAATCATAGAAGAAAACATGTTGAAAGATATATAAAAATAAGTAGAAAAACTGTAAGATACAATGTTACCGAAGGTTGTCAATCTCCGAAGAATCGCGATCTTACAAGCTCCAAACTGCTATGAAAAAGTATCTCCTAAGCTAAGAACCCCCAGAACAGGCTCTGGGAAGTTCCTACCTAAAACTATAGAGAAAGGTGAGAGAAAAGGTCTGGAAAAGTATGAAAATCGGAGAAAAACTGAGCAACTATATATAGGCTACGAATTGTGTGGGGCGAAGGGCCCCACACACCGGGTGATTCGCTTGGTGTGGGGCGATTCGCCCCACATCCCGGGCGATTCGCCCGGGAGTAATTTTCGGCCAGATACGCATTTTTGGATTTCTTCCCCTTTTCGGACTCGGTTTCTGACTTCTAGTGGCCTTCTAGCCTCCATATTCGACCCCTAGACTTCAAATCCTATCCGGAATCTTTCAGATACTCCAAATAGGCTTCTGGAACACCAATTCCTTGTCTACTTCAATATATTTGCCCGGAAATCCTCGTTTTTCAACCAAAACCATTAAAATAAAGACTAAAGGGAAACGTGACACTATTCTAATAAAATGCACTAAAATATAGCTAAATTAACATAGAGGATAGCTAAAATAGGTGAAAAAGACTTAAATGAAAGTGTAAAATACACATTCATCACACGCCAATCTAATCAATGTCCCGGCCAAGCCCCTCATGTCCATTTCCATCACTTGCCCTTTCGACATATGGGGCATCGACATAGTCGGTCCTTTCCCAAGAGGCACGGGTCAAAAGAAATTCATCATAGTCGCAGTTGAATACTTTAGCAAGTGGGCAGAGGTTGAGGCAGTGTCTACTATCACCGAACAAAGAGTGATGAACTTTGTATGGAGAAACAGCGTGTGTTGATTCGGCTTACCAAGAGTCCTCATCTCAGATAATGGTTATCAATTCTACGTCCATAGGTTCAACGAATGGTGTAAGGAAATGAAGATTGAGAGGAGGTACACCTCAGTAGGACATCCTCAATCCAATGGGCAGACCGAAGCCGTCAACAAGATCCTCGTCAACAACTTGCAAAAGTGATTTGCCACCAACAAGGATTGGGTCGACGAGCTTGATGGAGTGGTATGGGCATACCGCACAACTTCAAAAACAGCTATAAGAGAGACTCCCTTCTCTCTAGTTTATGGTTCTGAAGCGGTCATACCAGCGGAAGTGGAGGTAGAAACCCTCAGGATCCAAGGGTATCAACCCGAGAACAATCATACCGAGAGGCTCTTCGACCTAGAGAAGATAAGTGAAGCGAGAACCACTGCGTTGGCCAACATCCTGAGATACCAAGCGTTAATCGCGAAGACCTACAACAAAGGTGTGAACGAGAGAGACTTCCAAGTAAGAGACTTAGTACTCCGAAGAGCGGACATCCTGGGCAAAGTTGGGAAGATGCAACCCAACTGGGAAGGCCCCTACAAGATAGTTGAAGCAAGGTCCAATGGAAGCTACCGTCTCCAAGACATGGAGGGAAGAGTGTTGAAGAACCCGTGGCAAGTGATCATATTCGTATGTGCAATAGTTAAACTTGGTAGTCTCGACATCACTAAGTGGTGTTTTCTCTACTGCGGTTCGCGAAGGCCTTATAAAATGTTGCATGTTAGAGTCTTTGGTTGTATTCTCGTGTAATTATGTACCTAAGACGCAACAAGTCTTCACCTTGCTTTTTGAGATTGCTAAATGCCTAGGAAGGAGGTAGAGTGAGGTGTGTGATTCTTTGTTTGAAACCTATTCTAACGAATAGGTTTGGGGAGGAGGTTACCATTAGTATGACTTGTTTTTCGTATAGTTGAGTCATGTTGAGTTTGTTTTTTCTTTTTCTTTGTGACTTTGTGCTCCAACCTATTCTTTCGAATAGGTTTGGGGAGGTCGTTGTAGTGTCATTGTTATTTCCTTTCATTGTGATACTGCTCGTTGTATACAAAAAAAAGCGAAAAGAAAAAAAGAAAAAAGAAAAGGAAAAAAGTCGAAAATTCCAGAATCTAGAAAAAGAAAAAAAAGAAAAAACACCCAAAAAAAAAAAAACAAAAGAAGGGTCCAAGCAAGCTAAAAAACAGTTTTAGCGAAGTATTGCATTATTTTTCAGTTTTTGTAGTAGTTCGTAATCGAGTTGTAAATTCTTCCTTGTGTTCTCGTGTCACCTAGTCCAAGGCTTGTTCTAGACCACCCTCGTCCTGCCATTCAGGAAGTGGTGAAGAGTCTTTACTTTAAAAGTCGGGTAGAATAGGGGAGTGTTGTCTATTAGGGAACCCTCCTTCGTTTGATGAGAGCCAGTATTGGTTCGACCTCTCTTGAGGGAAAGTCTCACTTGGTGAACAGTAGTAAGCTCTCAGTTTCATAGGCGCGGGGCAACCATTTGTATTTTAATATGCATCATTACGTCGTCATTGACTAGGTCCCGGTAGAGAATGCTACGAGAGATTCCCTTGTTTAACAAAGTGCATATGTGAATGTGTATAGGTTCAATCGAGGCATTCTTCAACCTACTTCCATGTTATGATTTGTATGGTCTTTGTTCATAAGCATTTGGTAGATACAATAGATTAGTTCTTCTTGTTTGGCATGAGACTCCTCTTTGTGTTGCATGTAGGTTGCATAGAGTCTAGCTAGTTGCTTGAGGACAAGCAAAGGTTCGGTTTGGGGAGTTTGATGACAGTGTTTTTTACACTATCATTCGGGTCTTTTTCACCAATTTAGCTATCCTCTTGCATGGATTTTAGTGTATTTTGTTAGAATAGTGTCACGTTTTCATTTTCTTTGATATTTTAAGGATTTAGGTGAAAATCGCACTTTGGATATGGATCAAGGCGAAACATTGAAGTTTTGGTGCAACGAGATCACCCGTGGTATGTCAAGGAGTACCGGGACGAGTTTCCAGGCTAAAAGACCAAGTTTCGGATCTCAAAACCGTGACCAAGGCCAAAAATTGAAGACTTGGAGGAAGAAGAGCACGGGCAACTCTCTGCCCGTGCTAGGCGCACCGCCTGGCACCCCAGGCGGTCCGCCTGGTGTCCGGCGGTCCGCCTGATGCCAGGTGGTCCGCTTGGGAGGTTCCGACAGATAGATATATATAATTGTAAAGTTGCGAATTTCCATATCTTAGATCATAATTTTGCAGACATAAACCCTAGAGCTTGTTCTGGGTATTTTTTCTCTTAGAACTACATTATCTTAGCAATTTGGAGCACCAAGGTAGAGATTCGGACATCTTTTGATCTCACCTTGCTAGAAACTTGTGAGTTTAGCAATTCACCGGAGATTGACAACCCTCGGTGGTAACTTTGTATCTCACCTTTTTCATACTCTATCTTTCAATTCAATTATGTTTTCATATATGATTGCTTGTGTTGATTTCGATTTTGATATGAGTAGCTAAGTTTCTAGTTGGTGATAGTATGTAAATTCGTAGCTAGGGTTCATATTGTGCATGATTGAGTTTCTGAGTCTTTTACTTGTATAATTATTTTAATTTCATTCTTTGATCCGACTAAGCCAATATCTTCGTATGAAAGTGTTAGAAACACTAGGACAATTCAAGATCATCGATTCAATAATTATAATTATCAAGTACTGCTTGAACTAAGCCTGACAACCTTAGCCAAGTATTAGTATAGATAGGAAGCTTTCAAAATACACGTCTACAAATCTGTCTTTTGGTATATTGTTAATTCAAATTACTTTTAAAGCAGTACGAGTTGCACTTTAATGCATAATTAGAACCCGATGCTTAGAATGAGCATACTATCACCAGCTCTCATCATATATTGTTAAGTCAAGCATTGTTAAATTTGTTTTCTGAACTTATATAGTAGTTATTTAGTTAAAGCTAGTTAAGTCTCTAGAGATCGACACTCGAGGTCATCTTACCTCTGCACTACGTGTTTTGTGTAGTTGTGAGTTGCCCTTTGGTTAAAACAAATTTATTTGATTGTTCGAGTCTGACAATCTCGTTCATCATCCATTTTCATGAGATTTGTTTCTCTGCTAATTGAGAATCAGTGATGATTTTGATCTGTTTCACTTGAAGAGCCTTTGCCATGCGGAGTCCTATGAGAATGGCTTCATACTCGACCTCATTGTTAGAAACACTAAATCCCAGAGTGACCGCATACTCAAGTTCATCTCCTCCGAGGCTTCGGTTATAAATTCCTATCCCCCCATTTGTTCTTGAGGATGATCCATCTACTTCTAACACCCAAACCTCTTCTTGGTCGGATGGTTTCTTTGGTGTTGGAGAGACTGTCTCATTTTCCTTTAGAACTTCCTCAGCATGTAGGATCATCTTCATTGAGTCTGGTTCTTCTCTCCTTTGTGCCTTTCCCGGTCTCTGAAGAATGTTTTCTTCGCCGTTTTCCTCTGGTGTTCTCCCCGTTGCCTCTTGAAAGGCTTTTAGGGCCAACTCTAAGTCTTTGAAACGCTGACTAACCAATGAGTCTTGGTCCTCTATTACCAACATGTTTGCTCTTGCTGATCCCTTGGGATCTTCCTCCATCGGTTCTTTCCTTGGATATTCAACTAAGAAGTCTGCTATCACTTGAGCTTTCTTGGCTGACGGAGCTTGATAGTCAATTTCAAATTCACTAAGTTCAATTGCCCACCTAGCTAGTCTTCCTGACAACTCTGGTCTTCCCAAGACTTGTTTGAGAGACTGACTAGTGAATACAACCACCTTGTGAGATCCAAAATATGGCTTAAGTCTTCTTGCTGTATAAACTAAAGCAAAAGCTAATGTTTCGATATCCAAGTAACGGGTCTCAGCTCCACTCAACGCCTTACTCAAATAGTAAATGGGCAAGTGATCATTTCGCTTAATCCTTACCAATACTGAACTTATGGCTTCCGGAGTGGCTGCCAAATAGAGATACAAGCACTACAAGAAATCAGGCATTTAGCGACGGATAAGTAGATACGGATACTATCCGTCGCTAATTAGCGACGGATCGCTACGGTTAGCGACGGATAAGAACGAACTGCGCTCTAAGCCCAGTTCGTCATTGGGAAGGGTCAATCCGGCATCTACCTAACGACGGATACACATCATACGTCGCTAATGTAGTGACGGATAAGTCTATGCGTCGCTAAATTAGTGATGGATAAGTCTATGCGTCGCTAACTCTGTTGACCATAATAAAAAAAATTGAAAAAAATAAAATAAATGAACACCTAGCGACGGATAAGTCGATCCGTCGCTAAGTGCCGACTATACAGACGATGGCGTCTGTTACAGATTCATTCTCCATTCTCAACCCTAACTCCTTTCATTTCTTCCCTTCTTCTTCCCCAATTGTAAGCCCCGCATCCACCACCGGAGACCGCCCACCGCCTTCTCTTCTCCGATTCGATCTCTGCCCAGTAAGTTTCTCTCATTATATATTACATTTCAATTTTAATTTCATTTCTTAATTCCTCTCTTTGGGTCAAATTGGTAGATCGAGCCACCTCCTCCATCTTGTCCTCTCCGATTCAATATCTGAGATCTTCTCCTCTCCGATTCAATCACTGCCCAAATAAAAGGTTAGAACCCTAACCCTAATTTTTGGGGCTTTCTAAATTTTGTGCTTAATTATGATGTTTCTAGTTGTAAATTTTTATATTATATATATATGTTGTATAGCAAGAATTATTTTAAATATTTTTTTCGATTTATTCTGTAATTTTATAAATTAGTTTGAATTAATTAGATGCTGTTAATTGATTATGTTAACTGTAATTAGTATAAGTTAGATTAATTCATTTAAATAAAATTGGTTAATTAATTTTGGTTAATTTTTAGTTAAGAAATTTAGAGTATTCTGTGTACGTGGTTAGTTCTGCCTAGTTAGTTTGATTAATAAATTAGATTAAAATTCTGCGTATTTAGTTCTGTTAATTATAATTTTGTTAATCAATAGATTAATAATAATGTTATTTTGTTAAATTTGGTGTGCATTGAGTAAACAGTATGAACTCCCTTAATTCCAAGGCTCCGTATACACTTAAATTACAATTAAATGTACCTGGGGTCTTGTAACTAAGGGAGTTTGTACTTCGGTAATCATGTGAACCATATATATATAGCCTGATGGCACGAGAAGTTTAGTTAAATATGGTTTGCATGCATAAAAAATACAAACACATTGACCTTCAGGACACACCATCACTTCCATATATATAGATTGATGAATGGTATGGTACTTGGCCTCGGCTTGTGAATGATTGTAGTATGCTGGTACCGTAACAACAACATTTCTAATGTCGTTGTTACTGTACCAGTGTATTCCAGCCATTCTCAATGTTTAGTTCAATATCGTAATCATGTAAACCCTCTATTCTTAATAAGTTGTATATACATAATGTAGTATGTGAGCAAGAAATATGTGTGGATGTTTAGGAGTTTGAGGTCTCCATCTTTAGTCAGTAACTAAAGATGGAGATTTCAAGATCCTAAAGATCCGGACATCCTTTCGTGTTCACATATAACGACGGATTTGTCTAAACACATCTTGTATTTGTCTAAACATATCTTGTATTTGTCTAAACACATTAAGAGTTTGTATTTTAGTGTTTTGTATTTGAGTGTGATGATGCTATATGTATATTAGTTTCCATGGATCAAGCACAACAACCAGGCGGCCCTCGACGGATCAATGGGCTTCCAGTATTGTCCACCAACGGATCTAAGTAAGTTCTTAATAAATTGGTATTTAATTGTTCTTGTATATATAGTTGTCGGTACTCCAACTTTTAATCTTTCAAAGTGTGTGACAGGTTTCAACCTACTATAGCTTCTAGAAGGATTTCAATGCTCATGAAAAGAGAGTTATTTACGCCTCCTAGGAGTGGCGGAGAAAGGTGGGCTATGGTTCCTCGGCCCGTGAAGGAGCACTTGTGGGAAGAATTCCAGGTACTTTACTATCTTTACTCGAATATTTCTATATTGGATTCTTGGGGCATTGCCTTAATTATATACGTGTACGTACATTACTTGTTTATCTGTTATTGGGGCATTGCCTGTATTATCTATTCTTGGGGCATTGCCTATAGTATCTATTCTTGGGGCATTGCCTATAGTATCTATTCTTGGGGCATTGCCTTTACTGTACATATGTGTACGCACATTATTTGTTCATGTGGGGCACTGATGTGGGATTTTTTGTGGGATTGTTGTCTTGCAGAAATACTACTATGTCCCTCCTGCCAATGCGGAGGAGATATTGAGGGTATTCAACATCCAGGCGGAAAAGATTCACAGGCATTCGATTTATTATGCCAAGGAAAGGTACTTTCGGCATAAAGAATGGGTTCGGTACCTCAATCCGGAGCATCGGGATCTGTGGCTGGAATCGTGGCAGAACCATGTGACCTGCGAGCAGGCACATAGGGATGGGGCTTTGACGGCTGAAGGGGTCGGTTGGTTAGTGGAGAGCCCGTAGGATTAGTGCTTTTTAGGATTGTTATTATTTATCCGTACATTTTAGGATTCTCCTTTCTTTTAATGATTATCTTCGTACCTTTTAGTTTCTTTGTACGTACACTTTTAGTTTTTTTATTGAAATTTCGATTATCGTAAAATGAATCAATCGTATTTATTTTGTTAGTCGTACTCAATTTTGAGATAAAATAACAATTTTTCACATAAATTCAGTAATACGAAAAATCAATTTAAAAAAAAAAATCAGAGAAGTTAGCGACGAATTAGTTTATCCGTCGCAAAATTCCCCTCATAAGGAAATGACACGTGTCCCTTAGCTTTAGCGACGGATAACATAATCTGTCGCTATTTATAGATACGGATAAAGTCACCCGTCTTTATGTTGGTCAACGACAATATAGCGACGAATAAACTGAACCGTCGCTACATATAGCGACGGATAATATTAACCGTCTCTTTATTTTTTAGCGACGCCCTATTTAGCGACGGGCTTTCCGTCGCTATTGGCGTTTAGCGACGGATCGCTAACATATAGCGACGGATGGTACCCGTCGCTAAAATCAGTTTTCCTTGTAGTGAAGGGCTCTCCATTTTGTGGTTTGGAAAGTAGGGGCGGAGTCATTAAGTACTCTTTCAGCTTCTCAAATGCTTCCTTGCATTCCTCAGTCCATTCAAAGTGATTACTATTCCTCAGCACTTTGAAGAAGGGGAGGTTCTTTTCGGTTGATCTTGAGATGAATCGGCTCAAGGAAATTGATTTTTCCACCAACTTCTGAACTTCATTAAGTGTCTTTGGTTGTGGGAGCTCCAGAATAGCTTTGATTTTTTCCGGGTTTGCCTCAATTCCCCTCTCAGTCACCATTTAACCTAAGAACTTTCCTCCTTTGACTCCAAACGTGCACTTGGTGGGGTTCAACTTCATTCCATACTTCCTTAAGATAGAGAAGCATTTGTCCAAATGTGCAATGTATTGATCCTCTGTCTTGCTTTTTACAAGCATATCATCAACGTACACTTCCATTGTCTTTCCGAGTTCTTCTTTGAACATTTTGTTAACTCTTTGGTAGGTTGTTTCAGCATTTTCGAGACCGAAAGGCATCACATTGAAGCAATACACATTTCCATTCGCAAAAAAGGCGGTCTTTGGAACATCTTCTTTGGCCATTTTGACTTGGTAGAATCCTTGGTATGCGTCCATGAAACTCAAGAGAGCACATCTTGCTGTGGAATCGACCAGCTGGTCAATCCGGGGAAGTGGGTAAGGATCCTTCGGGCAAAACTTGTTTAGTCTCGTGAAGTTGTTGCACATCCTCCACTTGCCAGGTCCCTTCTCCACAAGGACTACGTTGCAAACCCAGACAGAGTATTCTCACTTCTTTGATGTGATCGGCCTTAAGCAATCTTTGCACTTCTACCTCAATGATGGCATTGTCCTCTCCACTGAAGTCTCTTCGCTTTTCTCGAATATGAGTGATGGACGGATCAACGTTCACACGGTGAACTGCAATCCTTGGATCAATTCCTTTGAGATCTTCAGTACTCCATGCAAAGATATCATTGTTCCTCTTGAGACACTCAATAAGTTTCATCTCAACCTCCAAGGTCATTTCTGTCCCAATCTTGGTAACCTTTTCGGCACTTCCTTCTACCACTTGGATTTCTTTCAAAGTCTCTTTCGCTTCTATCTTATTTTCTTCAAAGAATTTCTTCTTTTTGGAAGTTGGAGAGATTGGAGGTATGACTTTGTAGTCCTCAAGTTCTTTAACTTCTCCTATCAACTGTTCTTTTGCTTTCCTCTGCAAAGCTTTTCTTCTTCTTTGAATGGGGCTTGGCTTCTTGGATTTTCTTTTCGAGTGACGTACTGAAAAGAAAGAATCCATAGGTTGGCCAGTCCCTGTTGCATCTTCTCTTCTTGTGTGGGGACTTGAGACAGCTTTTGCTGAGAGACTGTAGCATGCCCATGCTTCTTGAATGTTCCCTATCTCTTGACCAATTTCTCTCTTCGTGGGGAATTTCATTCTGTTATGAACACTTGACACTACCGCTTTGAATTGAGACAATGCAGGTCTTCCTAACACTACGAAGTAATCGAAAGGCATCTCCACCACCACAAAGGAAACGTTCTTTGTAATTCTCTGAGGATTTTTCCTCATTGACACTTGCAAAGTCAGACTCCCCATTGGAATGATCAGTTGTCTTCCGAATCCCACTAGTGCGCTTGCCACTTCTTTGATTCCCTCCTTGATGGGATTTATTCCCATCCTCTTCAGTGATCCTGTGAATATCAAGTTGGTGGAACTTCCCGTATCCACTAGGACTCGTCCGATGGTGAACTTCGCAATGTCAAGAGCGCTCCCAAGGGGACACAAGGATCATGAATTCCTCCTACTCCAGCACTTCTCAATGGTAGCTCACTATCATCAAAAGAAATTATGTTTGACTCTGGAGAAGCAACCTCCCCATACTTTGAGTTGTACGTTAGCAGGTCCCTAGTTGTTTTGTCTCTCGCGCTTCTTGAGTCCCCTCCAGCTGGTCCTCCCGCTATTGTGAGGGCGAAAATTCTGCCATTCACCGGCAAGTTATCATAGTCTTGGTCAGGAACGTCTTGATCTTCCCATCCTCCTCCTCGAAGGGGAGGTGCAGAGGCCTCTCCTCTTTTTGCCCCAGTCCTCTCATGCCTGGACGGTGCATCTTTCACGACATAGTTCGCAAGTTTTCCTCTGCGAACTAAGGTCTCAATTTCGGTCTTAAGAGTGAAGCATTCCTCCGTTGTATGACCCTTCCCTTTATGGAACTTGCAAAACTTGTCGTAATTTTTGTTTCTCCTAGTCTCTTGGATGGGAGGAGGCCACTCAATATCAATATTCCTGGTCATAATAGTGTGCAAGATGTCAGATCTTGGCATATTAAGATTAGTATATTTATCATATCTTGTCGATGGTCCTCCTCTCGGCGGAGTTCTATGATCTCGAAATTCACTCCTCTGGATGCTCCCTTTGAGCAAGTTGTGCCTGGGCTCCTGCTTCTTTCCCTTGGAATGATTATGACTTTGAGCTTGTTTCTGATGGTCTCTTTCTGGTTTTTGGTGATCTTTCTCCCTTTCCCTTTCTTTGGAAGAGTTTTCTCTTACTTGCAATGTCTTTTTGAATTCTTCCGCTTTTAAGAAATCTTGACAAAATTGTTCAAGTTCCTTATAGTTCTCAGTTCGGAAGTACGAGAGTTGTTTCCTGAATTCCTCATTGGTTGTGTTGCCATATAAGTATTCTTTCCTTTCCTTTATGGAATGGTCCTCTACTTAGCAGCTTGCCTCATGGAACCTATCCAAGAATGTCCTTAAATCTTCTTTGGGTTTTTGCACTACTTCAGCCAAGTATTTCACCCCTCTTCTCCTCATGATGTCTTTTTCAAACCTCTTGGTAAACTCTTGGCTAAGTTGCTTGTAACTTTTGATGGATCCATTTTCTAAGCCCGTCCACCATACCATTGCGTCCCCTGAGAGAGTTGCAGGAAAAATCAAGGCTTTGGTCTTAGAGTCATGCCCATAGGCGTCCATTTTGGTTCCGAACCTGATCAAGTAGTTAGTAGGGCAACTAGTTCCATCATAAGTATCCAGAGAAGGGAATCCTCTCTCGGTATTAACTTGATGGTTCTGGCTCTCATCACGCAAGGCACTGGGCTCTTGGTCTATCTCTTGCTCTTTCTCTTTGACTGATGCTCTCAAAGCCTCTATCCGCGCTTTAAGTTCAGCTTCCTGAGCCCTCATCTCTCCCAAAGTGAGTGTCGCTGTTGGCGGCGGATCATTCCCTACTAATGGAGTAGGGAGTACCACTGGACCACCAACTTGGTTTTCCACTCGGGTCTCGGGCAAGGTTTGTGTGACTACTTGGTTCAGAGGGATCACTTGATTTTGTGTCACCACCTGAGTTTGCGGGAGTAGCTGTGTTTAGGCAGCCATTTGAGTTTGAACCACTTGAGTTTGAGGGATATTTTCATTTCCTTGAGCTTGTGATGCTCTGACCCTCCGGTCTATTATCTCTCTTAAATATTCTGGGGCTCCATGGGGACCAAGTTGTGATTACACGCGAGGAGGTCCAACCCGATCCTGTATAGGCCGAGAGTTAGCTCGGGATTGTGCTCCATCCTTTCTAAGTTGCACCCTTTGATTGACCCTTCCTTGTGCCTGTTGCTGAACTACTTGGTGTTGGATCCTTGCGACATCGTCTGGAGCGAAGCAACCTTAGATAGTTAAGAGGAGTAACCCGAATTGTTCCTCTGCCATTCCGTAATCTCTTGGTCTCACCACTTGTCCATTTAGCAAGGTGAACTGCAATTCAGCTGGCTCCAGAGGAACGATGGGTTGTGGTACTGGTGCTACGGGAGCGAGGGGACGCAGTTGAGAGGATACCCGAAGTGCTCCAAAACCGGTTCCTGCTGGGATCGCACTTGCATTGGGATTATGGTTTACGGAACCTTCTTTCCTTACTGTAACACTTGCAGTAGCTCCATCTATCATATCCATATCAACATTATCATTTCTATGTGTCCTTACAGCTGTAGTTCCTCTTCCCCTTCCCCTTCCCCTTCCTCCTAATGGGGGACGGCCCCGAGGACGGGTGGGTTGAGGGTTCCTTGCTGCTTGAGCAATTCTAGTACTCTTCCTATTAACCATCTTTTAGGACTTTTGCTGGTAGGACAAAGGTGATAGTGTATATGTCCTAGAGACAGCCTTTACTAAGGGCATGGTGCCCTTATAGAGGGCATATATGTACTATTACACAGGTCAACGTAATATAATATATGTTTGTTGTATTTTACTATTGAGTATCGCTTTCATATTTATATTACACCAGGCTGCAGCATGTCATATCTTTATTACTGTCTGTATTGATATTAAACATGTCCCCTCGGATAGATGACCGATCACACGGTTAGTGGGAGCTATGTGAGTTATCATCTATCCCAAACTCTCCCTAGTCGTGGTTCATCTCGAATGTGGGGGTCTGAATGAACCTGACAAGACTAGTATGCGTGGAGGTTATACTTGTTGGAGCAAGTGTGAGCCGATACCACGGTCACGGAACGGATTATTGGACAATCAAGGAACGTTCCCATAACTGCGCATAGTTGTTCGAAGAAGCTTTATCGAACAATGGAAGTACCCACCGGACACTCCCATCGATGTATACTCTACACCGACGTGTCTATGGGAACCGGTGAGTTGTCGAAGTGATGCCATTCGTCCTTTGCACTTACAGGACTTTATCATCACATTTGTTGCCCCATATCCTTGGTGGACCCGTCGATGTCAGCTCTGAATAAGCAGCTGACCTAAGACACGATCCAGGATTATGGCTAAATACAAATGGGGGTGATAAGTGATTCTGTGAAGGATTCATCTCTCAAGTGTAGCACAGGAGAGCACTGCTCATAGTCTGCATAGTTGTGTTGGTAAAGTCACTGGCCAGTGCAAATGATATATTATGATGGTCATAAGTATATCTTAACCAAACAACTCCCTGAGACGCCCGTGGATGTATTATTGGGATAGACACTTCATCGATCCTAGATACATTCGAGCAAGTCAGATGAAGGGACGTTACCATCGCCGCGTTGAGCGCGACAGGCTTCGCAACGAAAGGGTTAAGCTTTGTGAAACCTCTCAAACGTCGTCACGTATTAATATTGCAAATGGAACCGTCTAGGAATTCCATGTTGCCTAGTCCAGGACTTTCTTAATACGGTGAGGCCCTATGGGTCACACTATGTGGTGATTCAGTCTATCAGAATATCTTTGAAGATGGAATCGCAATTAATTTGGAATTAATTGTGATTGATGGATTATAATTAATTTGGAATTAATTATAATATTTGGTGGCTCAATTAATCATTTGGAATTATTAATTGAATTGGCTAATTAATTGTATTTTATGTAAATACAATTAAAGATTATATTTTGGAAATATAATGGAGGTTTGATTAGAAAGGATATGTTAATTTAGAATTAACATATGCACTTGGGCAAAATCTACTTGGAGTTTGGATTGCCTTAGAAATATAAGTGGGTCCCAAAAGTGGGACCCACCTCCCGTAGGATTAGGCGCGCGCGCGCGTGGCTGGGTAGGGGAAGGAGTTCGACTCCTTCCTCTATTAGAAGTCCAAGGGATAAGTTAGATTTTCCTGATTGAGCTTTAATTTGATTGGGAATGAATCTAGACTTGATATTGGTTTCCTTGTGCGATAAGAATTAGATTCTTATTCCTTTACGAAGTCTAATTGCTTATGCTTTAGGCTTCTATAGACTACTATATATAGTAGACTATTAGAGAGCTTTACACACAGTTTTCAGATACAGTTTTGAACACAGTTATTCTGCCCAGTTTTCTTAGAGAAAATAAAAGCTCTCCCCTCCTCCCTTAGCCACCCACGCGCGCGCACCACCACCGAAGGGAATTGCCGCCCCGTCTTCTGGTCACACAAAGAATATCCTAGCATTCTTCTGATAGGTTGTTCATCCGTGGATACCAAGGTTGAGGTTCTAGGAGCTGGAAACTAACTCTTATTGTCTTGCAGATATAAGGAGCACTGTAGATATCTTCGACTTCGACGAAGGAGAAGATACACCGGAATATTACGAAGACTTGGAAGCTGCTTTGGAAGTAAGGTTAGTCTTCTAATTGACGTGTTTATATATATACGACATATGCATAATCAATTAACCTGTATGTTAAGAAAATTTTTGAAATTCCGCTGCGTACCCTAGGGGTAACTCTGACCGTATTTTCTTACAAAAGGGTAACCTTTTGTTCGGTTTCCACAGACGGTGCCAAATGTTGATAGGTAAAATATCAGTTCTTTCTAACTCGTGCTAATCCGTGAGCGTCATTGTACTTAAAGTTCCTTCCATGAGCTTCTGAGATCTAACTTCTGAGACCTAAAAGTTCTTGAACCTGAAATACAAGTTGGAGAGGGGGATGGTTAGTAACGACTACCCGGTTTGTCTTAGATCAAACCGGTGGAACGACATTACGTGTAGAGGATTGGTAGTCTCTCTAGTAAATAAGGTAGAGAGTGGATTATTTAGTATAGATTGATTGTAGATTTCTTACCCTCAAGTGATGGAATGAGGAGGCTATTTATAACTCTCATACTCAAGTAGTTTTCTCCAAGATCGTGCCAAGTGTCCGGCTAGGATGAAGCCACACGTGTGTAAAAGGCCTTTTAGCATTTGATGGGCTTGGGCCAATATGCAAGGCTTTGTTCCTCTTGGACTTGCTCTATTTTCCTTAGTGGATCATTTGGGAAGGACCAAAATGTTAGGAGACGGTCCATATTAAGCATTTGGTCGCCTCGACCCTAAATGTAGGGCGCCCTTTGGAACGTTCAAATCCGTACTTCAAGGATTGGACATAATTTTACATTAACAACTATCATTAACTGAAAGAAGAGCAATGTTGTAAACTGAAATATAAAAGTCACAAGACCGGACGGAAAATAAGAAAAAAATAGCAAGTCATGAATCAAGATTCAAGATACAGATCTTACATTTGTGCAAGAGTGAATCTGAATCACCATATTCAGTAATGTCAAGCACAAATTGCGCCTTGGATATCTTTGTCGTATCCACCATCTACAGATCAGAGCGAAAACACACACACAAATGATAGATTCCTTCGCAAGATTATCAAAAGCACCCTTCCGGAAAAAAAAAAAACCCTAAATGAAGGTTGGTGGTTACCGGAACACCCACCAATTGACAGTTGGGTCGTTGGTTAGCAGAGCAAAGAGATCGAGACGAAACTAATACATATGGGTCTCTATCAGCAGCTGAGTCCAAGACGGAAAATTTGAGAAGGATAACAAGATTTGTAGAAGGGAAGAAGAGAGGAGATGAATAAAGAAGTAGTAGGAATAAATGGGTGTACTGTACGAAGGTGGACAGAGAAGCCGACATTGTCTCTGATAATAATATGAAAATTCGGAATGTGAAAGAGAAATGTAAAACTCAACCAAATACCACATAAAACTCAAACAAACAGTATATAAAACTCAAACATATAAAAAATCATTTTCTTATAAACTTTAACATACCATCAATTTTGTTCAAATAATTACCTTGCTCTTCTGTTTCTTTGAACTCCTCTAATTCATCAATCTTATTCACTTTTTGTCATCCTCACATATGATAGATGTAAAACTCAAACAAACACCACATTAAACTCAAAACAGTATATAAAACTCAAACATAAAAAAGGTGTTTACAAAGAAATTGCATAAGAAAGCTTGCACTTCTCATTGTTTGCATGTGCAAATACATCACTATACAGTATACACTTTCAAATGGCCTAAAAATCAACATAAGGTCTAGGTATACATTTTTCGGAATTAGTGTAGCTGATGAAAGTCAGAAACTCCTTGCGCCGTGTTTTCTTAGTGGATTCAGTCCTTAGGCTTCGACGTAGTTGGCATTAAATGATGCAAAGTGCTTGCTTGAACGATGGTACTTGGATTCGTGTCTCTTGGCCGGTTTGCCTATGGCCGAAATTCCTATCTGATCTAGTTTTTGAGAAACTATACTGTGGCTTTCCAAGGCATCTCACCAGTTGTGTTGAAACTACGAGTAGGATGATGCCGATGATGATAAAGAGCCTGCTCGAAAAGATTCGAGGTCAATTATTCGGCTCTAGCTAATTGCAAGCGAAGAGATAGAGAAAAAAAGTGCAGATGGTTACCATCCGATGAGAAGCATTAGCAGAGCTACTGGAGCTGAAGCAACAGTTCGCCTAAAATAGAGATGTATAAGACTAACAGTGCCCCCACTTTGACTTCAACGTAAACCAAGATCTGCTCATGGCAGTTCGAGCCTATGTTACCTGGACCCTTCTTTCCGGCGACCGCACCGGTGTCGACACGGTACGACACCGACGCGGGTATGAAATCCGGCTAGGATCCGGCGGTGGAACTTCCGACACCGAAGACGGATGGTGGAGAGCGGAAAGAACGGAAGACAGGGAAGAAGAAGGGAATATTTAGGCGAATCTGATTTAGTTTATTAGGTTTTTAGGGTATGGGTTTTGATGGGTTGGGCCTTAAAGCCCACTAATACATTTTTAATGGGTTGGATTATTTTTAATGCTTAATTTTTTATACATCATACATTCTGAATCTTAATTTAATCTATGTACTTGGAATTGAAAAATGACAATAAATAAGGTTTATTTATTATATTCTAGATTAATACTTATAAATTTATATTATATATTTTTATATTAATATTCGTACCCCCGTACCCGTGTCCAACTTTGGGTACGTGTCCCCGTATCCTGACTTTTAGAAAAATATACACCCGACACCTAGATATACACCGTACCCGACACCCGTACCCAGGGTCAGGTAACAAAGGTTCGAGCATAATCCAAATAACTTATGCTTATATATGTAACACTTTTAAAATAGTACAGGTATCTATGGCAGCAGCAAGCAGAAATTCCCTTCCTGAAAAATTAGTAAATAAACAATGGAGTTAAATGCTAGGTAAATAAACAAGCTAGATAAATAAACAAGCTAGATACTGGTGAAGTGCATTAACATTGAATACTTAAAGAGCACGTGCAGTTTAGAGTGGCATAAGTATCTGAGTTAAAATTTGGGCATTTACCATTCCTAATCCTACCCCCTCTATACTCTGACCGGAAAACTAGACATGTTACTTTTGTACATACTCCTGTGCTCTCACCCTCTAGAATCAGTGCATCAGAGCAATGGTTAAGTGAATGTTCTGCACAAATTAGACTTTGGGCACTACTCCATTTTCATGCCAATATACGATACTCAAGAGCCTCAGCCAGAAGAAGGGTTAAGCGAAAGAAATGCTTATTCACTCTGGTTTACATGCCAAAAGACAATATTCTAGAGAGTCTGCCAAGATAAAATAATGTTATTTTCTCTTGTCACAGTGGATTGGCACCCTAAGGCCTAAGTATATACCGATAGATACTACTGCAAACTCGCAGTATTTCCTGCCATTTAAAGAAATAAAAAATAGAGAATGTATATATTACTACTTGTGTCCTACAAAATTAGCCCCCCATCACAATGGTTTAGGGATAACTAAACTAAGATGCAAAATATTTAACAGGCAATATTTAAAGTGGCCACAACAGAACATGTGTGCAATCTTGTATCCAAATAACAGCACATCCAGCTCAGAGATTGAACAAGAAAATGTGTAGGAAAGCACAATCAGGAGCACGTTTTCGGATTTTAATCAACACTAACTATCATAATTACTAACCAAATAGACATCATCAAAATGTTAAGCAGGCATAAACTCATACCATTCACAAACAATTTCGAACTCAATATGAAAAAATCATAGACACACTTAATAATGTTAAGCATCAATGACTCCACTCGCCAACTAAATAAAATGTAGTATGTATCAATAATGAATATGACCTACAGCATAAACAACCAAAAGTGAACTAAAATCATATAAAAAACTCAAAACAAAAAACAAGGGGAAATTATCTTGTAAAGCCATAATCAACCGAGATCAAAAAGTGAACTACAATCAACCGAAATGGAGGAAAATGCAGACAAAGCAAAATTACAATGGAATCGTCAACTCGAGCTCCGAATACGAACAACCATTAAAGCACCTATATGTAAAGCTTCGAACAGTTAATCAATAGATCTGAAGCAATATAAAACTACGAAACAATGCAAAGGAGAGAGCCTAGGGCTTTTCATGATGAACTGTTCTAGGCTTACAGGAACTCGAAAACGGAGTAGAATTGTGATTCATCATCATCATCATGAGCGGCTACACCACAACAACAACGCAAATCAAACACCAGAGAAATGAAGAAATGAAACCTTAGGTTAGGGTTAAAATACTCACATCGATGATTCAGGCGGAGGCGCGACGATTGGATGATTCTGGCGGAGGCAAGACGGTTGGAGAAGACGATATTGGAGAAGACGATTCAGCTTTATCTCTCTAAATTCGAGTTTCTCTCTCTTGGACGCTTTGAACACGATTGATGATGAAAAAATTGGCTTCCAGTCGGGTGAATTCTCATACTTATACGTAACCTGTTTAATTAAGAGAACGTCTGGTGTGAGACCACGAGAACCGTGAGACCAAAATGAGACTCAAACAAAATATAATTGATATCAAACCAAATTCAAACTGGATATCATGGTTCAAAAATCTCGCGGGTCATCTTATGACCCGGAGATGACCCGGATTGAAACATGGGTAGTTCCACTGGGGGTCAAGGGGGTCAGTTGACCCCCCTGAGATCTGAGATATTACTATGTATAACACTATTATTACACATAATTGGTTTGTTGCAATGGCTTAAGTGACCTTATTTTATTTGGTTGGTCACTGGTTCAAATCCCTCTTTAGCATTTTGGTGTTTTTTTATCATTTTTCTACAATTCCTTTCTCATTTTGAATATTTTTCTCATTGTTATTATTTTCCCTTTTAATAAATAAAAAAAATACAAACTTAACTTGACCCCCCTAAAATATAATCTTCGATTCTTGACCCCCTGAAATATCGTCCTGGATTCGCCACTGCCCGTCAATTATTTTCCCCAAATCAGACAAAGTCTCGATCGACAAGGGAAGATAAAGACGAAGATCGATGCCACCAAGGCCGACCATGGCGGCAACTCCGACCAAGTCCTCCTGCCTACGTCAGCGACGCCAGATCCATGGCGGACGTGAAGGACCATCCAAGCTCGTACGTGTTCGTGATTTACATGGGTTCAAATCAGGAGACGTCAAGGTTCAGATCAAAGATGACAAAGTTTTGGTGATCAATAGCAAGCGGAAGAGAGAGGGGAAGGACAGTGTCAAGTACATGACGATGGAGAAGAGGATGGGGATGTTTATGAGGAAGTTTGTGTTGACGGAGAATGAGAATGCTAACACTGATAAGATTACAGGTTGCAAGTTTGTCAGGTGGGTTTTAACTGTTAATGTGGAGGAAAGAGCTCCTCCTCAACCTAAGAAGCCAAGGACTATCGAGGTCCAGATGGCCTATTCATCAATGTGTTTGTTACCTCTTGCTGGTTTTGTTGTTTTTGAATAACAACCAGTACTAGTATGAGTAGTATGATATGAGATTAATCAATGTTAGTGATCTATATTAATGGAGCCCGCATCCAACCCCTAATCCTAATTAAGCATTTGATAATAAAACATTTCTTTGTTTTTCAAATGTAAACCTTAATCAGTTTCTAATTAAAACTCAAACACTTTCTAAATAAACATCAAAATAAAATAAAAAGTGTATATTTTTCTAAAACCCTCGAGGGATTGGTGAACCCCAAATACCTTTAAAATTAATATAATTACTTTCGGATTCTACGGTCTTAATTAGGGTTTAGGGGTTGGATGCGGTGCAGGGAAGGGTTTAGAGGTTGGATTCCCTGCACCGCATCTAACCCCTAAACCCTAATTAAGCATTTGTCGAGGGATAATGAAACATTTATTTGTTTGTTCAAGGTAAACCTTAATCAGATTCTAATTAAAACTTAAACACTTCCTAAATAAATCTCAAAATAAAATAAAGAGTGTATATTTTTCTAAAACTCTGGAGGGATTGGTGGACCCCAAATACCTTTAAAATTAATATAATTACTTTCGGATTCTACGGTCTTAATTAAGCATTTGTCGAGAGATAATGAAACATTTCTTTGTTCATTCAAGGTAAACTTTAATCTGTTTCTAATTAAAACTCAAACACTTTCTATAAAAACCTCAAAATAAAATAAAGAGTGTATATTTTTCTAAAACCCTGGAGGGATTGGTGAACCCCATATACCTTTAAAATTAATATAATTACTTTCAAATTCTACAGTCTTAATTAAGCATTTGTCGAGGGATAATGAAACATTTCTTTGTTTGTTCAAGGTAAACTAAACTAAGTGTGTATATTTTTCTAAAACTTTAATTAAGCATTTGTCAAGGGATAATGAAACGTATTTCTATGAATGTTCAAGGTTAAACTCACTCTGTAACATATAAAACTCATGGACAGTGGTAAACCTCAAACAAGCACCATATAAAACTCAAACACACAACATATAAAACTCAAACATACACTCAAACCTCAAACTAAACTAAGGGTGTATATTTTTCTAAAAGACTAGATGGATTGGTGAACACCAAATATCCTGAAAATTAATTTAATTACTTTCGGATTCTACGGTCTTAATTAGGGTTTAGGGGTTGGATGCAGGGCAAGCCATGCACTGCATCCAACCCCTAAACCCTAATTAAGCATTTGTCAAGGGATAATGAAACATATTCTATGAATGTTCAAGGTTAAACTCACTCTGTAATGCATATAAATTAAAACTCATGGACAGTGGTAAACGTCAAACAAGTACCATATAAAACTCAAACAAACAACATATAAAACTCAAACATATGAAACAAAATAAACAAAAGTTTACTAAATACAACTGAAAATAGTTCTAATTTGAGTTATTACAGACAAATTTCAAATTAAAAACATGAACAAAATATCAAAAAGATGGCTGAATAGTTTACTAAATACAACTTCCTTCTTTCCCGTAGGGACTTTCTCAACAATTTTGCTCTTTCCCTTGACTACATCAACATCTAGTGTCTTAGCATTTTTTACAGCATCCTTTAAAAACTCTGAAGGTAAGTACTCAGAAATATCATCATCATCATCATCACGTTTCCTTTTCTTACTCTGAGTATCACTCTTCGAAGAATCTTCATTAATATCGAAAGAATTCGAAGGTGTATCATTATCAGAGGGTATGACGGAAGGTATCTCAAAGTCTTTATCATTTTCATTCCCTACAAAATAGCATACAACAGTTAATACAAATTAAACTCAAACAAGCAGCATATAAAACTCAAACAACAAGAATACAACTATTACAACACAAAAATATATCAAAATCTAAACACACAGAGATAATCAGAACTCAAAATAAAACTCAAATAAAACTCCAACAAACCTTACAAAACTAGCATACCACAAAAAAAGCCAATCTCAACTAAACCTCAAACATGATATATGTAAAACTCAAGCAACCACCATGTAAAACTCAAACAACAAGAATACAACTATTACAACACAAAAATATATCAAAATCAAAACGTACACACAGAGATAATCAGAACTCAAACTAAAACTCATATAAAGCTCCAACAAACCTAAAAAAAACTAGCCTACCACAAAAAAACTCAATACTAAACCTCAAACATGATATATGTAAAACTCAAGAAACCACCATGTAAAACTCAAACAACAAGAATACAACTATTACAACACAAAAATATATCAAAATCAAAACGTACACACAAAGATAATCAGAACTCAAACTAAAACTCATATAAAGCTCCAACAAACCTAAAAAAAACTAGCCTACCACAAAAAAACTCAATCTCAAGTAAACCTCAAACATGATATATTTAAAACTCAAACAAACAGCATATAAAACTCAAACAACCAGAATACAACTCTTACAACACAAAATATATCAAAATCTAAACACATAAAGATAATCAGAACTCAAATAAAACTCCAACAAACCTAAAAAACTAGCATAGTCAATCTCAAGTAAACCTCAAACATTATATATGTAAAACTCAAACAAGCAACATATAACACTTAAAAGACTTATGTTCATGTAAACCTCACACACTTACCAGCAACTACATTCCTTTTCTTGTCATTAGCCTCCTTTCTCCTTCTCTCCCGCTCAGCAGCTCCACTATCAGCCACCGAATGCTGCTCATCTGCATTATCATCACTCTTTGTAGGCTGTTTCCTCTTTGACCTACGAGGTTTTCCAACATTTGCAGTAGCATCCACTTCTTCCGCATCTGCTCCCTTTGCAGTTGCTTTCACTTTGGCAACATCACTAGCAGACTCCAAATACGGATCACCTGCAGCCTCAGAATGAAAAGAGGAAATTTCAACCAAGATTGCTACAAAAAAAAGAAAAAAAAGAAAGAAAAAAAGAAAAAAAAAGAAATATACATCAACCTCAAAACAACCAGCATATAAAAGATCGAACAACCACAAAAATACAACTCTTATAACACATAGATATCAAATATATAAAACAGAAACACATAAATAAGAGGTAGACTCAAGCATATATCAAAATATATAACGTGCATCGACAGTGATATAATTCAAACAAGCCACGTATAAAACTCAAACAGACAACATATAAAACTCAAACATATAAAATTTATCCTCAAGCACCTTATTAATGTACAAAAACATTCCTATAGAATTGAGAATCCTATTTCTATGAATGTTAAAGCTTAAACTCAGTCTGTAATGCATATAAAACTCATGGACAGTGGTAAACCTCAAACAAGCACCATATAAAACTCAAACAAACAACATATAAAATTCAAGCATATATCAAAAAATATAACATGCATCGACAGTGATATAACTCAAACAAGCCACATATAAAACTCAAACAGACAATATATAAAACTCAAAAAAAACTCATACATTACCTGCAGAGAATTTCACCATTAGCACTTTGATTGCACAACCAAGCAGAATTTGACCTTTCACAATCGAAAAATGTGTCGCACTGCATGCAAAGCAGATGCAACAACATACCCATACCTAGGACACACAGAGATGATGGCAAACTAAGAACAAAATTATGCCGCGCCAATTTTCTAAAATTTTCTAAAAAAAAAAAACAGCAGAAGGCAACAACAACAACAATGATTCTAAAATTTCAAACAACAATACATGAATTCGATCAACATAGACGACCAAATTGAAATTCAAAATAGAAAATAAAAATTAAAATAGAACGAAATTACCTCCAGACTTCAAATCCGCTCTTATTGCCCCTAATGACCACAAACAACCAATTATCCTCCATTAAAGCCCAATGATGAAGCTTCAAACATCAAAATCCGCCATTAAAGCACATAGATGGAGCTTCAAACATTCAAACGAAGGAGTAGTATAAACAGATGAAAATGGAGAAACTTCCAAAGCATCGAGCATATGAAACCTAGGAAAAATCGGAGGAAGAGATGATGAAATCGAAGAGTTAGGGTTTTGAAATCAATTCACCCAAAATGCAAAACTATCTCTACGAAGTAGAAGAATAAATGACCTAGAATTTCACCTTGCTGAAGAAGAAGCGATCGAAGATGATTCCGGCGACGATTGGATATGATTCCGGTGACGATTGAACGTTATCTCTCTAAGTTCCGTTGCGTTTCTCTCTCTAAACGACCAAAGAGGACGAAATGGTCCAGTATCCGGGTTTAAACCAATTTATACTAAAGCCAACAACCACGACCCACTTATCTGACCCGAATCCGAGTAAGGTCCGCGAAAATAGACTGAATTGAATGGATTGATCCATATTATAATGCATTAGTTGGTCTCATGGTCTCATGGATTAGGTAGGTCTTAATCAAGAATTTGTATTTAATTAATTGATCCGGTTTGAATCATGACCCGTGAAAATTGAAATATAATGGATTGATCCATATGAAACTGGATTGATCCGTATAAAAATTGAAACTTGTTTAAGACGATCATATGAAAATTGAAACTTGTTTAAGACCACTTTCTAACATGAGACCAATCAATCCAGTTTCATATGGATCAATCCATTATATTTCAATTTTCGCGGGTCATGATTCAAACCGGGTCAATTAAACGGGTTAAGTATAAATCAGAGAATTCACCCGACTAGAAGCCAATTTTTTCATCATCAATCGTGTTCAAAGCGTCCTAGAGAGAGAAACTCGAATTTAGAGAGATAAAGCTGAATCGTCTTCTCTAACCGTCTTGCCTCCGCCAGAATCATCCAATCGTCGCGTCCTCCGCGCGCCTGAATCATCGATTTGAGTATTTTAACCCTAACCTAAGGTTTCATTTCTTCATTTCTCTAGTGTTTGATTTGCGTTGTTGTTGTGGTGTAGCCGCTCATGATGATGATGATGAATCACAATTTTACTCCGTTTTCGAGTTCCTGTAATCCTAGAACAGTTCATCATGAAAAGCCCTAGGCTCTCTCCTTTGCATTGTTTCGTAGTTTTATATTGCTTCAGATCTATGATTAACTGTTCGAAGCTTTACATATAGGTGCTTTAATGGTTGCTCATAATCGGAGCTCGAGTTGACGATTCCATTGTAATTTTGCTTTGTCTGCATTGTCCTCCATTTCGGTTGATTATAGTTCACTTTTTTATCTCGGTTGATTATGGCTTTACAAGGTAATTTCCCCTTGTTTTCTTTGTTATTTTCAGGAGTTAGGTGAAAAAATCGCACTTTTGGATATGAATTATGGCGAAACATTGAAGTTTTGGTGCAACTAGATCACCCGTGGTGTGTCAAGGAGTACCGGGACGTGTTTCCAGGCCAAAAGACCAAGTTTCGGAGCTTAAAGTTGTGCCAAAGACCAAAAGTTGAAGACTTGGAGGAAGAAAAGCATGGACAATTCTCTGCCCGTGCGAGGCGCACCGCCTGGCACCCCAGGCGGTCCGCCTGGTGCCAGGCGGTCCGCCTGGTGCTGTTTCGGGGCCATATATATATATTTTGTAAAGTTGCAAATTTTCAGATCTTAGATCATATTTTTGCAGACATAAACCCTAGAGCTTGTTCTGGGTTTTCTTTGACTTAGAACTACTTTTTCTTAGCGATTTGGAGCATCAAGGTAGAGATTTGGACATCTATTGATCTCACCTTGCTAGATCTTTGTGAGTTTAGCAATTCACCGGAGATTGACAACCCTCGGTGGTAACTTTGTATGTAATGCCCCGCATCCCACATCGCTTAAGAGTGATTGGAATAAAGAGTATATATGTTAGACCACCACTCTCACATGGTATGAGGCCTTTTGGGTGATTCCAAAAGCAAATCCGTTCGGGCTCAGGCCCAAAGCGGACAATATCATACTGTTGAGACGTGTGTGGGTCCGTCCAGGAGTAACCACGCTGGACGGATTGGTCGGGTCGTTACAAATGGTATCAGAGCCTAGACCAACCCAAAGCCCGCACCGGGTGGACGGTTGGTAAAGGTTATTGTCAGTTTGTCACCCCCACCACTTAAGGCGCTCGACGAGGACGTCGAGGCTTTAAGGGGGGTAGTTTGTAATGCGCCGCATCCCACATCGCTTAAGAGTGATTGGAATAAAGGGTATATATGTTAGACCACCACTCTCACATGGTATGAGGCCTTTTGGGTGATTCCAAAAGCAAATCCGTGAGGGCTCAGGCCCAAAGCGGACAATATCATACTGTTGAGACGTATGTGGGTCCGTCCAGGAGTAACCACGCCGGCCGGATTGGTCGGGCCGTTACATTGTATCTCACTATTTTCTGCACTTTATCTTTCAATTCAACCATGTTTTCATATATGATTGTTATGATTGCTATTGTTGATTTCGATTTTGATATGAGTAGCTAAATTTCTAGTTGGTGATAGTATGTAGGGTCTCTAGTATGTAAATTCATAGCTAGGGTTCATATTGTGCATGATTGAGTTTCTGAATCTATTACTTGTAGAATTGTTTTATTCGATTCTTTTATCCGACTAAGCCAAATATCTTCGTATAAAAGTGTTAGAAACACTAGGACAATTCAAGATCAACGTTTTTCAGTATTTACAATTATCAAGTACTGCTTGCACTAAGCCTGACAACCTTAGCCAAGCATTAGTATAGATAAGAGCTTTCAAAATACATGTCAAAACCTGTCTTTTGGTGTTTGTTCTGATCAAGCGTTTTGGGTGGAAACCTTGCGGCATTATCCTATCTGAATTGAGAGTTGCCTGATACGGTGTAAACAATTCCCACAGAAAGATCAGTTCGAATTACTTTTAAAGCAGTACGTGTAACGGTATCGGTTTTTGAAAACAAAAATAATTTCTTGAAAAGAAAATCCAAAATAACTTTAATAGCAACGGTCGGCAATGAATGCCAAAATAATCTTTGACGCGCACAGCGCTAACAGAAACAAGTAAACATCCAACGATAACTTAGAATTCAAATGAAACAACGAGTGAAGACAGTAAAAAGTTCATCTTCTTATTTTGAAATAAAATCCCAAGACACCCCAGACCCTTCTCTCAGTCGCTGGCATGCTATTCGCGAACATCCTCAGCAGTATCTGGAAGGAAGGAATTTTAATAACAAAGAGAGCGTGAGATAAAGGATCTCAGTGAGGTTCTAGTTAAAAACAGAAAGTAAACAATTTTGAAATCAAAATCCTTTTCAGAAAAGCAAACAAACAGAACAGATCACATAATAGAATAACAGAACAGATAAGTTGAAGACCGTTGGTGCAGCCCGCCTTATTGCTCCTACTCCCAGAATGCCCTTATAACTCCCTCCAGAGGGTGCACAACTCCGGACAGAAACAGAAACCCCTGTGTACTTTGGGGAAACAGAACCTACGACCCTAATAGACCTCAGCGACTTCTGCCTCGCGTCTAAAAGGGATTAGGCTAGGCAATAATCAAGCAAACCCGATAGTCCTCTACTACCCAAGCCTACCTAATTACGACCTAATCGACCGGTCACACAGAAACAGAACAAATACAGAACAAACAGATACAGATAATCAATCACCGAGAAGTGTTCCTGCAGAAAAGTTAATCCAGAACAGAGTAGCAAAAAAAACAGAGAAAGTAAATAGTCATACTTAGGACTTAAATACTTTTACGCGGAAGCATATAGTAAAACAGTATATGTAGTAGTAGGTACAAGTTGTCACATATCCTTCCAGTTTTTCGCAAATAAATAGGTTTAGGGGTGAACACTCACCTCAACTTGCGAGCAAAAGATCTCCAACGAGTAGTGAGCTTACGGGTTATCGAACAACGGAGAACCTAAAGAGAAAGCACTAATTACACTTTAGAAGTCGAACGAACGGAAGGAAAAAGAGTTGGTAAAGAAGTGGTAAAGACGGGGTTCGAACTCGGGACCTCTAAGTTAGTCAAGCAAGGACCTAACCAACTAGGCTAGCAAGTCAAGTCATTACTAAATTACAAAAACAGAAACTAAGTTGAAACATTTTTCAGAAATACTCCTTCTGTTTTCAGACTCTGGAAATTACCAAAATACCCTCAGGGTAAATTGCAAAAAAAACCTTTTCGAAATCAGAAAGTACAAACAAAACCTGAAGTTCCAAACATACATATCAGTCCCCACAGAATAACAAGGTTTACGAAAAAGTCCTCTGTCAGTCAACTACGGTCAAAGTTAAATTGCAAAAAGGTCCTTTAGGTTTTCAAACTTCCCAAAACAGTCCACAAGGTTCAGATTAATATCACTAAACTCGAAACAGTCCTTTTCGAAGTCAACAGAAATCACTACGGTCAACATACGAGTTCAATAACCAAAATAAGTCCAACAACAGCAACATCATTCTAACAAATCTTAAGTCCCGGTTCTCAGTTCGAATCAACATAACATGATCAGGTTGAACAAGGGTAAAACGGTCAACAGGAATCGAAAAAGAAAACGGTAGAACGAACTATTACCTTCGACTGAAAAGGAAACCGAGAGTGCTGCGAATTGAAAAGAAAAACGGAGTTACAACGAGATTCAATAACAAATTGAATCTATTCGAACCGAAACAGAATCGAATCCACTTACCAGAAACGGAAAAGAAATGGATTGCATTGGACCGAGACAGAACGAACAGAACGGCTAATGGAGTCGTGACGGACCGGATCGAACAGATCGGCGCGGCGGCAGCGGATTAACGGAGCGGCGGATCGGAGACAGAACGGACAGAGGCGACGCGATCGATCGGAATGGAACAGACGGATCGATCGGGACCGACAGAACGACGCGGCGGGGCGAATCGGCGCGGCGGCGGCGCGGCGAACACGGGCAAGGGCGGATTGTACAGATCGGCGCGAGCAACGATGCGAACAGATCGGTCGATCTGGACAGCTCGGACCGAAGTGGACGGCAACGGGACGGGACGGCGGCTCGGTGCGGCGAGATCGGAACGGCGGTGGTGCGGACTGACCGGAACGGAAGAAACAGCAGCAGAGTTCTTTTCTTTCTTCTTTTCTCTTTTCTCTCCTGTCTTTCTTTCTCTCCTTTCTTTTTTTTGTTTGACGGCAGATAGAAGAATGAAGAGGGGGAGCGAAACTAGGGTTAGGGTTAAGTCAGATGGGCCAGTCAAAAGGGCCTTGACTGGGCTAAAGAATGGGCCAAAAGAGGTCAGAAAGTCCAGACTTCCAGCTCGATCCAAACGTAACGAAACGAACTAGTTTACGCGAAACTAATTAAATAATTATCGAATAAATAATTTACTCTGATAATTAATTAACTAAAATAAATAATTAAATAATAAAATAATAAATAAATAATTAAAAAAAAAACGGGGTGTTACACTCTTCCCCCCTTAAAAGAATTTGGTCCCCACATTCGCACCTGAAAAGTTGAAGAGCTCGGGATACTGCCGGCGCATGTCATCCTCGCTTTCCCAAGTTGCCTCCTCATACTGATGATTCCGCCACAGAACCTTTACTTGCTTGATTTGCCTATTACGGAGCTGTTGCACCTTTTGGTCAAGAATACGAACCGGTTGCTCCACATAAGACAAATCCTCCCCAATAGTCACTTCCTCGGGTTGAATCACGTGCGACGGGTCAGGATAGTACTTCTTCAATTGAGATACATGGAAGACATTGTAAATCCCAGTAATAGTAGCAGGTAGTTGCAATCGATAAGCCACAATGCCAACTCTCTCAATGATCTCGTATGGTCCTACATACCGAGGGTTCAGTTTAGCTCTACGACCCATACGAACAATTCCTTTTCTCGGAGATAGCTTGAGAAAGACAAAATCACCAACTTCGAACTCCAAATCTCGCCTACGATTATCGGCGTAACTCTTTTGTCGACTTTGAGCAGTCCTCAATCGGTCTCGGATAAGCCTAACCTTTTCCAAGGTTTCTTGTATCATCTCATTGAGAGTCCTCTCTCCAGCTACTGGCGTAGAAATTCGGTCCTCCAAATCCCAGTACAGCGGTGATCTACATTTCCGACCATACAGTGCCTCAAAAGGTGCCATACCAATCGATGCTTGATAACTATTATTATAAGCATACTCAACTAATGGCATGTTGTGCCCAACTTTCTTGGTGATCCAGCACACACAATCTCAGTAGATCCTCTAGAGTTTAAATGGTCCTTTCGGATTGACCATCCGTCTGCGGATGTGCTGCGGTACTAAAATTCAACTTAGTACCCAAGCCTTCGTGTACTTGCTTCCAAAATCTCGAGACAAACTTCGGATCTCTATCAGATACAACGCTCACCGGAGTGCCATGAAGCCTAATTATCTCATCGCGATAAACCTCGGCTAACTTCTCGGATGTGTAGGTGGTTTTTACAGGCAGAAAGTGTGCTGATTTTGTCAACCTATCGACAATGACACAAACACTATCAAAACCACCCCTAGCTACCGGTAGACCAGTCACAAAATCCATAGTGATCATCTCCCATTTCCACTGTGGAATCTCAAGTGGTTGTAGTAAACCTCCCGGTTTCTGGTGCTCAGCCTTCACTTGCTGGCAGACCAAACAACTTTGCATAAACTGTGCAATATCCCGCTTCATATGGGTCCACCAGTAAACCTTCTTCAAATCTTCGTACATTTTGTTTCCTCCAGGATGCATCGAGTACTTAGATTTATGAGCTTCATCCAAAATTAGACATCTAAGCTCTTCATCAGAAGGCACACACAATCTACCTTGAAACCTTAGGGCTCCATTCTCATCAATAGAGAATTTCGCATTGCGAGGTTCGGTGATATGTGCCTTGATATCTTGAAGCTCTTCATCATGCTCTTGAGCCTCAAAGTGATATTGGCGAACATACAAGACAACTTGGATACTTCGAGATTTGACACGTGTACCCTACGACTTAAGGCATCAGCGACCACATTGGCCTTACCAGGATGGTATCGAATGGTACAAGTGTAATCGCCCAGAAATTCCATCCATCGTCGTTGTCTCATGTTCAACTCATTTTGTGTGAACACATACTTCAAGCTCTTATGATCAGTGAGGATGGTGAACTCAGGACCATAAAGATAGTGTCTCCACTTTCCCAAGGCAAAGACAATAGCAGCTAGCTCAAGGTCATGGGTTGGGTAATTTCTCTCATATGGCTTCAACTTCCTCGAAGCATATGCGATCACCTTTTCCCGTTGCATCAGTACACAACCCAAACCTTCCTTTGAAGCATCAGTGTAGACCACAAAGTCATTGGTCCCTTCGGAAAGAGCTAGTATAGGGGCAGTGGTCAGTCTCTTCTTCAGCTCTTCGAAGCTTTCCTCACACTTGTCACTCCATACGAATTTAGGATTTTTCCCTATTAACGAGGACAAGGGTCCAGCTATCTTCGAATAATCCTTCACAAAACGGCGATAGTAACCAGCCAAACCGAGAAAACTCCTCACCTCAGTGACAGATTCAGGTCTCTTCCAATTAACTATCGACTCAATCTTCGATGGGTCGACCTCCAAACCTTCTCCAGAGATAATGTGCCCTAGAAAGGCTACTTTATCTAGCCAAAATTCACACTTGCTGAATTTGGCATACAACTTGTTGTTCTGAAGAGTTTCCATGACAATTCGAAGATGTTTCTCATGATCCTCTTCGGATTTCGAGTAAACGAGAATGTCATCGATGAAAACAACAACAAACTGATCCAAATACGGCTGAAAAATCCGATGCATCAAATCCATGAACACAGTTGGGGCATTCGTAAGGCCAAACGGCATCACCACAAACTCATAATGACCATACCTCGAGTTCAGGGCAGTCTTAGGTATGTCTTCTTCCCTTACCCTAACTTGATAATAGCCTTGCCGCAGATCAAGCTTCGAGTAAACCTTCGAACCTTCCAATTGATCAAAGAGTTCCTCAATACGGGGTAGGTGGTACTTGTTCTTGATAGTGACTTGGTTCAGGCCTCGATAGTCGATGCACATCCTCATACTACCATCCTTCTTCTTTACGAACAGAACCGGTGATCCCCAAGGCGAAGAACTAGGTCTCACAAAACCGTTATCCACCAGATCTTGCAGTTGAGTCTTAAGCTCCTTAAGCTCGGCAGGTGCCATCCTATAAGGTGACTTCGAAATGGGTGCAGTGCCAGGTACCAGATCAATACTAAACTCCACTTCTCGTTCATTGGGTACGAAATCCAGCTTCTCAGGGAAAACACCCTTGAATTCCTTAACCACCCTAACTTCCTCGATTTTTGGCTGATCTTTGGGTTTATTGATCAGATACGCCAAAAAGCAGGTAGCACCCTTCACGTACAGCCTTCTAGCTTCCATAGCAGACAGCAGAAACTTCTCATCCTTTCTCTTATCTCCTTTCCACACGACTTTCTCCTCTTCAGGTTTTCCCAGGGATATAGCCTTGGTTCGACAATCCAATTGTGCGTAGTGCTCGGACAGCCAATCCATACCCAGAATAACATCGTAGGTTGATAGAGGTAGAAATATAAGGTCAGCAGGGAAAGTTCTTCCTAGGATGGAAATCTCGCATCGCTCGACGAACTTCTTAGTGATTAAACTAGCTCCCAAAGGCGTACATACTTCTAAAGCGTGGGGTAAAACTTTGTATGGTAAAACGAGTGACTCAGCAAATACTTCAGCAATAAATGAATGCGTAGCACCAGGATCAAATAAAGCTTTAGAAGAAGTTTGAGCGATCAGTAGCGTACCTTCAACCACATTCGCGGTGTCAGGAACTTCATGACCACCTATGCTGTAAACTCGGGGCTTTGCCATAGTACCCTTTCCGTCATCTCTCGGAGCATAGCCTCATGGTCTTCCTCCTTTGACAATGGCATGACGGTTCGGACAGTGGCTGATCTTGTGATCCTTGCTCCCACAAGCCTTGTCTTTTCCAGCAGTTGTGCTCATCGTGGTTAACTCCTCCACAGTAGTTGCAGTTCTTCCTTGCCTGGGATGACTGCCCAGACCCTCCAGTGGTGTTGCGGGAACGGTTGTCCTGCTGATTACGGGGATACTTCGCTGGTGGTGCTTGATATCCAGATTGATATCCTCCTCGACTCTCCCTCTTGTATCCAGATTGGCT
Organism: Plantago ovata; assembly: GCA_028274465.1. NCBI lineage: Eukaryota > Viridiplantae > Streptophyta > Magnoliopsida > Lamiales > Plantaginaceae > Plantago > Plantago ovata. The sequence continues at coordinate 50,630,080 of CM051458.1, forward strand.
TCCTCCTCCATGGCTCCCAGAAGAACTAGAGTAGTTCCTCTTGCTAGAGTATGGCTTATCAGCCATCTTGATCTCCTTAAGATCACTTTCTACCTCGGAGGTGAGTTCGACAGCCTTGAGGTAGGTAGGCATGTTGGTCCCAAACAAACTGTACCGGATCTCAGAGTTCAGACCCTTCACAAAGTGACGAACCTTCTCTCGTTCATCGTCCTGGAAATGCAGCACGTACTTCAGTAGTCGGGTAAATTCTGAGTCATAGTCGGCAACATCCATGTTCCCTTGCACCAAAGCCTGGAACTCATCTCTCCGGTTCTCGCGAACCAGGCGAGGCACGTACTTGTCCATGAAATCCTTGGTGAAGTTCTCCCAGGTACGGGCAACTCCCTCTTGCCTCCATCTTGCATTCACGGTCCTCCACCAGTTCCTGGCGGCTCCCACGAACTGGAAAGCAGCAAGCTCGATTTTCCTCTCGTCCGGATAGTGCAGGATCGAGAATAAGTTCTCCATACTTTCGATCCAAAGCTCAGCCTTACGGGCATCAGGCATTCCTCGAACCTTTCAGGATGGAATCGAGTGAATCGTTCCGCAGCTTGATCGATGGTCTGGATCGGTGGTGGTGGCGGAGGAGCTGGCTGAACAGGTGGTGCTCCAGCGCGGCGAATGGTTTCGCTGAAATTTCCCAAAGCAGCGATGATACGGTCCACTTGGTCTCCAATTTCAGCATGCTGATCATCTCCACTTCCATTGCTGCTGGCACCACGAGTGTTTCTGCGATTCATTCTAACAAAGGGGCACTACTTAGCAGTTGATTCAACAACCTCGAATCTCTAACTTAGAAAAGAACGGAAAACAAAGAACTAAGGCCAGTACTTAATCTTCTACAACAGGTATAAACTGAGCAGTGAAGAAGAAAACATGCCTTGAACTTTAAAACAAAACGCAAAAACAAGGAATCAACGAAGTCTCAAAACAGCCAATCATGCAATTAAACAAAAGAAAACCGGTCTCTACTCGTCTTAGCGAGAAAACAGAAAACAACAGAGTCAAGTAAACGGAAAAGCATAAACAGTCTCAGTCGGCTGAACTTAAAAAAAAACTAGCTTGGCAAAAAGGAAATTCGGTACGAGCTCGAAAAGGCATCTATCCTAATAAACGTCCTCGATATCATCTTCAGAACGTCGTTCGGGCACGTGAGCATCTCCTCCTTCTTCCTCAGAGGGGTCCTCCTCGGGTTCTTCTTCGGATTCTTCTTCGGGTTCTCCTTCACTCTCCACTCTAAGTGATGGTCCGCAACCCTCGGGGAACGTCCTCCGAGCCTTCCTCTTGCGAATCTTGGTGCCTAGGTTGGACGTGGTTAACGAAACAAAGCCAGAGTGCTCCTTTGCGGCGCGTAAAGCCGTCTTAAGGAATCCGATTTCCGCATCCTTCGTTGCTATTTCGTCTCGAAGCTTAAAGTTTTCCAGCCAGTAGTGATCTCGTTCACGAACGACCCTGTCCATCACGCATCCAGGGTAAACGCCAACGACGGGAACGGAGGTCTAAGGGTTAAACTCTCCTTCGACTAGGCGGTAACGGATGACCTTCTTTTCGGAACTCATACCTATCTGTAAGCACACGCGTATTTAACTAGTTAATAACTACGTCAAAATCAAAACAACCACGAAAGGTCAACAGTTTCAGAAACGGGTCAGGAAAGTCGTCAGAATCAGAACAGAGAAGATGAAGAAACAGCTCAAGGTTAGTACGCAAGACTCGAATCAGAAAAGCAACAGAAAATACAAGACCTAACCAGCGACTCGGACCCTCACACACACCCCAAAGGTCAAAAGATCCTATCCTAGCAAGCTCGAGTTTGAACTCAAGCTCTGATACCAACTGTAACGGTATCGATTTTTGAAAACAAAAATAATTTCTTGAAAAAAAAATCCAAATTAACTTTAATAGCAACGATCGGCAATGAATGCCAAAATAATCTTTGACGCGCACAGCGCTAACAGAAACAAGTAAACATCCAACGATAACTTAGAATTCAAATGAAACAACGAGTGAAGACAGTAAAAAGTTCATCTTCTTATTTTGAAATAAAATCCAAAGACACCCCAGACCCTTCTCTCAGTCGCTGGCATGCTATTCGCGAACATCCTCAGCAGTATCTGGAAGGAAGGAATTTTAATAACAAAGAGAGCGTGAGATAAAGGATCTCAGTGAGGTTCTAGTTAAAAACAGAAAGTAAACAATTTTGAAATCAAAATCCTTTTCAGAAAAGCAAACAAACAGAACAGATCACATAACAGAACAAATAAGTTGAAGTCCGTTGGTGCAGCCCACCTTATTGCTCCTACTCCCAGAATGCCTTTATAACTCCCTCTAGAGGGTGCACAACTCCAGACAGAAACAGAAACCCCCGTGTACTTTGGGGAAACAGAACCTACGACCCTAATAGACCTCAGCGACTTCTGTCTCGCGCCTAAAAGGGATTAGACTAGGCAATAATCAAGCAAACCCGATAGTCCTCTACTACCCAAGCCTACCTAATTACAACCTAATCGACCGGTCACACAGAAACAGAACAGATACAGAACAAACAGATACAGATAATCAAACACCGAGAAGTGTTCTTGCAGAAAAGTTAATCCAGAACAGAGTAGCAAAAACAACAGAGAAAGTAAATAGTCATACTTAGGACGTAAATACTTTTACGCGGAAGCATATAGTAAAACAGTATATGTAGTAGTAGGTACAAGTTGTCACATATCCTTCCAGTTGTTCGCAAATAAATAGGTTTAGGGTGAACACTCACCTCAACTTGCGAGCAAAAGATCTCCAACGAGTAGTGAGCTTACGGGTTATCGAACAACGGAGAACCTAAAGAGAAAGCACTAATTACACTTTAGAAGTCGAACGAACGGAAGGAAAAAGAGTTGGTAAAGAAGTGGTAAAGACGGGGTTCGAACTCGGGACCTCTAAGTTAGTCAAGAAGGACCTAACCAACTGGGCTAGCAAGTCAAGTCATTACTAAATTACAAAAATAGAAACTAAGTTGAAACATTTTCAGAAATACTCATTCGGTTTTCAGACTCTGAAATTACCAAAATACCCTCAGGGTAAATTGCAAAAAAAAACTTTTCGAAATCAGAAAGTACAAACAAAACCTGAAGTTCCAAACATACATATCAGTCCCCACAGAATAACAAGGTTTACGAAAAAGTCCTCTGTCAGTCAACTATGGTCAAAGTTAAATTGCAAAAAGGTCCTTTAGGTTTTCAAACTTCCCAAAACAGTCCACAAGGTTCAGATTAATATCACTAAACTCCAAACAGTCCTTTTCGAAGTCAACAGAAATCACTACGGTCAACATACGAGTTCAATAACCAAAATAAGTCCAACAACAGCAACAACATTCTAACAAATCCTAAGTCCCGGTTCTCAGTTCGAATCAACATAACATGGCCAGGTTGAACAAGGGTAAAACGGTCAACATGAATCGAAAAAGAAAAGGGCAGAACGAACTATTACCTTCGACTGAAAAGGAAACCGAGAGTGCTGCGAATTGAAAAGAAAAATGGAGTTACAACGAGATTCAATAACAAATTGAATCTATTCGAATCGAAACAGAATCGAATCCACTTACCAGAAACGGAAAAGAAATGGATTGCGTTGGACCGAGACAGAACGAACAGAACGGCGGATGGAGTCGTGACGGACCGGATCGAACAGATCGGCGCGGCGGCGGCGGATTAACAGAGCGGTGGATCGGAGACAGAACGGACAGGGGCGACGCGATCGACCGGAACGGAACAGACGTATCGATCGGGACCGACGGAACGACGCGGTGGGGCGAATCGGCGCGGCGGCGGCGCGGCGAACACGGGCAAGGCGGATTGTACAGATCGGCGCGAGCAACGACGCGAACAAACCGATCGATCTGGACAGCTCGGACCGAAGTGGACGGCGACGGGACAGCGCGGCGGCTCGGTGCGGCGAGATCGGAACGACGGTGGCGCGGACTGACCGGAACGGAAGAAACAGCAGCAGAGTTCTTTTCTTTCTTCTTTTCTCTTTTCTATCCTCTCTTTCTTTCTCTCCTTTCTTTTTTTGTTTGACGACAGATAGAAGAATGAAGAGGGGGAGCGAAACTAGGGTTAGGGTTAAGTCAGATGGGCCGGTCAAAAGGGCCTTGACTGGGCTAAAGAATGGGCCAAAAGTGGTCAGAAAGTCCAGACTTCCAGCTCGATCCAAACGTAATGAAACGAACTAGTTTACGCGAAACTAATTAAATAATTATCGAATAAATAATTTACTCTGATAATTAATTAACTAAAATAAATAATTAAATAATAAAATAATAAATAAATAATTAAAAAAAAGACGGGGTGTTACAGTACGTGTTGCACTTTCATGCATAATTAGAACCCGATGCTTAGAATGAACATTACTATCACCAGCTCTCGTCATATATTGTTAAGTTAAGCTAAGATAAATTTTTTTACTGAATTTCTATAGTAGTTATTGTAGTCAAAGCTAGTTAAGTCCCTAGAGATCGACACTCGAGGTCATCTTACCTCTGCACTACGTGTTTTGTGTAGTTGTGAGTTGCTCTTTGACTTTTAAACAAATTCATTTGATTGTTCGAGTCTGACAATCTCGTTCATCACCCAAGGTGCACAAATCATATCATACCGGTTAGTATGGTATGTTGTATCGAAATGAGCACGTCTTCAATTTTTTTTTAATTCTCCCTCATAACCCGGTCGCACCAAAACACTCCACAGAGTCTTGTTTTGTCATCAAGCTTTACTCTGTAAAAGAACTCAGGATCCTGTCTTTGCCTTTTTAGCAATAAATTCATCACACACTGTGAATCTTCTCCTCCAGTTCTATTGGCCCTCATCCTGTTTATAGAGTTCAACAAAGTAAAAAACAACAAACATAGCATAATAAACAAGCACAGGAACACATAACAAACATCTTCTTGAATACAGATGTAAAACTCAAACAAGCCCCACATAAAAAACTCAAACAAACACCATATAAAACTCAAAGTACCAGGATAGAAAACTTAACCTATTTACATAGTTGATATTTTCCCGAACAGTGTGCCCAACGTTCTCTCTACCTCTAGCATTGTGCATAAGAACTTTGTAACTCTGGCTTGGCTTTTAATCTAGTCATTGTTGTTGAGATTCTAACAGAAAATCCAACCATTGATGCATAGCGTTTGTAAAGTTCCTCAAATGTTCCCACTTTTCCTTCTTTAAACCAATAAAAGAGAGTGGTATATGGTCTGCAATGATATATTATAAAACTCAATCAGTATATGAATGAAACTCAAATATCAAAAGAATAAACCTCAAATTCCTCAGCATATACATAAACATCAAACTCAATCTTAATTCATGATATCATAAATTCAAGCCAGATCAACATACTTCAGTTGTAACAGAACTAAACTCAGAAGCTTTTCTAATAAAACTCAAATCAATTATACATAAACCTCAACCGGAATTGCAACATACCTAATTGTTCACCAGTTCCTTTGTCCTTATCAGCTGAAGGTTATGTGAATTCTCCATCTCTATGTATTTCATCAACTTTTTCAACAGATGCTTCAGCAAATTCACTACAGTGTTCTTCCATATCAAATTTCGACTATCTCATAGCAAATCCTTCAGTAAATTCTGGATCTCTAGGTATCTCATTAATTTTTTCAACAAATCCTTCAACAATTTCACTACAATCTTCTTCCATATAGAAGAAGAATTTATTGAAATAGATGAAGGATTTGCTATGAGGCAGTCGGAATTTGATATGGAAGAAGATTGTAGTGAAAACGTTTTTTCCCCTTTTCGAATTCATCGATTGCAGCAATTTAATCCTCAAATTGTTGATATAATTCAACGATCTAGGATAGTAATCCTCAGTGATCATCATATTTGTTGTTCGTCGAAGATAGAGAGATAGAGAGAGAATCGCGATGATAGAGAGAGAAACTCGAGCGGAGATCTGAGAATCGCGATGTTTTGTTGCAGAGACGGAGAAGACAACTATTTCTCTGATTTTTAACGGGTTGAGTTGATAATACCTGGTTCAATTTCGGGTTATAATATGACCCTGCGAGTTATTAGTTGGATCAGCGAGTTTTTAATCTATTTTCTAGTTACTTTGAGTCCCATTTTGGTCTCACGAAACTAGTGGTCTCACATGAGACCTTCTCTTGGTAGATACAATAGATTAGTTCTTCTTGTTTGGCATGAGACTCCTCTTTGTGTTGCATGTAGGTTGCATAGAGTCTAGCTAGTTGCTTGAGGACAAGCAAAGGTTCGGTTTGGGGAGTTTGATGACAATGTTTTTTACACTATCATTCGGGTCTTTTTCACAAATTTAGCTATCCTCTTGCATGCATTTTAGTGCATTTTGTTAGAATAGTGTCACGTTTCCATTTTCTTTGATATTTTCAGGATTTAGGTGAAAATCGCACTTTTGGATATGGATCAAGGCGAAACATTGAAGTTTTGGTGCAACGAGATCACCCGTGGTGTGTCAAGGAGTACCGGGACGAGTTTCCAAGCCAAAGGACCAAGTTTCGGAGCTCAAAACCGTGACTAAGGCCAAAAATCGAAGACTTGGAGGAAGAAGAGCACGGGAAACTCTCTGCCCGTGCCTGGCGCACTACCTGGCACCCCAGGCGGTCCGCCTGGGAGGTTCCGACAGATAGATATATATAATTGTAAAGTTGCGAATTTTCATATCTTAGATCATAATTTTGCAGACATAAACCCTAGAGTTTGTTCTGGGTATTTTTTCTCTTAGAACTACATTATCTTAGAAATTTGGAGCACCAAGGTAGAGATTCAGACATCTTTTGATCTCACCTTGCTAGAAACTTGTGAGTTTAGCAATTCACCGGAGATTGACAACCCTCGGTGGTAACTTTGTATCTCACCTTTTTCATACTCTATCTTTCAATTCAATTATGTTTTCATATATGATTGCTTGTGTTGATTTCGATTTTGATATGAGTAGCTAAGTTTCTAGTTGGTGATAGTATGTAAATTCGTAGCTAGGGTTCATATTGTGCATGATTGAGTTTCTGAGTCTTTGACTTGTATAATTGTTTTAATTCGATTCTTTGATCCGACTAAGCCAATATCTTCGTATGAAAGTGTTAGAAACACTAGGAAAATTCAAGATCCTCGATTCAATAATTATAATTATCAAGTACTGCTTGAACTAAGACTGACATGTAAGAAAATACGGTCAGAGTTACCCCTAGGGTACGCAGCGGAATTTCAAAACTTTTCTTAACATGCAGGTTAATTGATTATGTATATACCGTATATATTTAAACACATCAATTAGAAGACTTACAATACTCCTAAAGCAAGCACAGCTTCCAAGTCCTCGTAATAATCCGGTGAATCTTCTCCTTCGTCGAAGTCGAAGATATCTGCAATACTTTGATTATCTGCAAGACAATAAAAGTCTGCTTCCAGCTCCTTGAACCTCAACCTTGGTATCCACGGATGAACAACTTATCGGAAAGAATGCTAGGATATTCTTTGTGTGGCCAAGAAGATGGGGCGGCGGTTTTTCTCCGGTGAGGGGTGGCGCGCGCATGGGTCTAGGGAGAGGTAGGGGAGAGCTTTTTATTTTCTCTAAGAAAACTGGTAGACAAACTATATGTCTGTGTATTCAACTGTGTGAAAGCCTATGTCAAAAGCTCTCTAATAGTCTACTATATATAGTAGTCAATAGAAGCCTAATGAATAATCAATTAGACGTCATAAAGGAATAAGAATCTAATACTTATCGCACTAGGAAACCAATTTCAAGTCTAGATTCATTCCCAATCAAATTAAAACTCAATCAGGAAAATCTAACTTATCCCTTGGACTTCTAATAGAGGAAGGAGTCGAACTCCTTCCCCTATCTCAGTGATGAACGTGTATTTTACACTTTCATTTGAGTCTTTTTCACCTAATTTAGCTATCCTCTATGTTAATTTAGCTATATTTTAGTGCATTTTATTAGAATAGTGTCACGTTTCCCTTTAGTTTGTATTTTACAGGTTTTGGGTGAAAAACGAGGTTTTCCGGGTAATTATATTGAAGTAGACAAGGAATTGGTGTTCCAAATGCCTTTTTGGACTATCTAGAAGATTCCGGATAGGATTTGAAGTCTAGGGGTCGAGTCTGAAGGCTAAAAGGTCACTAGAAGGCAAAAACCGAGTCCGAAAAGGAAAAGTAATCCAAAAACGCGTCGAAAATGCGTAATCAGCCGACTGGAGGTCCCGGGCAAGTCGCCCGGGACGTGGGGCGAACCGCCCCACACCAGGCGATTCGCCCGGTGTGTGGGGCGACTCGCCCCACACCTGCCGAATCACTATATATAGTTGCTCAGTTTTCTCCGTTTTTCATACTTTTCCAGACCTTTTCTCTCACCTTTCTCATTAGTTTTAGGTAGGAATTCTCCAGAGCCTGTTCTGAGGATTCTTAGCTTAGGAGATACTTTTTCTTAGCGTTTTGGAGCTTGTAAGATCGCGATTCTTCGGAGATGGACAACCTTCGGTAACATTGTATCTTACAGTTTTTCTATTTATATTTATTTATCTTTCAACATGTTTTCATTCAATCTTGCTATGATTTCTGTTGATTGCATGACATCTATGAGTAGCTAAACTTCTCGTTGGTGATAGTATGTGATTTCTTAGCGAAGGGTTAATAATTATGCTAATGGCTATATCGCGCATTATAGTTTGAGTTATTGCTTTATTTCTTTGATCTATCTAAAACCTCTATCTTCGTAGTGTTGAATAATAACGGAACACAATTGGACAATTCATTGATCAAAGATCTCTATGCAAAACCGGGTACTTCATGCATGATTATTAACCTGCTATGCTTTGAATGACCATACTATCACCAGCCTCCATTATCTGATAAGAAAAACCTTTGCTAAGTAGTTTGTTGATTTTATATTCTTAAGTTAGATTAGATAAAGCTAGTTATAGTCCTTAGAGATCGACACTCGAGGTTATTTTACTGCTGCACTACGGTTTTCGTTGTAGTTGTGAATTGCCTTTGGCTCAAAACAAATTTATTTGATTAACTGGAATCTGACAAGTTCTAAACCAGTTCATCAAATTGGCGCCGTTGCCGGGGACTATACTCCTTTTTTCTGTTTAGCTTATTTATATTTTCAGCATTCAGTTCCCTACAGAAGAACAGGCTCTGGGGGTTTGCTCTCAGAAAATCTCACTTTCTTACCCTATTTCTTTCCCCCTATCTTTTTCAGAAAATTCATCAAATCTGATCTCAATTACCTTGCGTGCTTGTGCTCTCGAAGTTCTTGATTACATTGTGTTTGTTTGCACTCTTTGTGCTTTTCTTTGCAAATTTTTGTTTTATTTTTGTGGATTCTGCTCCTTGGTTTCTTGTTTCCTCGTGTGCAGAAACTAGTCATACGAAAGGATGAGTCAACCTCCATTGCTCCGATATGCGATGCCAAGAGGGCCTTGCATAACATTGGATGACGATTGCAGGAATTATGACTTTGATCCTTCGTACTACTCCATTCTCTCCATGTTTTCAATGGGTGATGATCCAAGAGGGTTCTTAGACACGTACGAGGAAGGAGTGTTGAGGATACCTCGTGAGAATGAGGAGGGGGTTATTTTATCACATGCACAACTTTGTATGAGAGGATTTATGGGAGCCTTGAAAGGGTACGCTCGAAGATGGCTCAGAATCCCGCCGGAAAAATCGTTGCGCACTTGGGGTGAAGTAACCAGCAAGTTTCTAGAACATTGGGATAGGGACTCACCTCCCGGGTCAAGGGCATGGACGTCTCGCTTTAGTAGTCAGCCACCAGAAATCGACATTGCCGATGAAGAGGAATGTGGAGGAGAATCCATTGATGAAGTCTCCTCAGTGCTTAGCTTGGATTCCACGTCCTTACTTGCGGATGTCGAGGTTGTTGGTCAAGAGGAAGTCGTGGAGGAAGTGACAACTGAATCCATTGCTTCACTTGAGTCAGAAGGTGATGGCGTGAGTTGTGTTGAGGTCGAGGAGCCAATCCCTGAAGATTTTGGTGTCTTTGAATCAATTACGGCAGATACTCTTGATCTTGACTCCTACGTTCTGGTCGATGCACCCACCTATGAGTCCCAAAGAAGTTTTGATCCTATTTACTCTTTTTATTTTCCATCTGATTCCCTTAGTTATTTTTTAGATTTTGTTTTCTTGGTTTTGTTAATTTTAGTTTTCAGGGAATCGTGGACTTGCTTGAGCAGATACGGAGAGGAGCCAAGGATGGTTCCCAAGATGCGAGGAGTAATGGAACGGATGCACAAGATTCGTTTCCATTTGATAATGGATAACATTAGTGGTAATGATCTCCTGTCTGACATGTGGAGGGACTATTATGGGGATTTCAATCCCGATAATTAGTCTTTTCACATGTCCGCAGCCGACCGAGGCCAAACCGTTCGGTAACATCTGGTATCACTTTTTATTTACTCATTCTCTTTTGCTAGGGACTAGCTTAAGTTTCATGAGGGGTATGGGATGTGAACCATGATGTTAAGTATTGTTTGGCTTTGTGATGTTGAGTATGGTATCTTGTTTTTGTTTGCATTTGCACGTTTACCGCTTTCTTAGTTTTTAGTTGCATACACTACATTCATCCTAGGATAGTCTTGCATGTTTTATGTGGAGTTTATTGCCACATTTTTTGAACTTTTTTATTGGGTAGATTAACTAATTATGACATTAATCATATGCTTCATCTCTATGAATTTGTTTGAGGTTTTTCTCGCTTGGCTTGTCACATTTATGTATTGCACTTAGTTAAGCTTGGTAGTCTCGACATCACTTAGTGGTGTTTTCTCTACTGCGGTTCACGAAGGCCTTTATAATAGGATGATGCATGTTAGGTCTTATGGTTGTTTTCCCGAGTAATTATGTACCTAAGAGGCAACAAGTCTTCACCTTGTTTAGAGATTGCTAAATGCCTAGGAAGGAGGTAGTGTGAGATTGTGTGATCCTTTGTTTGCAACCTATTCTTTCGAATATGTTTGGGGAGGGGGTTACGCTATCATTAGACTTGTTTTTCATTTCTTAGTGTTTGTGAGTTTATTTTTATTTTTCTTTTTCGTAAAGTTTGTACTCCAACCTATTCTTTCGAATAGGTTTGGGGAGGTCGTTTATATGTCATTTTATTTCTTTTTCGTTGTGCTACTGCTGGCTAAAAAAAAAATCAAAAAAAAAAAAAGAAAAAGAAAAATTCCAGAAAAAAGAAAAAAAAACAGGAAAAGAAAAAAAAAAGAAAAAAAAGAAGAAAGACCCCAAAAAAGCAAAGAAGGGTCCAAAAAGAGCCAAAGAGCAGTTTAGCAAAGTGTTGTGTCTCATTTTCCAATTCTTGTAATGTTCGTAATCGTGTTGTAATTTTCTATTTTTTCTTTTTGTTTGAGTGTCATCTGTTCTAGACCACCCTCGTCCTGCCATTCAGGAAGTGGTGAATAGATTAAGGCTTTGCTTGAGAGATGGGTAGAATAGGGGAGTGTTATCTTTTTTAGGGAACCCTCCTTTGTTTGATGAGAGCCAGTATTGGTTCGACCTCTTTGAGGAAAAGTCTTAACTTGGTGAACAGCAGTAAGTCCTCAGTTTCATAGGCACGGGACAACCATTCGTATTTTAACATGTTTCATTATGTCGTCACTGACTAGGTCCAGGTAGAGATGTTACGAGAGACTATCTTGTCTTGACATAAGTGCTTATGTGAATGTGTATGAGTCAATCGAGGCATTCTTCAACCTATATTTATGTTATGATTTGTATGGTTTATGTTCATATATTTTTTGATAGATTCAATAGATTAGTTCATTTCATTTGGCATGAGACTCCATTTTTTGTGTTGCATTGTTTTTTGCATTAGAGTCTAGCTTAGTTGCTTGAGGACAAGCAAAGGTTCGGTTTGGGGAGTTTGATGAACGTGTATTTTACACTTTCATTTGAATCTTTTTCACCTAATTTAGCTATCCTCTATGTTAATTTAGCTATATTTTAGTGCATTTTATTAGAATAGTGTCACGTTTCCCTTTAGTTTGTATTTTACAGGTTTTGGGTGAAAAACGAGGTTTTCCGGGCAATTATATTGAAGTAGACAAGGAATTGGTGTTCCAAAGGCCTTTTTGGAGTATCTAGAAGATTCCGGATAGGATTTGAAGTCTAGGGGTCGAGTCTGAAGGCTAAAAGGTCACTAGAAGGCAAAAACCGAGTCCGAAAAGGAAAAGAAATCCAAAAACGCGTCGAAAATGCGTAATCAGCCGACTGGAGGTCCCGGGCGAGTCGCCCGGGACGTGGGGCAAACCGCCCCACACCAGGCGATTCGCCCGGTGTGTGGGGCGACTCGCCCCACACCTGCCGAATCACTATATATAGTTGCTCAGTTTTCTCCGTTTTTCATACTTTTCCAGACCTTTTCTCTCACCTTTCTCATTAGTTTTAGGTAGGAATTCTCCAGAGCCTGTTCTGGGGATTCTTAGCTTAGGAGATACTTTTTCTTAGCGTTTTGGAGCTTGTAAGATCGCGATTCTTCGGAGATTGATAACCTTCGGTAACATTGTATCTTACAGTTTTTCTATTTATATTTATTTATCTTTCAACATGTTTTCATTCAATCTTGCTATGATTTCTGTTGATTGCATGACATCTATGAGTAGCTAAACTTCTCGTTGGTGATAGTATGCGATTTCTTTGCGAAGGGTTAATAATTATGCTAATGGCTATATCGCGCATTATACTTTGAGTTATTGCTTTATTTCTTTGATCTATCTAAAACCTCTATCTTCGTAGTGTTGAATAATAACGGAACACAATTGGAAAACATTGATCAAAGATCTCTATGCAAAACCGGGTACTTCATGCATGATTATTAACCTGCTATGCTTTGAATGACCATACTATCACCAGCCTCCATTATCTGATAAGAAAAATCTTTGCTAAGTAGTTTGTTGATTTTATATTCTTAAGTTAGATTAGATAAAGCTAGTTATAGTCCTTAGAGATCGACACTCGAGGTTATTTTACTGCTGCACTACGGTTTTCGTTGTAGTTGTGAATTGCGTTCGGCTCAAAATAAATTTATATGATTAACTAGAATCTGACAAGTTCTAAACCAGTTCATCACTCAGCTGCGCGCGCGCGCCCCCAGGGAGGTTAGGTGGGTCCCGATTTTGGGACCCACTTATAGTTCTAAGGCAATTCAAACTCCAAGTAGATTTTTCCCATGTGCATATATTAATTCCAAATTAACATATCCTTTCAAATCAAACCTCTATTATATTTCCAAAATATAATCTTTAATTCTATTTACATAAAATACAATTAATTAGCCAATTCAATTAATAATTCCAAATCATTAATTGAGCCACAAAATTTTATAATTAATTCCAAATTAATTATAATCCATCAATCACAATTAATTCTAAATTAATTGCGATTCCATCTTCAAGGATATTCAGATAAGCTGAATCACCACATAGTGTGACCCATAGGGCCTCATTGTATTAAGCAAGTCCTAGACTAGGCAAAATGGAATTCCTAGACGGTTCCATTTGCAATATTAATACATGAGAACGTTTGAGAGGTTTCTCAAATCAAACCCTTTCGTTGCGAAGTCTGTTGCGCTCAACGCGGCGATGGTAACGTCCCTTCATCTGACTGACTCGAATGCATCTAGGATCGATGAAGTGTCTATCCCAATAATACATCCATTGAGTTGCATGGTGAATCCAATATCTATTATGACCATCATAATAATATTGATACGCTGGCCAGCGTTATTACCAATCACAACTATGAACGACTATGAACAGTGCTCTCCTGTGCTACACATGAGAGATGAATCCTTCACAGAAACACTTATCATCCCCATTTGTATGTAGCCATAATCCTGGATCGTGTCTTGGGTCAACTGCTTATTCAGAGCTAACATCGACGGGTCCACCAAGGATATGGGACAACAAATGTGATGATAAAGTCCTGTAAGTCCAAAGGACGACTGGCATCACTTCGACAACTTACCGGTTCCCATAGACACTTCGGTGTAGAGTATACATCGATGGGAGTGTCCGGCGGGTAACTCCATTGTTCGGTAATCATCCTTCGAACAACTATGCACAGTTAAGGGAACGTTTCTTGATTGTCCAACAATCTGTTCCGTGGTCGTGGGATCGGCTCACACTTGCTCCAACAAGTATACCTCCACGCATACTAGTCTCAGCTGGTTCATTCAGACCCCTACATCCGAGATGAACCTCGACTAGGGAGAGTTTGGGATAGATGATAACTCACATAGCTCTCACTATCTGTGTGATCGGTCATCTATCCGAGGGGACATGTTTAATATCAATACAGACAGGAATAGAGATATGACATGCTGCATGCCTGGTGTAATATAAATATGAAAGCGATACTCAATAGTCAAACAACAGACATGTATTATATTACGTTGACCTGTGTAATAGTACATATATGCCCTCTATAAGGGATGCATGCCCTTAATAAGGACTGTCTCTAGGACATATACACTATTAATCTCCCACTTGGACTAGAGCCAGTCACCTTTATGCTTAATACCCAGATTAGCATAATGTCTTAAGTGGACATCCACTGATAAGACCTTGGTGAAAGGATCTGCCACGTTGTCCGTGGTGGAGACACGTTCTATACTAACTTCTCCTCTATCAATAATCTCACGTATAACGTGATGCTTTCTAAGTACATGTTTGTTCTTGTTTGTAGATCTAGGCTCCTTGGCTTGAGCGACGGCGCCCGTATTGTCACAATAAATCGTTATTCGACTAGGAGCAGGAACAACCCTCAATTCCTTCAAGAACTCTGAAATCCAGACAACTTCTTTCGATGCTTCTGATGCAGCAATGTACTCGGCTTCTGTGGACGAGTCAGCAATCGTGACTTTCTTAGAACTCTTCCAACAGATAGCTCCTTCGTTCAATTTGAATACGTATCCTGTCTGTGACTTAAAGTCATCAGGATCTGATTCAAATCCAGCGTCGAAGGTACTTAAGAATGTTCTTTACAGCAGTCCATTGAGGTACTCCTGGATTCTGTTGGTGTCGACAAGTGACACTAAGCGCATATGCCACATCGGGCCTTGTGCAATTCATTGCATACATTATAGACCCTACTGCCGAAGCATAGGGCACAAGACTCATTGCATTTCTTTCTTCATCAGTTTTAGGACTATCCTTAACTGATAAGACAATCCCATGCCTAGCTGGGAGAAAGCCTCTTTTGAGTCGTCCATCTTATAACGCTTAAGTAGTTTGTCGATGTAGGTGGACTGTGTCAATCCTAACATCCTCTTGGATCTATCTCTATAGATCTTGATCCCTAAGATGTAGTCGCTTCACCCAAGTCCTTCATTGAGGAGGTACTTGATAACCAAACTTTAGTCTCTTCTAGCATAGAGACATTGTTTCCCATGATTAAAATGTCATCAACATAGATGATCATGAAAACGACTCTCTTGTCGCTGTGCCTAGTATAGACACAGGGATCTTCCTTGCTTCTGATGAAGTCAAACGATTTGACAGCTTCATCAAAGCGGATATTCCAGCTCCTAGACGCTTGCTTTAGCCCATAGATGGATCTCTGTAATTTGCATGCAGCAGTTGGCCTGGTTTTACTAATAAAACCTTCCGGCTGTACCATATAGACCTCTTCCTCAAGGTTGCCATTGAGGAAGACAGTCTTTACATCCATCTGCCAGATCTCATAATCATAGTAGGCAGCTATCGCAAGTAGAATTCGAATGGACTTCAATTTTGCTACCGGTGAAAAGGTTTCATCATAATCGATGCAATACCTTTGCGTGTAGCCTTTCGCCACAAGTCTAGCCTTGTGCGTTTGTACCTTGCCTTCGGCATCTGTCTTTCGTTTAAAGACACATTTGCACCCAATAGGTCTAACCCCTTGGGGCAAGTCTACCAAGCTCCAAACTTGGTTCAGGTACATGGAGTCCATTTCCAATTCCATGGCCTCTTGCCATTTGTCTGAGTCAATATCAATTATTGCCTCTTTGTAGGTCTCGGGATCTTCCCGATCTGATAAGCCGACATCAAGTTCACTGATGTCTTCTATCATAAGGCTTTGCTTCTGAGGTCCTTTTAGGATCCTCTTCAACCTACGGAGCTCGACTGGTTCTGGTGCTTTTCTTTTCTGGCTTCGTGTAACACGAACATTATCAATGGGCACTGATGCAGCTAGTCGCGCCCCGCGACCCTATACCCTAGCGGGAGGCTACTCTTGTGCAACTTGTTGCACATTTTGATTGACAACGGGTTCTATTGGTGTGGTTTCAACTGTTGATCTAATCACATGACTCCCACTGACTATGACATGCCTAGCAAGTGTCATATCATTACCCTTGTCTACTTCGAAAGCTCCCACTGGACTTGAGTCCAAATCAAAACATTTAGAGAACTCATGTTCGCGCGTGTCAAAGTCTTGAATTTCTTCAAGTTCTATCATGTTATCTAACCTCTCTTCTTCGAGGTATTCTGCTTCTAAAAACTTGACGTTTCTAGATACTATCACCTTATGATCTTCAGCATGATAGAATTCATAGCCTCTCGCCTGACGAGGACAACCTATGAAATATACTTTGACACCTTTGGCATCTAACTTATCAGTGAGCATCAGTTTGACTATCGCAGGACAACCCCAAGGTCTAAGATAGCCCAGTGAGGGCTTCTTTCCCTTCCATAACTCATAAGCAGTTTTCTCCACTGATTTAGATGGTACACGGTTCAGAATGTAGGTTGCAGTTTGTAGTGCATATCCCCATAGATATTTTGGAAGAGTCGAGAATCCAATCATTGATCTCACCATGTCTAACAGGGTTCGATTCCTTCTCTCAGACACACCATTTAACTGTGGTGTTCCAGGAGGTGTCCATTGTGGTTGAATTCCATTCTCCTTCAAGTGGTCGATAAATTCTTCACTAAGGTATTCGCCTCCTCGATCTGATCGAAGAGTGACTATCCTTAGGTTCAATTCATTCTCGACCTCATTCCTAAACTCCTTGAATTTCCCAAAGGTCTCGGATTTATTCTTCATAAGATAAATATATCCATACCTTGAGAAATCGTCAGTAAAGGTAACGAAGTAAGGATAACCCCCACGCGCATGGACTTTAAAGGGTCCACATACATCGGTATGTATGAGCTCTAAGCAGCGAGTGGCACGAACACCTTGTCCAACAAAAGATTTGTTCGTCATCTTACCCTTAACACATGATTCGCATGTACCATATGATTCAAAATCAAATGGTTCTAAGTAGTCCAACTTCCTTAGTCATTGAATCCGTGTTTCATTGATATGGCCTAGCCGACAATGCCATAGATAAGATGGATTATTCTTCCTACTTGAAGACGGTTGCTTGTTATGTATTTGAAATAAAGGTAGACTACTTTGCAAAATATATAAACCATTCACTAAGCGAGCTTTTCCATAATACTGGTCATTTAATGAAAAATAACAAGTATTATTAGCAAATCGAAAGGAAAAACCCAAATTGTCCAACAATGGAATGAAATAATATTTCTGACAATGGATGGAACAAAATAAACGTTATCAAGTTCTAAACATTGTCCCGAAGGTAAATCTATCTTGCAGCGTCCAACGCGTTTGGCTTCAACTGGATTGTCGTTCCCAACATGCAAGTCGATTTCACCTTGCTTGACTAGCATGTGATCAATTAGCCCCTGCACATTATTACAAATGTGTGAGCCACATGTTGTATCTAATACCCAACCATTGGAGTCAAAAGTAGTCATGTTCATTTCAATAACAAACATACCTGAGCTAGAAGCCGGTGGCTTCTTAGCTTGATCTGCCCTCAGCTTAGGGCAATCTTTCTTCCAATGTCCTTTCTGCTTACAGAAAAGACATTCATCTGTGCGTACCGTTCCGCTTCTCTTGAACTTCCTTTTCTGGTTCAGACGCTTAGGCTTATCACTCAAAGTGTTAGCCTTGGCTCCCGACTTTCCCTTACCCTTAGCACCTTTGTTTCTCGGGTTTGGGTTAGACGGTTGCCCAACAAACATGATCGAATTTTCCTTCTTAGGAAGAGTTTGATCATATGTCTTCACCAGATTATGGATTTCAGGCAGTGTTACGTCCTTCATATTCCTTCGCATTCATCGTGTAGTTAATGATGAACTGCGAATACGAACTCGGCAATGATTGAAGGACAAAGATCACCATGATCTTATTCTCTAGCTTGACACCGGCATCGACAAGCTTTTCAAAGAGACCAATCATTTTGAGAACATTCAGACATGTTCCCTCCTTCATTGAGCTTGCATCTGTGTATCTCTTTGATCAAATCAAATTCAACACTTCTAGCTGTCGTCTTAAAGAGCGACTCAAGATGCTTCAGCATCTCATACGGCAACATGATTTCATGTTGCCTCTGCAGCTCATTGCTCATTGCCGCTAGCATAATACACTGCGCGGATGTAGCATCCTTATGATGCTTATCAGACTTTGCCTTGTTGGCTTGATTCCAAGCAGCAACCTGATCGGCAGTCTGATTTTCGGGGCACACGGGAATGACCTCGTCCAAGACGTACTCAATCTTTTCGTACCTCAGCACCAAACGTATATTCCTGATCCAATCTAGGAAGTTTGGTCCGGTCAAAATTTGCTTCTCTAAGACAGCACGGAGCGAGATACTCGCCATTTCTAATTTCCTAAGGAGAAATAATATAGAACGAAAATAATAAATCAACTATTGAAATACTATTTCTAAATTCACAGTCAACATAACTAAACAACAAGGTCCTTTAGCTGTTTAGCTCCCACTATTTTCACATATGCTTGCCCCAAAACAAACATACGGGTAATGTCCAACAAGTTACCGTAGTGGCCAAGATCCAAATCCATACTATGCTATACTCCAACGGGGGCTGGTCGCATAGCATAATATGACCGGTAGGACTATCCAATTGCGTCACGCAACTCTTGGTTGTTAAATCCAATTTAACCCGATGCTCTACATATTGTACCTATCGAGGTCGCTAGATACAGTATGCAGTAAGTTATAACCATAGGCTTACTCTAATCTGACGATTACTGCGAGTCTGCAAGACAAGGTCGCCAATACAGGGAAACGCAATGAAAGTTCAGAATTAAAGCACCCCATGGAAAGCATCTCAGAAATACATACATATGTATATTTCTGCAGTTATATTGGTTGGGGCTTGTAGCTAGGGTTGTTATCAGTCATCTACAAAAACATAAGGGCGCCGCCTACCCATCATGCATGAGCGGTCTACACGTAATGGATGTCGCCTATCCATTCTAGTTCTAAACGCGGTCAAGCACATAATGGGCGCCGCCTACCCATACATAACATATGCGGTCCGACAAATAAGAGGGCGCCGCCTACCCTCGCATGCATAGCGGTCGAACGGAAAGTAAAATACATGGTATTTAAACATGCATTGTCAAACAATAGCATATTGAGCAAACAAACAAGTAGTAGCCTATGTGGATGTCAAATGACTTCATAACTTCATTATGAAAATTATAATCTCATACTTATAATCTCTATGAAAAAATTGAAAATTTGGACTAGCTTGAAAAAATCGAAAATTCTATTGACCAGGTAGCAATTTTCAAAAACCCGAAGGACTCAATTGTAATTTTCAAAACCTTGGAGGTGTTAAATCTAAAATTCAAAAGTAGAAGGACTTATTTGTAATAAACAATAAATTGATAAATCACAAATAAGCACCTTAACTTTATACTAATTAATTTAACCCCTCTAGTTAAAACAATTACAATTAAATCATATTTATATTCCAAATATAAAATTCAATCCTCAAAATTTTCAAAATTCGATTTTGGGTCCAACCCGGGAAAAATATATATATATATAAAAAATACGGGGACCGGACCTAGTCCCGTCCCATAACGTGCCCGCAGCCGCAGGCGCCCGGCGCCTGCGGCCCGCAGGCGCCTGCATCACGCAGGCTGCCGGTCGATATATATATATTTAATTTTTTTTTTTGAAAAATTATAAATTCTAAATTTATATAAAAACAAACTTTTGAAAATCGAACTAATCATAGAATCAATTGCATCCACATAAACTACAAAATCATACAACATATATACGTATATACGTAATCAATTAACTTGGCTCTGATACCACTCTAAGATAATACGGTCAGAGTTACCCCTAGGGTACGCAGCGGAATTTCAAAAATTTTCTTAACATGCAGGTTAATTGATTATGTATATATCGTATATATTTAAACACATCAATTAGAAGACTTACAATACTCCTAAAGCAAGCCCAGCTTCCAAGTCCTCGTAATAATCCGGTGAATCTTCTCCTTCGTCGAAGTCGAAGATATCTGCAATACTTTTATTATCTGCAAGACAATAAGAGTCAGTTTCCAGCTCCTTGAACCTCAACCTTGGTATCCACGGATGAACAACTTATCGGAAAGAATGCTAGGATATTCTTTGTGTGGCCAAGAAGATGGGGTGGCGCTTTTCCTCCGGTGAGGGGTGGCGCGTGCGTGGGGCTAGGGAGAGGTAGGGGAGAGCTTTTTATTTTCTCTAAGAAAACTGGTAGACAAACTATATGTATGTGTATTCAACTGTGTGAAAGTCTATGTCAAAAGGTCTTTAATAGTCTACTATATATAGTAGTCAATAGAAGCCTAATGAATAATCAATTAGACTTCATAAAGGAATAAGAATCTAATTCTTATCGCACTAGGAAACCAATTTCAAGTCTAGATTCATTCCCAATCAAATTAAAACTCAATCAGGAAAATCTAACTTATCCCTTGGACTTCTAATAGAGGAAGGAGTCGAACTCCTTCCCCTATATCAGCTGCGCGCGCGCGAGTCCCCAGGGAGGTTAGGTGGGTCCCGATTTTGGGACCCACTTATAGTTCTAAGGCAATTCAAACTCCAAGTAGATTTTGCCCATGTGCATATATTAATTCCAAATTAACATATCCTTTCAAATCAAACCTCTATTATATTTCAAAATATAATCTTTAATTGTATTTACATAAAATACAATTAATTAGCCAATTCAATTAATAATTCTAAATCATTAATTGAGCCACAAAATTTTATAATTAATTCCAAATTAATTATAATCCGTCAATCACAATTAATTCCAAATTAATTGCGATTCCATCTTCAAGGATATTCGGATAAGCTGAATCACCACATAGTGTGACCCATAGGGCCTCATTGTATTAAGCAAGTCCTAGACTAGGCAAAATGGAATTCCTAGACGGTTCCATTTGCAATATTAATACATGAGGACGTTTGAGAGGTTTCTCAAAGCAAACCCTTTCGTTGCGAAGTCTGTTGCGCTCAACGCGGCGATGGTAACGTCCCTTCATCTGACTGACTCGAATGCATCTAGGCTCGATGAAGTGTCTATCCCAATAATACATCCACGGGCGTCTTCAGTGAGTTGCATGGTGAATCCAATATCTATTATGACCATCATAATAATATTAATACGCTGGCCAGCGGTTTTACCAATCACAACTATAAACGACTATTAGCTGTGCTCTCCTGTGCTACATGAGAGATGAATCCTTCACAGAAACACTTATCATCCCCATTTGTATGTAGCCATAATCCTGGATCGTGTCTTGGGTCAACTGCTTATTCAGAGCTGACATCGATGGGTCCACCAAGGATATGGGGCAACAAATGTGATGATAAAGTCATGTAAGTCCAAAGGACGACTGGCATCACTTCGACAACTTACCGGTTACCATAGACACTTCGGTGTAGAGTATACATCGATGGGAGTGTCCGGCGGGTATTTCCATTGTTCGGTAATCATCCTTCGAACAACTATGCGCAATTAAGGGAACGTTTCTTGATTGTCCAACAATCCGTTCCGTGGCCGTGGGATCGGGTCACACTTGCTCCAACAAGCATAACCTCCACGCATACTAGTCTCAGCTGGTTCATTCAGACCCCTACATCTGAGATGAACGTCGACTAGGGAGAGTTTGGGATAGATGATAACTCACATAGCTCCCACTATCTGTGTGATCGGTCATCTATCCGAGGGGACATGTTTAATATCATACAGACAGGAATAGAGATATGACATGCTGCATGCCTGGTGTAATATAAATATGAAAGCGATACTCAATAGTCAAACAACAGACATATATTATATTACGTTGACCTGTGTAATAGTACATATATGCCCTCTATAAGGGCTGCATGCCCTTAATAAGGATTGTCTCTAGGACATATACACTATCATGACAACCTTAGCCAAGTATTAGTATAGATAGAAAGCTTTCAAAATACACGTCTACAAATCTGTCTTTTGGTATTTGTTAATTCGAATTACTTTTAAAGCAGTACGAGTTGCACTTCCATGCATAATTAGAACCCGATGCTTAGAATGAGCATACTATCACCAGCTCTCATCATATATTGTTAAGTCAAGCATTGTTAAATTTGTTTTCTGAACTTATATAGTAGTTATTTAGTTAAAGCTAGTTAAGTCCCTAGAGATCGACACTCGAGGTCATCTTACCTCTGCACTACGTGTTTTGTGTAGTTGTGAGTTGCCCTTTGGCTAAAACAAATTTATTTGATTGTTCGAGTCTGACAATCTCGTTCATCATCCATTTTCCTGAGATTTGTTTCTCTGCTAATTGAGAATCAGTGAAGATTTTGATCTTTTTCACTTGAAGAGCCTTCGCCATGCGGAGTCCTATGAGAATGGCTTCATACTCGGCCTCATTGTTAGAAACACTAAATCCCAGAGTGACCGCATACTCAAGTTCAGCTCCTTCGGGGCTTCGGATATAAATTCCTATCCCCCCATTTGTTCCTGAGGATGATCCATCTACTTCTAACACCCAGACCTCTTCTTGGTCGGATGGTTTCTTTAGTGTTGGAGAGACTGTCTCCTTTTCCTTTTGATGAACGGGAATTTGTCGGGTTCCGATTCAAGCAAATAAATTTGTTATTTAGCCAAAGGCAATCCACAACTACAACGAAAACCGTAGTGTAGTAGTAGAATGACTCGAGTGTCGTTCTCTCAGGACTATAACTAGCTTTATCTGTTTAACAAGAAAATATAAAACAGCAGATAGAAAGCAATAGGGGGTTTTCAAGCAGATAATGGAGGTTGGTGATAGTATGGTCCTTCTTAACATAATGGGTCGATAATCATGCATAAATTCCTCGGTCTTGCATAGAGATCTTTGAATGAATCTTGGGTCCTGTTGTAAGTATTAAGCACTACGAAGATAATATGGGTCTGACTCATCGACAACTAACGTCCTATTGTGTTCCGTAATCATTCAACACTACGAAGATAATTTAGTCTGATTGGCCGACAAGTGTCCAAGTGTGCATAATGATCAATACAACATACGAGAATTTTGGTGTTCAACTCATCAACGAAATAAAGCAATGACACGGAGTATAATGCGCGATATAGCCATTAGCATGATTATCTTCCCTCGCTAAGAATTCACATACTACCACCAACGATAAATTTAGCTACTCATAATGTGCATGCAATCAATAGCAATCATAAAAGAAAACATATTGAAAGAATATAAAATAAGTAGATAAAAGTTGTAAGATACAAAGTTACCGAAGGTTATCAATCTCCGGATGATTGTGATCCTACGTGCTCCAATCTGCTATGAAAAAGTATCCCCTAAGCTATGGAACTCCCAGGACAGGCCCCGGGAAGTTCCTACCTAAAACTATAGAGAGAGGTGAGAAAGTAGGCTTGGAAAGATATGAATTTCGGAGAGAAAACTCGCAACTATTTATAGGCCCGAAAAACCTCTGGGGCGGTTCGCCCGAGGCACGGGGCGGTTCGCCCCCCAGTTTTTCGCGGAATTTCCGCGTTTTTCGACGCGGATTTGGATTTCTTCACCTTTTCGGACTCGGTTTCAGACTTCTAATGGCCTTCTAACATCCAGATTCGACCCCTAGACTCCAATTCCTATCCGGAAACCTTCAGATACTCCAAATAGGCTTCTGGAACACCAATTCCTTGTAGACTTCAATATAATTGCCCGTAAATCTCCGATTTTCAACCAAAACCTGTAAAATAAAATCTAAAGGGAAACATGACACTATTCTAATAAAATGTACTAAAATATAGCTAAATTAACATAGAGGACAACTAAATTAGGTGAAAAAGACTCGAATGAAAGTGTAAAATACACATTCATCAAACCCCCCAAACCGAACCTTTGCTTGTCCTCAAGCAACTAAGCTAGACTCTAATACAAAAAACATGCAAGACTCAAAAATGGAGTTTCATGCCAAATAAAATGAACTAAATTACTGAATCTATCAAATAGCATATGAATAAAAACCATATAAATCAAAGCATGAATATAGGTTGAAGAATACCTCGATTGACTTATACACATCCACATAAGCACTTATGTCAAGACAAGATAGTCTCTCGTAACATTCTCTACCTCGACCTAGTCAGTGACGACGTAATGATGCATGCTAAGATACGAATGGTTGCCCCGTGCCTATGAAACTGAGGACTTACTGCTGTTCCACCATGTTAAGACTTTTCCTCAAAAGAGGTCGAACCAGTACTGGCTCTCATCAAACGAAGGAGGGTTCCCTATAAAAGATAACACTCCCCTATTCTACCCATCTCTCAAGTAAAGTCTTAAGCTATTCACCACTTCCTGAATGGCAGGACGAGGGTGGTCTAGAACAGATGACACTTAAGACAAAAAGATAAAAAATAGAAAAACACAATTACGAACAGTACGAAAAATGGAAAAGACTCAAACTTTGCTAAACTGCTATTTGGCTTTATTTTTTGGACCCTTCTTCTGCTTTTTTGGGGTCTTCTTTTTTTCTTTTCTCTTTTTTTTTATTTCCAGATTCTTTTTTCTTTTTCTTTTTTTCCTGGAATTTTTTCTTTCTTTCTTTTTGTTCGATTTTTTTTCTAGCCAGCAGTAGCATAGCAAAAAGAGAAATAAAATGACTCACACGACTTCCCAAACCTATTCGAAAGAATAGGTTGGAGTTCAAAATTTATGAAGAAGGAAAATCACAATACAAAAAATGAAAAACAGAAACAAGTCTATGATGGTGTAACCCCCTCCCCAAACCTATTCGGAAGAATAGGTTATAAACAAAGGATCACACAACCTCACACTACCTCCTTCCTAGGCATTTAGCAATCTCAAAGCATGGTGAAGACTTGTTGCCTCTTAGGTACATAATTACTCGGGAAAACAACTATAAGACCCTAACATGCATCATCCTATTATAAAGGCCTTCGTGAACCGCAGTAGAGAAAACACCACTAAGTGATGTCGAGACTACCATGCTTAACTAAGTGCAATACATAAATGTGACAAGCCAAACAAGAAAAACCTCAAACAAATTCATAGAAATGAAGCATACGATTAATGGCATAGCTCATTGATCTACCCAATAAAAAAAAGTTCAAAAAATTCGGCAATAGACTCCACATGCAAAAACTATCCTAGGATGAATGCAACCTAAAAAATCTAAGAAAGCAGTAAACGTGCAAATGCAAACAAAGAACAAGATACTAATCGACACAAAACCAAACAAAACTTAACATCATGGTTCACATCCCATCCCCCTTACGATTCTTAAGCTAGCCCCTAGCAAAAGAGAATGAGTAATAAGAAGTGATACTAGATGTTACCGAAGGGTTTGGCCTCGGTCGGCTGAGAGTGGACAAGTGGAAGGACTAATCATCGGGATGGTAGTCCCCACAGAAGTCACTCCACATGTCATTCATGTGCTCATTGGACTGTCGTAGAGCTTCCTGCTGTTGCTGGATCAGCTGTTGCTGCTCCCACATGTGTTGCCTATCCTCTCGGCGGTGCTCCTCGAATATCTCCCAATCGCGGTTGTGCTGGACAATGTGCCTGTCAATGTCCTGTCGCATGGCCGCGTTGTTGGCATCAATCCTGTCGAAACGGCTGTCGAGGTAGGTACGGAATTCGGAGAAGTCAAATCCTCCAGACCCCTGTGGTGCTCCAGCTGGTGCATGCGGTGCATGATGGACAAATGGAATATCTGGAATCGGGGCTTCACCAACATTGGCCTCCATAGAATCCTCATGATCGGAATCATTCGGCTGGACTGGCCCTCCTACATCAGCAGCAGCTGCAGTGGGGTTCCTCAACTGATACCTGTTGAGCTGTACCTCAATGGTCGAGGGTGAAAGGGCAGCGACCTCACAATCACCATCCTCAATATCGTCGACCCCATGATATTTGCAGTAAGTTGTGATGAAGCTCGGGATGATGAAAGGCTTCCTCTTCTTCTCCCAGTGGCGCTCATACTCCTCATATATAATGTGCCCTATGTCGACCTGATGTCCGTCAATGAGGCAGTAGAGGAGCTCGGCGTAGTATGGTTGAATCCAAGTGTCATTCTTCCTTGGGATCAAGTCGGAGATGCAAAATTTCATCATTACCTTAGCTTCGATGCTAAGGTCGCCATAACCTATCTGTCCAGGTGCTCCCCCAACTTCCGGATATCTGTACCCCCTGTTTCAGATCACTTCGGTGATGTCTCTTCCTATCCCCCTAGCGGTCCTCGAATACAAGTAGGCGTGTGCGCTCTCTGTGAATTCAAAGTTCCCGAAGTGGATGAAGGAAGATATGTGCTCTGGGCTCCATGGTATGATTAGGCCTCGGACTAACACCCCATTCTTCTCGTCCAAATCCGTATACCCGGTGTAGAAATCTCTGAGGAGGCTCTCGTCGTAGCCTTTGAACATGTCCGAACTGTACCATACCCAGTTCCTCTGTGACCCCAAACTTGAAAGTGTCCTATACCCCGCTCTATTCGCTGAAGACACAGGAATGTCAATCCTCTTGTCGGGAATGATAGACCTTCCTCCGTCGGCCATCTCCTCCTCTAACCGTTGTCGCACTCCTATCGCAGCGGCAGACAACTCATACAAATCGTGAGATGGTTGGGAGCTTGATGCCACTCCCTTCCCCTTTTTGCTAGAGCCGGCTCTCCTTGTCCTTGGTGCCATGATTCCTACAAACAGCAATTAGTATCTTGTACGATGCAAAACAGACCTATGCTTATGTAAATAAACGAGCGATCAAACGAGTAAAATTCTCAAAAATCCAACTCCTCAAAATCCCAAAGCCTAGTCTAGCTAATTCATTACGTAACATATCAATGTACCTATTACAATAACATATCACATTATGCTTTTGCTAACAACATATGCCTTGAATCACAAGGTTCAATCCATATCATAAAAATCAATTTCTAACATAAATCCTCAATCTCAACTATCATGCATTCTACCAATACATTCAACAATTTCATATCAATAAACACATGTTTAAACAAGGAATGAAAGCATAAGAGACAATTTCCTAACAAGACATATATCATCAAATTAGCAAAATCTCAAATCATCAAACCAAGTCTAATTGAACATGTAATTGACAATGAATAACGAATCTAATCACATATATCATCAACCCATACATCAAACAAGCCTAATTGAAGCATAAATCAAAAAATACCCAAATTGTAAAAATTAGGGTTCATGTGATAATACCTCAAATCCGAAAATTGAATGAGCTAGGAAGAAAATTGTTCATATAGAATGAAAGATCACGTTACGGGCTTCGAATGAAGCTAAAGAACACACAAAATGATGGAGAGATGAAGGAGTTATGAAGATTTGAAGATATTATGAATATGGAGGAAATTTTGGAGTTTGAAGGATGAAAATGGAGAAAAATGGGGGTTTGGGGAAGAAACCCCCAATTTTTGTTCTCTGGAGGTGTGGGGCGGTTCGCCCCACACCTGGGGCGGACCGCCCCGTGCGGGGCGAACCGCCCCGCGCGCCCTAGAGCGCGCGCGCGCTCTGGTCGTGGGGCGATTCGCCCCCCACTTTTTAGGTGGGAGACGAACGTTTTTTGAAATAAAAATGCGGTTTTTGGTCCCCGAAAAAGTTTTTATTCCCCGAAAAATCATTTTCCTCGAAAATTACTCGAAAAATCGCACTCGAACAAAACATAAGCACAAACGACACAGAACTGGACAAATTCACATATGAGAAGCAAATAGTTCAAGTATGAATGCATGCAAAAAACGGTAAAGAAAGCGATAAAAACCCCGGGTTGCCTCCCGGATAGCGCCATTGTCTAAGGTCTCTGACTCGACCCCTGTCTTCGTCTATCTTTTTCTTCTGTGGGTACTAGACTTCCCCGTCATGATTCTCCTTCCCGTGCTTTGATCCTGTGAATAAGAGTGAACATAGACGTTAAGACCACTGTAATCAATAGTGTTAGAAGTATCGGGTGGATCAGGTGGATCAGTTATGGCTTGCAACACGTGTTGCTTGCCATCCACTTCGATAGTGCAAGTCCTTCGGTAGATGTCCATCACTGAGCGTATTTTGGTCAAGAATGTTCGTCCTAAGAGTATGACATCCCCCGTTCCTGGTGCTGATGCTGGCATAATTACAAAATCGGTGTGGACAGAGGCTTCACCAATTTTGACTAATATATTCTTCACAACGCCTTCGGGTTTCACGAGGGATCCATCCGCCAGTTGCACAATAGCCTTATGCATAGTTAGTTCTCCAAGGTTACTCTTCTCGAAAACGTTCAAAGGGAGCACATTAGAGTAGGATCCAGTGTCTAGTGTGGCTCGGACATCTTCTAGCTCCCCAATCCCGACCTTAATATCGAAACTTTGAGGGAGTGGCTTGGTATCCTCTTGTTCTTCTTCACTCTTGTTGGTACCCAGGTACTTTCCTTCTTCTTCGGCTTGTGGAGGTAGGTCCCTCTTGCAACTCTCGCACTTAGTAACCTTCATAATGGTGATTTCAACAGGTAGATCACCCACTAAGTTGATGGACAATGATTTCTCAGTGTTGCTAGGCAGTTTGCCTTGTTCCCTACTTGCTCCTCGGTCGATCAACTCTTGCATCTTTTGATGGGCAAGCCTAGTGCTCTCTTCCAATTTATCAAGCCTTGCCCTAGTCTTCTCAGAATCTTCTTCATACCGTTTGAGAAAACTTTGTGTGTGATCGACCATCTTCTGCAAGTTCTCCATCAGTAGAGCCGTCTTCAACTTCGGTGGCTCTTTCGGAGCGGAGGTTTCGTAGTGATCATTACCATAGTTCAGCCTACTACGGTCTTGGTTAGGTCCATAAGTTTGGTTAGCCGGTGCATATCCTTGATTGTTATGGTATCCTCCTCTCCAGAACCCACCTCGAGGATTCCTACCGTCTTGTCCGTAGCTAACTTCTTGAGTACCAAACTCCGTAGCAAAAGCTTCTTGTTCTCCTCCTCGAGCCTAGTTGCCATCATCGTATGCCAACTCCGATCTACACATATGAGCTCCATGCCCATAGTTCTTGCATATTCGGCATACTTCGTTCGAAACAATTGTCCCGGTGGCGCTCTTGAGGACTTGCTTCAATTCGTTGGTAAAGCACTCGAATTGATCCCCATTCCCCCTGTACATAGGGGCTTCTTGAGTTGGTGGAGCTTCAGGTCCACGTCTCCTAACCATTGCCCTTGGGTCCTTGAACTGCGAACCCTTAGCAAGCCTTTCGAAAACAGCCCAGACGACTTCTGCGGTTTCCTCCCAAATATTGCCTCGGCATTGGAAATCCACCACTTGTTGGTTCTCGAAGGTTAGTCCAGTGTAGAAGTGTTGGACTAGGTTGGATAGTTCAAAACCATGGTGAGGGCACTTGTTCGTGAGATCTTGGAACCTCTCGAACGCGGTGTAGATGGTCTCATCATAGTCCTGCTTGAATCCAGTGATTTGCGCTTTGAGCGCGGTAGTCAGAGTGTGTGGGAAGTATTTCTCCATGAAAGCTGAAAAAACATTTTCCCAAGTGTCCAGCGAGCCTGCTGGAAGAGAGCTCAGCCATGACTTGGCTCTGTCGCCAAGTCCCATCGCAAAAACCTTCATCGTCAACTCATCCGTTGTTATGTCAGCTCCGGGTCGTGGGAGTTGGTTGACGAAATCATCGATATCGTGCAAGTACCCCATCACATCTTCCCTTGATAAGCCATAGAACCTCGGTAGTTGTTGGAATGCGTGGTTCTTGATCTCCAGATCTCGGGTTGCAGACGAAAGAACTATCGCCGGTCCCCTCATACGATCCTTGGTGGGTTGTACCCATGCCTTCAGTGGTCTAGCTTCTGCCATTCCGTCAATTTCCTTGAATAGACTAATTAGAGATTTAGAGAAATCGATTTTCTCTATTTCCTCTAGTGCGCGCCTTTCAAGTAGTCGCCTTCTCTGGTGGTAGACTCTATCGATCTCAGCAATTGAATTAGCAAGCGGTGTTCCTGCAGAACGTGTATGCGGCATACACTATCTGTGACAGACTTGGTAAAGTGATTAGAAACAAACTAGGGAAGCAGAGAGAGATTAAAAAGGAAAACTAAAACTAAAAGAATTAGGAATCTAAAACTGTAAATATAAACGAATTAAACAGAAAAAAGGAGTATAGTCCCCGGCAACGGCGCCAATTTGATGAACGGGAATTTGTCGGGTTCCGATTCAAGCAAATAAATTTGTTATTTAGCCAAAGGCAATCCACAACTACAACGAAAACCGTAGTGTAGTAGTAGAATGACTCGAGTGTCGTTCTCTCAGGACTATAACTAGCTTTATCTGTTTAACAAGAAAATATAAAACAGCAGATAGAAAGCAATAGGGGGTTTTCAAGCAGATAATGGAGGTTGGTGATAGTATGGTCCTTCTTAACATAATGGGTCGATAATCATGCATAAATTCCTCGGTCTTGCATAGAGATCTTTGAATGAATCTTGGGTCCTGTTGTAAGTATTAAGCACTACGAAGATAATATGGGTCTGACTCATCGACAACTAACGTCCTATTGTGTTCCGTAATCATTCAACACTACGAAGATAATTTAGTCTGATTGGCCGACAAGTGTCCAAGTGTGCATAATGATCAATACAACATACGAGAATTTTGGTGTTCAACTCATCAACGAAATAAAGCAATGAGACGGAGTATAATGCGCGATATATCCATTAGCATGATTATCTTCCCTCGCTAAGAATTCACATACTACCACCAACGATAAATTTAGCTACTCATAATGTGCATGCAATCAATAGCAATCATAGAAGAAAACATATTGAAAGAATATAAAATAAGTAGATAAAAGTTGTAAGATACAAAGTTACCGAAGGTTGTCAATCTCCGGATGATTGTGATCCTACGTGCTCCAATCTGCTATGAAAAAGTATCCCCTAAGCTATGGAACTCCCAGGACAGGCCCCGGGAAGTTCCTACCTAAAACTATAGAGAGAGGTGAGAAAGTAGGCTTGGAAAGATATGAATTTCGGAGAGAAAACTCGCAACTATTTATAGGCCCGAAAAACCTCTGGGGCGGTTCGCCCGAGGCACGGGGCGGTTCGCCCCCCAGTTTTTCGCGGAATTTCCGCGTTTTTCGACGCGGATTTGGATTTCTTCACCTTTTCGGACTCGGTTTCAGACTTCTAATGGCCTTCTAACCTCCAGATTCGACCCCTAGACTCCAATTCCTATCCGGAAACCTTCAGATACTCCAAATAGGCTTCTAGAACACCAATTCCTTGTAGACTTCAATATAATTGCCCGTAAATCTCCGATTTTCAACCAAAACCTGTAAAATAAAATCTAAAGGGAAACGTGACACTATTCTAATAAAATGTACTAAAATATAGCTAAATTAACATAGAGGATAGCTAAATTAGGTGAAAAAGACTCGAATGAAAGTGTAAAATACACATTCATCACCTTTAGAACTTCCTCAGCATGTAGGATCATCTTCATTGAGTTTGGTTCTTCTTTCCTTTGTGCCTTTCCCGGTCTCTGAAGGATGTTTTCTTCCCCGTTTTCCTCTGGTGTTCTCCCTGTTGCCTCTTGAAAGGCTTTTAGGGCCAACTCTAAGTCTTTGAAACGCTGACTAACCAATGAGTCTTGGTCCTCTATTACCAACAGGTTTGCTCTTGCTGATCCCTTGGGATCTTCCTCCATCGGTTCTTTCCTTGGAGATTCAACTAAGAAGTCTACTATAACTTGAGCTTTCTTGGGTCACGGAGCTTGATAGTCAATTTCAAATTCACTAAGTTCAATTGCCCACCTAGCTAGTCTTCCTGACAACTCTGGTCTTCCCAAGACTTGTTTGAGAGGCTGACTAGTGAATACAACCACCTTGTGAGATCAAAAAATATGGCTTAAGTCTTCTTGCTGTATAAACTAAAGCAAAAGCTAATCTTTCGATATCCAAGTAACGAGTCTCAGCTCCACTCAACGCCTTACTCAAATAGTAAATTGGCAAGTGATCATTTCCCTGAATCCTTACCAATACTGAACTTATGGCTTGTGGAGTGGCTACCAAATAGAGGTACAAGGGCTCTCCATTTTGTGGTTTGGAAAGTAGGGGCGGAGTCATGAAGTACTCTTTCAGCTTCTCAAATGCTTCCTTGCATTCCTCAGTCCATTCAAAGTGATTACTATTCCTCAGCACTTTGAAGAAGGGAAGGTTCCTTTCGATTGATCTTAAGATGAATCGGCTCAAGGAAATTGATTTTCCCACCAACTTCTGAACTGCATTCAGTGTCTTTGGTTGTGGGAGCTCCAGAATAGCTTTGATTTTTTCCGGGTTTGCCTCAATTCCCCTCTCAGTCACCATGTAACCTAAGAACTTTCCTCCTTTGACTCCAAACGTGCACTTGGTGGGGTTCAACTTCATTCCATACTTCCTTAAGATAGAGAAGCATTTGTCCAAATGTGCAATGTAGTGATCCTCTGTCTTGCTTTTTACAAGCATATCATCAACGTACACTTCCATTGTCTTTCCGAGTTCTTCTTTGAACATTTTGTTAACCAATCTTTGGTAGGTTCCTCCAGCATTTTTGAGACCGAAAGGCATCACATTGAAGCAATAGACATTCCATTCGCAAAAAAGGCGGTCTTTGGAACATCTTCTTTGCCATTTTGACTTGGTAGAATCCTTGGTATGCGTCCATGAAACTCAAGAGAGCACATCCTGCTGTGGAATCGACCAACTGATCGATCCGGGGAAGTGGGTAAGGATCCTTAGGGCAAAACTTGTTGAGTCTCGTGAAGTTGTTGCACATCCTCCACTTTCCAGGTCCCTTCTCCATAAGGACTACGTTGCAAACCCAGTCAGAGTATCTCACTTCTTTGATGTGACCGGCCTTAAGCAATCTTTGCACTTCTACCTCAATGATGGCATTGTCCTCTGCACTGAAGTCTCTTCGCTTTTCTCGAATATGAGTGATGGACGGATCAACGTTCAGACGGTGAACTGCAATCCTTGGATCAATTCCTTTGAGATCTTCAGTACTCCATGCAAAGATATCATTGTTCCTCTTGAGACACTCAATAAGTTTCATCTCAACCTCCAAGATCATTTCCGTCCCAATCTTGGTAACCTTTTCGGCACTCCCTTCTACCACTTGGATTTCTTTCAAAGTCTCTTTCGCTTCTATCTTATTTTCTTCAAAGAATTTCTTCTTTTTGGAAGTTGGAGAGATTGGAGGTATGACTTTGTAGTCCTCAAGTTCTTTAACTTCTCCTATCAACTGTTCTTTTTCTTTCCTCTGCAAAGCTTTTCTTCTTCTTTGAATGGGGCTTGGCTTCTTGGATTTTCTTTTCGAGTGACGTACTGAAAAGAAAGTATCCATAGGTTGGCCAGTCCCTGTTGCATCTTCTCTTCTTGTGTGGGGACTTGAGACAGCTTTTGCTGAGAGACTATAGGATGCCCATGCTTCTTGAATGTCCCCTATCTCTTGACCAATTCCTCTCTTCGTGGGGAATTTCATTCTGTTAGGAACAGTTCACACTACCGCTTTGAATTGAGACAATGCAGGTCTTCCTAACACTACAAAGTAATCGAAAGGCATGTCCACCACCACAAAGGGAACGTTCTTTGTAATTCTCTGAGGATTTTTTCCCGTTGACACTTGCAAAGTCAGACGCCCCATTGGAATGACCGGTTGTCCTCCGAATCCCACTAGTGCGCTTGCCACTTCTTTGATTCCCTCCTTGATGGGATTTATTCCCATCCTCTTCAGTGTTCCTGTGAATATCAAGTTGGCGGAACTTCCCGTATCCACTAGGACTCGTCCGATGGTGAACTTCGCAATGTCAAGAGCGATAACCAAGGGGACACAAGGATCATGAATTCCTCCTACTCCAGCACTTCTCAATGGTAGCTCACTATCATCAAAAGAAATTATGTTTGACCCTGGAGAAGCAAACTCCCCATACTTTGAGTTGTACATTAGCAGGTCCCTAGCTGTTTTGTCTCTCGCGCTTCTTGATTCCTGATGAACGTGTATTTTACACTTTCATTTGAGTCTTTTTTCACCAATTTAGATATCCTCTATGTTAACTTAGCTATATTTTAGTGCATTTTATTAGAATAGTGTCACGTTCCCCTTTAGTTTGTATTTTACAGGT
The DNA here is from genome assembly GCA_028274465.1 of Plantago ovata. Taxonomy (NCBI): domain Eukaryota; kingdom Viridiplantae; phylum Streptophyta; class Magnoliopsida; order Lamiales; family Plantaginaceae; genus Plantago; species Plantago ovata. The sequence continues at coordinate 50,664,675 of CM051458.1, forward strand.
TTTGGGTGAAAAACGAGGTTTTCCGGACAATTATATTGAAGAGAACGAAGAACTGGTGTTCCGGAGACATTTTTGGAGTATCTAGAAGATTCCGGATAGGATTTGAAGTCTAGGGGTCGAGTCTGAAGGCTAAAAGGTCACTAGAAGGCAAAAACCGAGTCCGAAAAGGAAAAGAAATCTAAAAACGCGTCGAAAATGCGTATATTGCCGACAGCACCTCCCGGGCGATTCGCCTCACACCAGGCGATTCGCCCGGTGTGTGGGGCGACTCGCCCCACACGTGCCGAACCTCTATATATAGTTGCTCAGTTTCTCCATTTTTTCATACTTTCTTAGACCTTTTTTCTCACCTTTCTCATTAGTTTTAGGTAGGAATTCTCCAGAGCCTGTTCTGGGGATTCTTAGCATAGGAGATACTTTTTCTTATCATTTTGGAGCTTGTGAGATCGCGGTTCTTCGGAGATTGACAACCTTCGGTAACATTGTATCTTACAGTTTTTCTATTTATATTTATTTATCTTTCAACATGTTTTCATTCAATCTTGCTATGATTTCTGTTGATTGCATGACATCTATGAGTAGCTAAATTTAACGTTGGTGATAGTATGTGATTTCTTAGCGAATAGGTTAATAATTATGCTGATGGCGGTAAAGCGAATCAGACTTTGAGTTATTGCTTTATTTCTTTGATCTATCTAAGTCCTCTATCTTCGTAGTGTTGAATAATAACGGAACACATTGGACAATTCATTGATCAAAGATCTCTATGCAAAACGATCAGGTACTTCATGCATGATTATTAACCTGCTATGCTTTGAATGATCATACTATCACTAACTTCCATTATCTGATAAGAAAAACCTGTGTTAAGTCGTCTGTTGATTTTAGAGTTTAAGTTAGATTAGATAAAGCTAGTTATAGTCCTTAGAGATCGACACTCGAGGTTATTTTACTGCTATACTACGGTTTTCGTTGTAGTTGTGAATGGCCTTTGGCTAAATACAAATTTATTTGATTAATTAGAATTTGACAAATTCCGGTTCATCAAATTGGCACCGTTGCCGGGGCCTATACTCCTTTTTTCGGTTTAGCTTTTATATATTTTCAGCATTCAATTCCTAGTTTTAGTAGTTTTTATTTTTTCTATTTGATCTCTCTGATACTCCTTTCTTAGCTTGTTACAGATAGTGTATGCGCAGTACACGATCTAGAGGAACACCGCTTGCTGAATCAATAACTGAAATCGATAGAGTCTACCACCAAAGAAGGCGACTACTTCGAAGATGTGAACTAGAGGAAATAGAGGATACCGATTTCTCTGAATCTCTACACAGTCTTTTCAAGGAAATCGACGGAATGGCAGAAGCTAGACCACTGAAAGCATGGGTTCAACCCTCCAAGGATCGTATGAGGGACCGGCGATTGTTCTTTTGTCTGCAACTCGTGATCTAGAAATCAAGAACCACGCGTTCCAACAACTTCCGAGGTTCTATGGCTTAGCAAGGGAAGATGTGATGGGGTACTTGCACGATATCGATGATTTCGTCAACCAACTCCCACGACCCGGAGCTGAAATAACAACGGATGAGTTGAGGATGAAGGTTTTTGCTATGGGGCTTGGCGACAGAGCCAATTCATGGTTGAGTTCTCTACCGGCGGGCTCGCTGGACACTTGGGAAAAGGTTTTTTCAGCTTTCATGGAGAAATACTTCCCTCACGCCTTGACTACCGCGCTTAAGGCGCAAATTACTGGGTTCAAACAAGACTATGATGAGACCATCTACACCGCGTTTGAGAGGTTCCAAGACCTCATGAACAAGTGCCCTCACCATGGTTTTGAGCTTTCGGATCTTGTCCAACACTTCTACAATGGACTAACCTTCGAGAACCAACAAGTGGTGGATTTCCAATGCCGTGGCAATATTTGGGAGGAAACCGTGGAAGCCGTCTGGGCGGTTTTCGAAAGGCTTGCTAAGGGTTCGCATTTCAAGGATCCAAGAGCAATGGTTAGGAGACGTGGACCTGAAGCTCCACCTACTCAAGAGGCCCCTATGTATGGGGGGAATGGGGATCGATTCGAGTGCTTTACCAACGAGTTGAAGCAAGTCCTCAAGAGCGCCACTGGAACATCTGTGTCGAACGAAGTTTGCCGAATATGCAAGAACTATGGGCATGGAGCTCATATGTGTAGATCGGATCTTGCGTATGATAATGGAAATTGGGTTCAAGGAGGCGAAGAGGAAGCCTTTGCTACGGAATTCGGTACTCAAGAAGCTAGCTACGGACAAGATGGTAGGAATCCTCGAGGTGGATTTTGGAGAAGAGGATTCCGGAACAATCAAGGATATGCACCAGCTAGCCAAACTTATGGCCCTAACCAAGACCGTAGTAGGCTTAACTATGGTAATGATCACTGCGAAAATCCCGTTCCGAAAGAGCAACCGAAGTCGAAGACAACTCTACTGACGGAGAACTTGCAAAAGATGGTTGATCACACCCAAAGTTTTCTTAAGCGTTATGAAGAAGATTCTGAGAAGACTAGGGCAAGGCTTGATCGTTTGGAAGAGAGCACTAGGCTTGCCCATCAAGAGATGCAAGAGTTGATTGACCGTGGGGCAAGTAGGGAGCAAGGGAAGCTACCTAGCAACACTGAAAAGTCTATGTCCATTACTTTGGTGGGTGATCTTCGTGTTGAAATCACCATCAGGAAGGTTGCTAAGTGTGAGTGTTGCAAGGATGAAGAACCCCCACTAGCCAAGGAAGAAGAGAAGGACCTTGGTTCTGATGAGAGTGAAGAGGAGCAAGAGGATCCCGAGCCAATCCTTCAAAGTTTCGATGTTAAGGTCGGGATTGGTGAACTTGAAGATGTCCGTGCTACACTAGATACGGGATCTTACTCTAATGTGCTCCCAATGAATGTGTTTGAGAAGAGTAGCCTTGGAAAACTATCTGAGCATAAGGCTATTGTGCAATTGGCGGATGGATCCTTTGTGAGACCCGAAGGCGTTGTGAAGAACGTATTGGTTAAGATTGGTGAAGCTTCTGTGTACACCAATTTTGTAGTTATGCCGTCGTCTACACCTGGGATGGGGGATGTTGTTCTCTTGGGGCGAACGTTCTTGACTAAACTATGCTCCGTGATAGACATCTACCGAAGGACTTGCACCATTGAGGTGGATGGCAAGCGACATGTGTTGCGAGCCATATCTGATCCACCTGATCACTTCAATGCTTCTCACACCATTAACTACTGTGGTCTTGCTGTCTATGTTCATTCTTATTCACAGGTTCGTGGCATGAGGAGAAGATCCATGAAGGGGAAGTCTAGTACCCTCAAGAAGAAGACCTAGGCGCAAGGAGTCGAGTCAAAGACTATAAACAATGGCGCTATCCGGGAGGCAACCCGGAGTTTTTATCGCTTTTTTACCGCTTTATTGCATGCATTCATTCATTGAACAATTTGCTTCTCTTATGTGAATTTGTTCGTCTCTGTGTCGTTTGTGCTTATGTTTATGTTTGAGTGAACTTTTTCGAGTGGTTTTATGAGTAAAATGGTTTTCGGGGATCAAAAACTGAGTTTTTTCAAAAAGTTTTGTCTCCCCACCTCAGGAGGTGGGGGCGAATCGCTCCACATGTCCAGAGAGCTCCGCGCTCCCTGGACGTGGGGGGCGATTCGCCCCACACCCGAGGCGACTCGCCCCACTGGACCTGCAGAGTTAAAAACGGGGAAACCCCCCTTTTCTCCTCATTTTCTTCATCTTCTTCACTCTCTTACTCCCCAAAATCCGAAAAAATTGAAAATTCTTCAATCTTTCATAAAACTTTGAATCTTCCATCAAATTTTGTGTTCTTTAGCTTCAATCGTAGCCCATTACGTGCTCTTTGTTTTCATCCGAACAACTTTCACACTAGTGCATTCGTTTTCCAGATCTGAGGTATCTTCACATGAACCCTAATTTTTCAAATTTGGGAGTTTTCTGATTTGTGCTTCAATTAGGTTTATATGATGTATGGGTAGGTTGTTTGTGTGATTAGAAACGTTATTCACTATCAATTGCATGTTCAATTATGCTTGGATTGTTGGTTTGAGAATTTTGCTTCTAGGTAACTATATCTCGTTATGCAATGTTACTTTTTCTTCCATTCCATGCATATGGTTGTATTTACTGATGTGATAATGACGGACATGATGGTAGAATGCATAATTGATGAGTTTGAGGATTTATGATGCTAGAAGTTTCGCTACTATGGTATGAATTGAGCCTTATGATTTAGGGTTATTGGTTATCTAGCACGAGCGTAATGCGATATGTACATGTCGAAATTATTTTGGTGTGTTGCATGTTAGTAGCTAGATTAGACATGGAGGATTTGCGGAGTTCAACTGTTGATATTATCACTCGTGTGTTTCACTCTTGCATTAGCATATGCATGAGTCTGTTTTGTGTCATACGAGGTACTAATTGCTGTTTGTAGGAACCATGCCACAAAGGGAGAGGAGCACTCCCATTTGGCTACAATGAAGTATTGGAGGCGGATCGATTACAACCATGTCAAGGAGAGTGATCTCGTTAGAGGTGCGTGCAAGCCATGGGCTTTTGCAACAACGTCGCGGTTTATCTATAAGGAGGAACGAGAACCCACCAGGAGTGAGCACTCTTATGTCTATTCACGTACCACCGAAGGGATTGAAACCAATATTACGACAGAAATCTGTCACAAGGACTGCAAGGTTCGAGTGAATAGGAAGGTACCGTGGCGGTCTCACCATAACGGATTCAGTCTTGAGTCGACAGTGGTGAAAAGTTCCGAATCGCTAACTTGATTCCAAAATATAATGACATGGACACCCAGCCCCTCTTTGGGGTGCCCGTCGACTGCCTCTAAAGGGAGCACCATATAGACATCGGGAGCATCAACCGTAGAGAATGTGGTCGACATTGGAAAAAATGGAAGAAGACCTCTGAGTATCCGAGCAACTTACTGTAACTTCCACGGGGTGTAAAACGTTGGAGAGGGAGACTCTAAGAGCACAACTCTTTCCCCTTCAACAGTTCACAGGCTATTAGAGAGATATCGGATGGAAGATCCCGTGACTGCAGCGTCTAATCTTGAGGATTCTCTTCGACAATGCAACTCTACTAGTGATGATGGTGGTGACAGTAGTGACAATGAAGACAATAGGGACAATGAGGATGCCATGAACACTGATGGAGGAGTTGGTCCTATCCGGTCTATTAGTGGAACTACCACCACCACCACGAGCTCCGATGATCACCAATAAGGGCCCTCGAGCAATCTCAATACCTTACATCTAGCGTACTCAGCCGACCGAGGCCAAACCACGCGGTAACATCTAGTATCACATCTTATTTCCTCATTTTCTTACTGCTAGAGACTAGCTTTAAATTCATGAGGGGGGTGGGATTTAAGTGAACTAGTGTTGTTAGTTTGGAGCTTGGCATTGATAGGATGAGTACAGTACCTTGCATGATTATCTGTTTGCATTTGCACGTTTACCGCTTTCTTAGTATTTAGTTGCATACACTACATTCATCCTAGGATAGTCTTGCATGTTTTATGTGGAGTTTATTACCAAATTTTTTGAACTTTTTTATTGGGTAAATTAACTAATTATGACATTAATCATATGCTTCATCTCTATGAATTTGTTTGAGGTTTTTTCCCTTGGCTTGTCACATTTATGTATTGCACTTAGTTAAGCTTGGTAGTCTCGACATCACTTAGTGATGTTTTCTCTACTGCGGTTCACGAAGGGCTTTATAATAGGATGATGCATGTTAGGGTCTTATGGTTGTTTTCCCGAGTAATTATGTACCTAAGAAGCAACAAGTCTTCACCTTGCTTTGAGATTGCTAAATGCCTAGGAAGGAGGTAGTGTGAGATTGTGTGATCCTTTGTTTGCAACCTATTCTTTTGAATAGGTTTGGGGAGGGGGTTACGCTATCATTAGACTTGTCTTTTTCGATTTTGAGTGTGTGATGTGAGTTTATTTTCCTTTTTCGTAAAGTTTGTACTCCAACCTAATCTTTCGAATAGGTTTGGGGAGGTCGTTTGTGTGTCATTTTAATTTCTTTTTCGTTGTGCTACTATTGGCTAAAAAAGTTGAAAAAAAAGAAGAAGAAGAAAAATTCCAGGAAAAAGAAAAAAAAACTGAAAAAGAAAAAAAAGAAAAAAAGAAAAGACCCCAAAAAAGCAAAGAAGGGTCCAAAAAAAGAGCCAAAAAAGCAGTTTAGCAAAGTGTTGTCTCATTTTTCAATTTTTGTAATGTTCGTAATCGTGTTGTAAATTTTTGTTTTTTGTTTGTTTGAGTGTCATCTGTTCTAGACCACCCTCGTCCTGCCATTCAGGAAGTGGTGAATAGCTTAAGACTTTGCTTGAGAGATGGGTAGAATAGGGGAGTGTTATCTTTTTTAGGGAACCCTCCTTTGTTTGATGAGAGCCAGTATTGGTTCGACCTCTTTGAGGAAAAGTCTTAACTTGGTGAACAGCAGTAAGTCCTCAGTTTCATAGGCATGGGACAACCATTCGTATTATAACATGTTTCATTACGTTGTCACTGACTAGGTCCAGGTAGAGAATGTTACGAGAGACTATCTTGTTTGACATAAATGCTTATGTGAATGTGTATGAGTCAATCGAGACATTCTTCAACCAATATCCATGTTATGATTTGTATGGTTTGTGCTCATATGTTTTTTGATAGATCCAATAGATTAGTTCATTTGATTTAGCATGAGACTCCATTTTTTGTGTTGCATTGTTTTTTGCATTAGAGTCTAGCTTAGTTGCTTGAGGACATGCAAAGGTTCGGTTTGGGGAGTTTGATGAACGTGTATTTTACACTTTCATTTGAGTCTTTTTTCACCAATTTATCTATCCTCTATGTTAATTTAGCTATATTTTAGTGCATTTTATTAGAATAGTGTCACGTTTCCCTTTAGTTTGTATTTTACAGGTTTTGGATGAAAAACTAGGTTTTCCGGGCAATTATATTGAAGAGAACGAAGAATTGGTGTCCCGGAGACATTTTTGGAGTATCTAGAAGATTCCGGATAGGATTTGACGTCTAGGGGTCGAGTCTGAAGGCTAAAAGGTCACTAGAAGGCAAAAACCGAGTCCGAAAAGGAAAAGAAATCCAAAAACGCGTCGAAAACGCGTATATTACCGACAGGACCTCCCGGGCGATTCGCCCGGGAAGTGGGGCGGTTCGCCCCACACCAGGCGATTCGCCCGGTGTGTGGGGCGACTCGCCCCACACGTGCCGAACCTCTATATATAGTTGCTCAGTTTCTCCGTTTTTTCATACTTTCTCAGACCTTTTTTCTCACCTTTCTCATTAGTTTTAGGTAGGAATTCTCCAGAGCCTGTTCTGGGGATTCTTAGCATAGGAGATACTTTTTCTTATCGTTTTGGAGCTTGTGAGATCGCGGTTCTTCGGAGATTGACAACCTTCGGTAACATTGTATCTTACAGTTTTTCTATTTATATATATTTATCTTTCAACTTGTTTTCATTCAATCTTGCTATGATTTCTGTTGATTGCATGACATCTATGAGTAGCTAAATTTATCGTTGGTGATAGTATGTGATTTCTTAGCGAAGGGTTAATAATTATGCTGATGGCGGTAAAGCGAATCAGACTTTGAGTTATTGCTTTATTTCTTTGATCTATCTAAGCCCTCTATCTTCGTAGTGTTGAATAATAACGGAACACATTGGACAATTCATTGATCAAAGATCTCTATGCAAAACGATCGGGTACTTCATGCATGATTATTAACTTGCTATGCTTTGAATGATCATACTATCACTAACTTCCATTATCTGATAAGAAAAACATGTGTTAAGTCGTCTGTTGATTTTATAGTTTAAGTTAGATTAGATAAAGCTAGTTATAGTCCTTAGAGATCGACACTCGAGGTTATTTTACTACTACACTACGGTTTTCGTTGTAGTTGTGAATTGTCTTTGGCTAAATACAAATTTATTTGATTAATTAGAATTTGACAAATTCCGGTTCATCAAGTCCCCTCCAGCTGGTCCTCCCGCTATTGTGAGGGCGAAAATTCTGCCATTCACCAGCAAGTTCTCATAGTCTTGGTCAGGAACGTCTTGATCTTCCCATCCTCCTCCTCGGAGGGGAGGTGCAGAGGCCTCTCCTCTTTTTGCCTCAGTCCTCTCATGCCTGGACGGTGCGTCTTTCACGACATAGTTCGCAAGTTGTCCTCTATGTACTAAGGTCTCAATTTCGGTCTTAAGAGTGAAGCATTCCTCCGTTGTATGACCCTTCCCTTTATGGAACTTGCAAAACTTGACGGAATTTTTGTTTCTTCTAGTTTTTGGATGGGAGGAGGCCACTCAATATCAATATTCCTGGTCATAATAGTGTGCAAGATGTCGGATCTTGGCCTTTTAAGATCAGCATATTTATCATATCTTGTTGGTGGTCCTCCTCTCGGCGGAGTTCTCTGATCTCGGAATTCACTCCTCTGGATGCTCCCTTTGAGCAAGTTGTGCCTGGCTCCTCCTTCTTTCCCTTGGAATGATTATGATTTTGAGCTTGTTTCTGATGGTCTCTTTCTGGTTTTTGGTGATCTTTCTCCCTTTCCCTTTCTTTGGAAGAGTTTGCTCTTACTTGCACTGTCTTTTGGAATTCTTCCGCTTTTAAGAAATCTTGACAAAATTGTTCAAGTTCCTTATAGGTCTCAGATCGGGAGTACGAGAGTTGTTTCCTGAATTCCTCATTGGTAGTGTTGCCATATAAGTATTCTTTCCTTTCCTTTATGGAATGGTCCTCTACTTGGCAGCTTGCCTCATGGAACCTATCCAAGAATGTCCTTAAATATTCTTTGGGTTTTTGCACTACTTCAGCCAAGTATTTCACCCCTCTTCTCGTCCTGATGGCTTTTTCAAACCTCTTGGTAAACTCTTGGCTAAGTTGCTTGTAACTTTTGATGGATCCATTTTCTAAGCCCGTCCACCATACCATTGCGTCCCTTGAGAGAGTTGTAGGAAAAATCAAGGCTTTGGTCTTAGAGTCATGCCCATAGGCGTCCATTTTTGTTCCGAACCTTATCAAGTAGTTAGTAGGGCAACTAGTTCCATCATAAGTATCCAGAGAAGGGAATCTGTTGGTCCCTTTAAACAACAAGAAAAGACTAGAGGGGGTGGGGGGTGTGAATAGTCTTTTCAAACTTTTGTCGTTTAAAACTTTCTCAGCAAGTACTTATTACTTTTCAGTAATGAGTTTGCTGATACTTAACTTTCTCAGCAAGCGTAAGTTACTTCACAGTAGCTAGGTTTGCTGATACTTAAAATCAGAGAGCGGAAGTCTTTGATACAATAAGTGCTCTTTCAGTAAATGAAGGTTTCAGCAAGTGATGTGAGTGACTGTGTACAAACAGATATGATTTGCTGAAAACTAAATACAGTAAGTAAATCACACAAACACTTTTATAGTGGTATCTGAGAGTGGCGTAATCTCTCAACTAATCCACTTTGTCCTTTCTAGGACTGAATCCACTAAGATATGATTGAGGTTCCTTACAACTCCTATCTAAAGCGATTCAAACAGAAACCAAAGCACACTTGCTTCGTCTCCAACCTAATCTAGAGAACGCAACCTTGTTCTCCACCAAACTTGGTACTTTTAATCAGCAAAACTATGCTCGATTAAGTTCCCCCTGAATATCACGCCTGAAAGGGTGTATTTTCAGTTAGAGAGTTTTGGGGTGAGATAACTTAATTATAACTTATTCAGTTACAACAAGTAATCTAAGAAACAAAACTTTGAATACTTTGCAGTAAACAAGTTTGATTGTTTCTGGTGTCAAGACTTGTTCTTGTTCGAAAGAAAGAAAGAACACTTAACTAATTTCTTAGTCGTGTAACTTCTACTTCTTCACAAGTAGCTTTCTCAAGCTTTATGTCTTGGAACGGATCAATGGCAGTATAGAGAGTTTGAAGGTATGTGAGTTTAAGCACAAGTGAGAGTTTGATCACGTTGTTGACACACTTCAACTCTTCGCCGGGTGACCTCTATTTATAGTGAAAATAAGGAGCCGTTTGAATTTTTAAATTCCAAGGCTTTTGATCCTTAAGATGTCACTATCTTGCTTTTGTACTTTCAGCAGCGTCCTTGTTTGACTTCTAGTCTTCATGTCCTTCGCGTGCATGCTTTGCATTTAATGCTTAGTTGAATAGAATTCAAACAGTAACATTGGAGCGCAAAAGTAAGTACTTTCAGCAAGAGGTCACATATGTTCCATCAGCAAGTAGTCAGTCTCAGTTTCAGCAAGCACAACCTACTCTGTCTTTCAGAGTTTCACTTATGCAATGCTGTTGCTGAAGTTTCCACTTTCTGAGCAACATGTGCCTTTGTAGATACCAGTCTTCAGAAATCTTCTAGTCTTCAGATCTTCGAATTCTTTAAGTCTTCAGATCTTCAAAATTCTTCAAGATTCTGAGCTGTTTCTAAATGCTTCAATAGTTTGTTTGTAAAAACAAAGTACATCGTCAGCAAATGCTTCAATAGGTTATTTTCTTTTTAGAAAATAAGATACATCATAAGCGGTAAAAACCAACCTATCTAGCACCTAATCTAAGTCTTCAGCAAACGTTCCTCTTTTACAATGTCCTTAAAATTCTAAATTCCTATGGACCTTAAGAGTACTAGTTACTGGACTTTCCTTAATTTAGCAGGTTAATTGCTCATCAAAATTACAAGTTTCCTAACAAATTTCCCCCTTTTTGATGTTAGCAATCCATGGCTAAATTAATTTTTACCCTTTTAGAGGTTTCTGATGTTGAATAAATCAGTTGATTAATGCAAGCATACTTGAATAAATAAACAGTAAGCATAAGTAAATTGCATAATCAAAACCAATAAAAGTCAAAAGCTTCATTACTGATAGTTATCTTTCAGAAGTTTACAAGAAGTAGCAGAGATAACTTTAAACAAAATCAGCAAACAAACACTTTAACAAGAACTATTACAGAGAGTTAAGCTCTTCCAGAAGATTTTCTCAAAATCTCTCTTACACTCTTCTCAGCAAGTGCAGTAAATTCAACACAGTCCTTTTCGTAGTTTTCCAGAAGCCTACGGACTTGTAGTTGAAGAATTCTTGCGTTTTTGCAGGCAGTATGATGATGCTTTTCAGCATTCATTTCCATGTAGTTAGTCACCCACAAATGAATGCCCCAATTGCTGGCATGGAGAAGCTGTGTATCTGAAATGCTTTTCGGATGAATCTTTCTTAGCCAGAGAAGATCTTCTTCTTGATCCTTAGCAGTGAGATAGAAGTACTCATAAGGAATCAATCCAAGTCTCTTCTTTGTTTTCTTTGTTACTGGGTCAGAGTAGTAAGCAATGCCAGGTGGTTTGATCAGATTTGGTTCTTGTCTATAAGTCTTACCAATGGCAATTCTTCTTACTGAGACCTCGAGATTCAACCATCTCCCAGCAATATTTACTGGGAGGGATTCTTCCCTTTGATTTCTTTCGACTTTGAGTTCAATCCATTTGAACATTTCATTCAATATGGCTGTGGGAAAGAACTCATTTACCATAAAATCTTCTAGCTTTAAGATCCAACAACCATGAATGTTTCTGATTACATTCTGAGTGGTTTCTTCATTGATGGTCTTTGTGTATTCGATGCCGGAGCCAATAGCAATGCTGGCCAGCCTCTTTTCTTCCTGTCTTTGCCTTCTTCTTCTTGTTTTAGCATTGTCTTGATCTCTTGCTGAAGAGTCAGACGAGAAATGCTTTGAGTGGCCAGACGGAGTCAAGGCTGTTAAGGGTCTAGCTCTTATGGCTTGAGCTATTGTTTGATTGTCATCATCTTCATCATCTTCATCATCTTCATTCAGATTGTGATGACTTTCAGTATGGAAAAAATCTTGAGTTTCAGCAGCGGTTTTTCTCTTTTTGGTACTTGTTGAATTCAACTCAGATTCTGCTTGCCTTTTAGAACTTTGCTCTCTTTCAGCAAGAGGTTCTAAGGGCAGTGGCTCATCAACAGCAGGAGGGGTTTGGTTTCTTTTTCTGGTACTTTTCTTTTCCCCCTTAGACATGGATTGCAACATCGGAGTGATGTGCAGAGAATAGAACTCATTGCAATTTTCAGCAAGAGTGCTTAAACTATTATACTTCATGATGATTTGTTGCTGATCAGAAGTCATTTTTGAAAACTCTTTTGAATGCTCATCATGTTCTCTTCATGTCTTTTCTCTTTTGCGGCCTTCTCATCCATGAAAGTCTGAGCCTTCATGAGAGCATTCTTTGCTAGCTTAAGAGCTTGACTTACATCTTCTTCATAGCTCTTATGGTAAAGACTGATGTCTTTTTGAGCTATTGTCAAAGTCGTAGTGCGTCTCAACACTGTAGCCAATATCTTTCCAAAGTCAAGTGGACTCTCAGCTAGCAATGCCTCATCTTCAGCTTTGCAGGCATCATGGACTTTCTTTAGTGCTAAAATTCTAGGAGTAAACTCCTCAACTCTTGGGAACGACACTAGATGTGGTGTCAAGGAATGAAGTTTTTGTTCAGAAGCAAATTGATCATCCTGTAATAGCAATTCTGCTCTTAGACCATCGTCTAAATCATTGATGTAATCAGGAGGAGGAATCTGAACAACTTTGGGGTCTCGCTTGGATTGTTCATCCTCATTTTCTGACAAGTAGTCGTCATCCTCAGATTCATCAATTCAGCAACTTAGAACCTAAATCAGAAGCTTCACTCCTTTTGTTGAGTGGTTGCTGATGGCAACGCTTCAGACTCAACAACTGGAGTTTCACCAGTAGTTAGTTTTAATTGAGTAGTTTGCTGAAGGCAACGTTTGAGACTCAATGACTGGAGTTTCGCCAGTAGTTAGTTTTTTTAGTTGAGTTTGAGACTCAATTACCGGAGTTTCGCCAGTAGTAAATGGAAGGGAGGGGACTTCCTTTGATCTAACTCCTGAAGATTGACCAATTTCTAGATCCTGCGTATGCCTTGCATGGATCAAGAGACTGTTCTGGAGAGCGCGTTGGTAATCTTCATCTTGTTCATCATCATCATCAAGGTTTCTTCAGTAACCTTGGCATCAGAAACTGGACTTTTGCCATTTTCAACAGCCCTTTTCTGGCATATTCCTCTCAGTATCAGCACCTTGCACAGCACCTTGCATAGGGGCTTGATTTTCAGCAGCAGCAGAGAGGTTGAGATTCTTGCTGAGGTTGTTGTTGTTCAGCTTGCTGATTTTCTTGTGGAGTATTGTCAGCAACGTTAAATTCAATCCTCCCAGCATCAGGACTTGGACCTTGATTGTCATCATCATCGTCTTTCTCTTGTCCTTGGAATCTTTCCCTTCATCATCACTTGGATCAGTGGGAATGTTCTCATCTTCTTCTCTTCATCATCAATCGGTCAGAATACTAGCTCAACGTGCCTGTATAAAGCAACACTTGTCACTTCCTCTTCCCATTGATTTTGTGGGGATCAGCCACAACATGTACAAATGAACCTTGAGCAGCACAGCTTGTTCAGCTGGAGAGGCACTCTGAATTTTTGCCTTCATATTCTCTCTGATTTGAGCAATCAGATTAGAGCCATTTGCTGAGAATATGTCATTTCTCTCAGGAGGATGGAGTGACAAATGTTTTCGAGGTTCAGCAGAAAGATCTCTTTTTCTCATTTGAAAGATGAAGGTGAGATCAGAGAAGTCCATTCGCCTATATCTTTGCCAGTTGCTGACGGACTTAGCAACTTGTGACAAGTAGTCCGTTTGAAGTTCAAGTACAGTTCCTCAGAACTAACTTGATGAATCTTCAGTGATGAGTACCACTTCAGTGGTCTCCTTTTGAGCCTGAAAAAGAACATTATTTAGATCAGAGATTGGTTTGGAAAATGTTTTAGAGTTTCAATGCTGAAACATGAATGACCTGCTGAGATTCACAAGCTCATTTTGTACATTTCCATACCTTGAGGAGCGTGAATAGGCCGCCATTTGTTTCATCCGGAAAATAATTGGATGTTAGATACAAGTACTAGCTGTCAAACTTAGTTTTTTATGACAAAAACAGTAACGACCTGCTGAGCAGGGAGTGTTGGTTCTGGTGCAGAGGCTTCAGCACCATCTGACTTGCATCTTGAGAAGTCTTTAGAGATAACATAATATTAGGCAAAAGAATAGGTTTCAAAAATTGAAGTTTTAACTGATGGTTGAATTAACTACCTGTGAAGAAGGACAGTTGTGGCTCAGTCCTCTCAGCATTAAAGTTTCTAGCTTCTTTTGACTGTTTCTTCAGCAGACTTCTTGTCCTTGCTCCTATTTGAGAAAGCTGTGCGGTTTTTCAGCAATCTCCCTTTTCCTCTGAAATGAAAGTGGAGCAGAAGCATCCTTGACCCTTGAGCTCCACTGCTGTCATGAAGACATCAATGGATTTGTGGGATGATTTCTTCAATCTCCAACTCCATTTGTTTGGCTTATAGTTCCAGTATAGCTGGACTTTGTCGATTGATGTCTTGGGTGAACTTGCGGCCAGTATCTCAGCATCACGAGATGCGTCGTTGAATAATGCTTCTGTGTTTTCAACAACTTCTGGAACTGGAACCTTACTGTCTCAGCAACTGGTTCTTCACAAGTGGGGTTTCAGCAACTTGATGAGTTGCTTTTCAGCAACCATCTTTTCAGCAGCAGCAGCAAGTGCCCTTTTTGCAGATCAGCAGCAAATGTTCACTTGCTGGTTCCAGAGTTTTATAATCTAAATTATCTACAATGTAGATCTCTGGGACTTGGGCAGGAATTTCATTTCCACTGCCTTGGGGTCTATTCTCAGTAGAAGTAGCAACATTAATTGATTGTTGAAAGGCTTCCGCAACACGTTCACATTCGGACATAGGTTTCAGTTCACCTCAGCAACATCGTACTGGCAAATCTTTCAGCATTGGTCTGTGAATTGTCTGAGAGGTCTTGGACACAGGAACTGACTTGCGAGCCAAGTGTTGTTCTTCCTTGTGTTGCTGGTCCCGTTGCCTCTTTGGTACAGGATTTGCTGATGACGCTGCAGTTCTGAGTGTCATCATCAGCTTTCCTCTTTTTCTTGTTAGAGTTCTCCGGTTTCCCAGAGGCATCTATAGTTGCATTTTCAGCAACGGCTTTTGTACCGTACCCTGTATTTTCTACAGCAGTTTCATT
>CM051458.1:50679977-50756113 GCA_028274465.1 Plantago ovata
AATTTGCAGAGAAAAGAAATGTGAGTTAAAGAATTTTGTCATTTCTCTAACTCCTTCTTTATATAGTGTCTCTGGTGTGTGAAACTCAATCGATTTGAGCTCTCAGCAAGGGTAAAACAGAGAAACACAGGCGTTAGTGGAGCCTTTGCATTAATGCGTAGTGGCCCACTAACTAAAACCGTCAGAGCACTCTCTCTCTTTGTTTTTTAACCGTTAGATTATAACTCCTTTTAATCAATGGCCACGATTGATTTCATGTCATGATTATTACGAGTTTATCTGTGCCGATTAACGTCACAAATTGATTTTACCGAGTTTAAGGGAATAGATTGCTTGCTGAAATAGACAAGAATCTTTTCAGCGAGTTTGAATTATCAACCTAGATACTTGCTGAAAGTTCCCCCTTACTTAGATATCTCATATTTTCTTAAGTTTAAAAGATATTTCTGATTTCCCGTATCAGTAAATTCTTTTGTACTTGAGATATCCTTTGGTAAAATCTGAGAGATGAGCTTTGCTCTTTTTCTGAGTTCCCGTCTCAGAATATTCCCTTGATACTTGAATACCTGTTTCAGTATCTTTGATTGTCTGAATGCCCGTTTCAGCAATCCTTAAGTCTTTCTCTTACTGAGTGCCTGTCTCAGCAAGTGATCAAGTTTCCTAACAAATACCGTTTTGAAGGAATTACTTGCTGAATGCCTGTTTCAGCAATCATGTAGTGACTTATCATTTCTTAGAAGAAATTAGTGATGGAGCTTTTAAGTAAGAATACTTTGGCTTGCTGAATACCTGTTTCAGCATTCTGCCAAGTGTATCCTTTATTGAGGTAGTTCAATCAATCCAAGGTTATACCTTAGCATTGCGAACCTATTATCTGGTAGGGGCTTGGTAAAGATGTCAGCAAGCTGATCTTCAGTGCCTACTTTCACAACCTCAATATCTCCTTTTTCCACATGATCTCTAATGAAATGATGTCTAATATCAATGTGCTTAGTCCTAGAGTGAAACTTAGGATTTTGCGTGATTGCAATAGCACTTGTATTATCACAAAAGATTGGTGTTTTCTTTGCAGAAATACCATAATCTCTTAATTGTTGCTGAATCCATAGGATTTGAGCTGTGCAACAACCAGCTGCAATGTATTCAGATTCAGTAGATGAATTGGCAACACAGGTTTGCTTCTTGCTGAACCATGATATTAATCTAGTACCCAAAAACTGACAAGTTCCAGAGGTACTTTTTCTATCAAGAGTTGATCCTCCATGATCAGCATCAGAATAACCAACCAATTCAAGTCCAGAATCTTTAGGATACCATAATCCAACATTGACTGTACCTTTGACATATTTCAGTATTTTGATTGCCTTTTTGTAGTGTGATTCTCTTGGATCAGATTGGAATCTTGCACACACACAAACAACATACTGAATGTCAGGTCTACTTGCTGTTAAATACAACAAGGAACCAATGAGCTTCCTATACTTGTGTTCTTCAACACTTTTGTCTTCTTTAGTATAGCCCAATTTGGTACCAACACTCATAGGGATCTTTTCAGGTTTCTCATCCTCTTTGATCCTAAACTTTATGAGCATTTCTTTCGCATACTTTGCTTGATTTATGAATATTCCATCTTTGAGTTGCTTGACTTGCAATCCTAGGAAATAATTCAATTTTCCCATCATACTCATTTCAAACTTATTTGTCATGAGTTTGGCAAAATCATCACAAAGTTGCTTGTCCTTAGATCCAAAAATTATGTCATCCACATAAATTTGAACTAAGAGTATTTTACCATCATGGTTCATGGTAAATAAGGTTTTGTCAACTTCACCTTTCTTGAAACCATTTCCAGCAAGAACTTAGCCAAGGTATCATACCATGCTCTTGGTGCTTGCTTTAGACCATATACAGCTTTCTGAAGCTTGTATACCATCTTGATTTCTGAGGGAAGTTCAAAGCCA
Organism: Plantago ovata; assembly: GCA_028274465.1. Classification (NCBI taxonomy): domain Eukaryota; kingdom Viridiplantae; phylum Streptophyta; class Magnoliopsida; order Lamiales; family Plantaginaceae; genus Plantago; species Plantago ovata. The sequence continues at coordinate 50,681,939 of CM051458.1, forward strand.
GGGGGTTGTTCTAGGTAGACTTCTTCAGCAAGTTCACCATTCAAGAATGCACTTTTAACATCCATTTGGTAAACAATGAAGTCATTGTGAGCAGCAAAGGCCAAGAAAAGCCTAATTGCATCCAATCTTGCAACTGGTGCATAAGACTCATCATAGTCCAATCCTTCAGTCTGACAGTAACCTTGAGCAACTAAACGTGCTTTATTTCTTGTTACTTCACCAGACTCGCTCAGCTTGTTTCTGAACACCCACTTTGTACCAATAGCTTTCTTGTCTTCAGCAAGTGGCACAAGTTTCCAGACTTTGTTTCTTTCAAATTGATCCAGTTCTTCTTGCATTGCCTTTATCCATTCAGAATGCTTTAAAGCTTCTTCTATGGTTTTAGGTTCAATTTCTAAAACAAAGCAAGAGAACAATGATTCTACTTCTACGACAATTGCTTCTTCAGCAAGTCCATGAGTAGCTTTGGATCTAGTCACTTGGCGTTTATTAATATCGCCAATCATATCCGTAGAGGGATGATCTCTAATCCATTTATTAACAGGTTTTTTGCTTGTTGGATTAGGATATGTTTGCTCATCAGCATGTGACTCTTCAGTATGTACTTGTTCAGTACTACTGGGAATTTGTGTTTCTGCTGAGATTTGTTCATCAGCAACTGCTTGTTCAACATTGCTTGATTGAGGTGGTTCATCAGCAGGCACTGGAGATTGCGTAATTTCAGCAACTTCCGGAGCAACCGCGTCTTTTGCTGGAAATTCTTTGTCGTGAACTATATTTATCTTGTCATGACTAGGGGAGGAGAGTCATTGTCAGAATCATCATTTAGTTCAATTGACTTGATTTGCCTAGCATCAGATTCAGTTCTTTGCTCATGTATGATTAACTTTTTCATACATTCTGATATTTGTTCTTCAGCAGGCACCCCTTGTGACTTTTCGTAGAATACAACATGCACTGATTCTTCAATCTTTTATACCTTCTTGTTGTAAACTCTATAAGCTTTACTATGCAAGGAGTAGCCGAGAAATATCGCTTCGTCTGCCTTTGGTTGAAATGTTCTTAGGTACTCTCTACCATTGTTAAGAACGAAACACTTGCAACCAAATACTCTTAGATGAGTGATGTTAGGAGGTCTTCCAACAAACAATTCATAAGGAGTTTTGTTGTATTTAGTAATCAAACATCTGTTTTGAGTATAACAGGCGGTATTAATCGCTTCAACCCAATAAGCCTCACTTATTTCAGTGTCAGCAAGCATTGTTCTTGCGGCTTCTTTTAGGGTACGATTCTTCCGTTCAGCAACACCGTTTTGCTGTGGTGTTCTTACTGAGGATAACTGATGTTGTATTCCTTTTGAGGTACAATATTCAGTTATGTCTGGTTTACAAACTCAGTACCATGGTCTGTCCTTATGACTTTTACCTTGTCATTTTTCATGACTTCAAGCTTATTCAGCAAGTTAGGTATTTCAGTCTTGGTTTCAGATTTGTGCTTGATGAATACTACCCAAGTGAATCTTGAATAGTCATCTACCACGACTAGACCATACTTCTTACCAGCATAGCTTGTTGAAGAAGATTCAAACAAGTCCATGTGCAAGAGTTGTAAAGGTTTTGTAGTTGACGGTACTGCCTTGTTCTTGAAAGAAGATTTGGTTTGCTTTCCTTGCTGGCATGCATTGCAAACACCAACCTTCTTAAAAGTAACCCTAGGTAATCCAACTACAAGTGCCTTTTTAGACAGCTTATTCAGCGTCTTGAAGTTTAGATGACTTGTTCGTTTATGCCATAACCATGCTTTTTCAGCAAGGCAATCATGATCTGAGACAAGGCATTTTTCAACAATTGCTGAAGATCAATCAACGGTGTACAAGCCTCCTGATCTTCTTGCAATCATTAGTCTCGAAATCTATAAGTTTACATTCATCACTTTTGATTTTGATGAAGTATCCTTTGTCAGCAAACAGACTCATGCTGAAAAGGTTAAACTTAAGATTTTTGACATAAAGAACTCCAGTAATGGTTATGCATCCTAACTTCACGTCACCATAGCCTTTTGTAGAACCGGAGCCTCCACCAGCAAACCTTATTGGTGGACCTTTAGACCACCGTCTATAGTTTATAAGGTTATTCTTGTTGCCCGTCATGTGCTTTCCACAACCACTATCAAAGTGCCAGATTGCATCGTTTGTCTCCGTGGCTGAAGTCTGCACAATCAAGAGCAAACAAGTTAATTATCCAATAATGGATGTCCATTAACATGTTCAAGAATGCGTCCAGTGGAAACCCAAGTCTTAAGTTTTTCAACTTTGACTTGTTTTCTACTTGCTGAGGAACTAGGAGGTTTTGAGCTGAAAGACTTTTGACACGTGCTGGTCAAATCCACTTTCTGATGTGGTGTCTTGCTCGATTGACCTTTTTGCTGAACATACTTCTCAGTAAGTTCTTTTCTAGCAAGGTTCCTTCTAGCCCTAGCATTAAGAGTCTTTTCAGAACTCTTAGGCTTGATTTTCTTCATCTCTTTGAAGTATCTTTGCTGACTTTGCTTATACTCATGAAAGAGTTGACTTTGCTTGGTTTTGAAACCGAGTCCACTTTTCGGAGAATGCTGAGCTTTTGCTTCAGCAACCTTACTTGATTCAGGTTTGTCAGCAAAGGTCTTCTGATTACTTTTAGTAATCTTGCCTTTAGACTTAACAACTTGCTTTTCAGCAACTTGTTTGGCGGGATGCTTCACAACATCCTTTTTCTTTCCAGTTTGCTTCTCAACAACCTGTTTTCCTTTTAAAGTCTTGTTACTTTGAGTAGCAACAGCGGGCTTTATGGTCATAGGTACTTGATTGCATGTTTCAGCAACCTTAGATTGACCAAACTGATAGATTTCTTGTAGACCACTATCAGTAGCACGTACAAAGGAGATCGGTGATTTATCTTTAATCAAGATTTCTACGTCATCACCTTCATACATTGCACCTAAACCTTCTTTCTGAGATGGATCTCTCAAATAAGAGTTTAGTTCAGTCAGCGTATTACTTGCGTCCACATAAGATTTGAAATTGATTTCATCTTTTTCATCTCTTGGATTTCAGCAAGTAACTTTAGAATTGAGGACTAATATTCTTCCAATTCTAATGCCATTTGAGAATTCTTCTCTGTAACTTCAGCAATCAACTTCTTAAGACGCCTTATTTCAGCATCCTTTTCTTCTGTCTCTTCCTTCAGCAAGACGTACTTTTCAGTAGTCTGCTTGGTTAGAGTTTCAGCAATCTGTAGTTTCTCTTGCTGTCTGCTCAGAGTTTTCTCAAATCTTTCGATTTCTCCTTGAATCTTGTCAAGGTCAATCTCGTCTTCACTTTCTGAGTCTGAGTCAGAGGTAGGGTTGTTTACCTGACTGGCCATGAGGCATAATTCGTAGTTTGACACATCTGGATAAGCTTCCATAGCTATTCCACAAACTTCTTTGCCAATCTCCACGTCTAGAGTGGCTTCTTCATCGTCAGTGTCTGAACTTTCATCCTCACCGTCTTCGGAGCTAGTATCAATACACAATGCATCGATTTTTGCTTGAAGCTTCTTCTTTTCTTCAGCAATAAAAGCTCTTTTGAACTTCTTCTTCTTTTCAGCAGATTTTCCTTTCAGCAAAGGGCAATTAGCTTTGAAGTGTCCAGGCTTTTTGCAGTAAAAGCATAGATCATTTCCAACTGCTGGTTCTTCTGATGAAGTAGCTTGCTGAGCTTGCTTGTTCAGCGAGCTAGTCTCATTCTTGTACTTATGGTAGTTGTTACCAAGATGCTTTTTCAGCTTCTCTTTGCTTTTCGCCTTTCAAGTTCCTTGCTGATAAATTTCTTCATGTTTTTGACAACCAAAGAATTTTCATCAGTAGGCTCTTTTTCATTCTTCTTTTCAGAAGATGACGGCTTTGCAGCAAGAGCAATATTTTGCGATTTTTCAGCAAACACTTTTTCTCTTTTCTTTGTCTCATAATTGACAGTAGCAAGATGAGAGAACAACTCTGTTGGTGTAATGTCTGACATTCCTTGATTGTAATAGAAATTCTGAGTGTGGATCCATTCTTGATTCAGACTTCTGATGATAGTTTTCAGTTTCTCAGAATCTGAGTAAAGGTTTCCAACACCCAAGGCCGCCATTTCACTAACAAGAGTTGTGAATCTGAAATCCAAGTCTTCCAATGACTCGTTTGTACCCTGCTTAAAGTTTTGAAACTTTAATTTAAGTACTTCAAGTTTGTTTTCCTTGGTTTTGTCAGATCCAACACAAAGATCTTGAACCATTTTCCAAGCTTCCTTTGCAGTCTTAGCACCCCACAGTTTGCACTGTATGGTATCTGGAGTTGATCGAATGATGATATTTCTTGCTTGGCCATCAAGACGGAATCTCTTAGCTTCGTCAGAAGTCCATTCCTCTCTTGGTTTTGGCACAACCGTATCTGATGGTTCGCCTAGGATAGTTTCCTTTCCAGCTTCAGTGGTCTTGTGAGGGAAACTCCTTTCAACTTTAGTGATTTTGATAGGTCCATCATTAATGACGGTGACCATCTCATCACTAATGGCCTCAAGATGTAGCATCATGTTGTTTCGCCATTTTTCGTAATTTTCCAGCTTCAGCAAGGGAGCATCTCCTAAAGACATCCTGTCAGCAAAGCACTACCAAACTGATCAAGTGAGAGTAATTTACGGAAAGCACCTAAGGGGATCTAGGTTCAGTGCTGAAGGTTAAAGAACCTCCAGTTCTGATACCACTTGTTGGTCCCTTTAAACAACAAGAAAATACTAGAGGGGTGGGGGGGTGAATAGTCTTTTCAAACTTTCGTCGTTTAAAACTTTCTCAGCAAGTACTTATTACTTTTCAGTAATGAGTTTGCTGATACTTAACTTTCTCAGCAAGCGTAAGTTACTTCACAGTAGCTAGGTTTGTTGATACTTAAAATCAGAGAGCGGAAGTCTTTGATACAATAAGTGCTCTTTCAGTAAATGAAGGTTTCAGCAAGTGATGTGAGTGACTGTGTACAGACAGATATGATTTGCTGAAAACTAAATACAGTAAGTAAATCACACAAACACTTTTATAGTGGTATCTGAGAGTGGCGTAATCTCTCAACTAATCCACTTTGTCCTTTCTAGGACTGAATCCACTAAGATATGATAGAGGTTCCTTACAACTCCTATCTAAAGCGATTCAAACAGAAACCAAAGCACACTTGCTTCGTCTCCAACCTAATCTAGAGAACGCAGCCTTGTTCTCCACCAAACTTGGTACTTTTAATCAGCAAAACTATGCTCGATTAAGTTCCCCCTGAATATCACGCCTGAAAGGGTGTATTTTCAGTTAGAGAGTTTTGGGGTGAGATAACTTAATTATAACTTATTCAGTTACAACAAGTAATCTAAGAAACACAACTTTGAATACTTTGCAGTAAACAAGTTTGATTGTTTTTGGTGTCAAGACTTGTTCTTGTTCGAAAGAAAGAAAGAACACTTAACTAATTTCTTAGTCGTGTAACTTCTACTTCTTCACAAGTAGCTTTGTCAAGCTTTAAGTCTTGGAACGGATCAATGGCAGTATAGAGAGTTTGAAGGTATGTGAGTTTAAGCACAAGTGAGAGTTTGATCACGTTGTTGACACACTTCAACTCTTCGCCAGATGACCTCTATTTATAGTGAAAATAAGGAGCCGTTTGAATTTTTAAATTCCAAGGCTTTTGATCCTTAAGATGTCACTATCTTGCTTTTGTACTTTCAGCAGCGTCCTTGTTTGTCTTCTAGTCTTCATGTCCTTCGCGTGCATGCTTTGCATTTAATGCTTATTTGAATAGAATTCAAACAGTAACATTGGAGCGCAAAAGTAAGTACTTTCAGCAAGAGGTCACATATGTTCCATCAGCAAGTGGTCAGTCTCAGTTTCAGCAAGCACAACCTACTCTGTCTTTCAGATTTTCACTTATGCAATGCTGTTGCTGAAGTTTCCACTTTCTGAGCAACATGTGCCTTTGTAGATACCAGTCTTCAGAAATCTTCTAGTCTTCACATCTTCGAATTCTTCAAGTCTTCAGATCTTCAAAATTCTTCAAGATTCTGAGCGGTTTCTAAATGCTTCAATAGTTTGTTTGTAAAAACAAAGTACATCGTCAGCAAATGCTTCAATAGGTTATTTTCTTTTCAGGAAATAAGATACATCATAAGCGGTAAAAACCAACCTATCTAGCACCTAATCTAAGTCTTCAGCAAACGTTCCTCTTTTACAATGTCCTTAAAATTCTAAATTCCTATGGACCTTAAGAGTACTAGTTACTGGACTTTCCTTAATTTAGCATGGTTAATTGCTCATCAAAATCACAAGTTTCCTAACAGAATCCTCTCTCGGTATTAACTTGATGGTTCCGGATCTCATCACACAAGGCACTGGGCTCTTGGTCTATCTCTTGCTCTTTCTCTTTGACTGATGCTCTCAAAGCCTCTATCCGCGCTTTAAGTTCAGCTTCCTGAGCCCACATCTCTCCAAAGTGACTGTCGCTGTTGGCGGCGGATCATTCCCTACTAATTGAGTAGGGAGTACCACTGGACCACCAACTTGGTTTTCCACTCGGGTCTCGGGCAAGGTTTGTGTGACTACTTAGTTCGGAGGGATCACTTGATTTTGTGTCACCACCTGAGTTTGCGGGAGTAGCTGTGATTGTGCAGCCATTTGAGTTTGAACCACTTGAGTTTGAGGGATATTTTCATTTCCTTGAGCTTGTGATGCTCTTACCCTCAGGTCTATTATCTCTCTTAAATCTTCTGGAGCTCCTTGGGGACCAAGTCGTGATTGCACGCGAGGAGGTCCAACCCGATCATGTATAGGCCGAGAGTTAGCTCGGGATTGTGCTCCATCCTCTCTAAGTTGCACCCCTTGATTGACCCTTCATTGTGCCTGTTGCTGAACAACTTGGTGTTGGATCCTTGCGACATCATCTGGAGCGAAGCAACCTTGGATTGTTAAGAGGAGTAACCCAAATTGTTCCTTTGCCATTCCGTAATCTCTTGGTCTCACCACTTGTCCATTTGGCAAGGTGAACTGCAATGCATTTGTCTCTAGAGGAACGATGGGTTGTGGTACTAGGTGCTACGGGAGCGAGGGGACGCGGTTGAGGGGATACCCGAAGTGCTCAAAAACCGGTTCCTGCTGGGATCGCACTTGCATTGGGATTATGGTTTCCATAACCTTCGTCCTTTCTATAACACTTGTAGTAGCTCCATCTATCATATCCATATCAACATTATCATTTCTATGTGTCCTTACAGCTGTAGTTCCCCTTCCCCTTCCCCTTCCTCCTAATGGGGGACGGCCCCGAGGACGGGTGGGTTGAGGGTTCCTTGCTGCTTGAGAAATTCTAGTACTCTTCCTATTAACCATCTTTTAGGACTTTTGCTGGTAGGACAAAGGGTAACCTTTTGTTCAGTTCCCACAGACGGCGCCAATTGTTGATTGGTAAAATATCAGTTCTTTCTAACTCGTGTTAATCCGTGAGCGTCCTTTGTACTTCAAGTTCCTTCCATGAGCTTCTGAGATCTAGCTTCTGAGACCTAAAAGTTCTTGGACCTGAAATACAACTTGGAGAGGGGAGGGTTAGTAACGACTACCCGGTTTTTCTTAGCTCAAACCGGTGGAACGACTCTACGTGTAGAGGATTGGTAGTCTCTCTAGTAAATAAGGTAGAGAGTGGATTATTTAGTATAGATTGATTGTAGATTTCTTACCCTCAAATGATGGAATGAGGAGGCTATTTATAGCTCTCATACTCAAATAGTCTTCTCCAAGATCGTGCCAAGTGTCCGGGTAGGATGAAGCCACATGTGTGTAAAAGGCCTTTTAGCATTTGATGGGCTTGGGCCAATATCCAAGGCTTTGTTCCTCTTGGGCTTGCTCTACTTTCTTTAGTGGATCATTTGGGGAGGACCAAAATGTCTAGAAACGGTCCATATTGAGCATTTGGTCACCTCGACCCTAAATGTATGGCGCCCTTTGGAACGTTCAAATCCGTACTTCAAGGATTGGACATAATTTTACATTAATATATGTCCCCCTAGTTTCCAAGTATCTTGGCACGAGATAGTTGTGGAACTATAAGTATAGTCCGGCTCTCTTAGATGTGACGGACTCTTTTTTGTCGAAAGAATTTCCGAATTTTATGCCCTTATATCCTCCTTCAATCCCTCTTCCCCCTCTCCTTTTTATAGTCCGAGTAACTTAATACTCGGAGTATGCAAAAGAGATATTTGTAAAGAGATCAAATCCGGTTTGGGGATTTTTAAAGTCCCGGTATTTTTCTTCGTGAAAGCCTTTCCTTGACGTAAGGATTGTTAGGTTCAACCTTGGTGGTCGGCCGTAAGGAGATTGGCATAACTCTCTCGACATGGTACTAGGGACGACCCATATAACTGGAGATTTTTAGAGAACCCGAGTGTCGGATTCTTATAAAATTTCAAGGATGTCGAATCCCAGAGAAATATCCTGAGGACTTCATGCCGAGACGGTCGGACTTATGAAATTTCAAGGATGTCGGATCCCTGATTTGATGAAATTTTGTCCGAGGTAAAATTTTGTCCCGGGTTAAATTTTTGCCCGAGGAAAAAATTTGGTCCCTGGCGAAATATTGTCCAAGGAAAAATTTTGTTCCCTGGTGAAATTTTGTCCAAGGAAAAAAGTTTGGTCCCTGGTGAAATTTTGTCCAAGGAAAAATTTTGGTCCCTGGTGAAATTTTGTCCAAGGAAAAAATTTGGTCCGTGGTGAAATTTTGTCAAAAGGAAATTTTTTTGGTCCCTGGTGAAATTTTGTCCAAGGAAAAATTTTGGTCCCTGAAGAGACCCAAATAGGGTTTTATCTCCTATAAATAGGAATAAGGGAGACCATGTGCACACTTCCCCCTTCAAAAATCTTCTCTCTAAAATTCACCATCCAATTAAAGAGGGATAAAAGTAAATGGACCAAAATGTAAAACTTCCCAAGTCAAAAGGGAAAATTCAATTTCTTATCCCTTATATCTCTCCCCCAAACGGCTTCTTCATCTCCACCCAACGGATTGACGAGCAGAAGCCGAAGTTGTTGGACTGGGGCTTTCGCAAGAATTTTTTTAAAAGCCATTGCCTTCTCCTTTGGATGATTGGGTCTTGGAGCTTAAGGAGAAGCCAGATCAGTTTATTATTCGGGGCTAATATTGCAACCTTTGCCTTATCTCGCCGGTCTTATCCCTCCAGTTAAAATTGGAGTTAGCTCTAGTTTTGGTGAGGAACTTGTAGTCTTGAAACCCTCTTTGAACTCCCTACTAACTTGAAGTCCCTTTTAACTTTGAATCTTGCTTTATATTTATCTATATATATGTCATTCTAACTCCTTCCCTTTTTCATTTGCAGACTTTTGGAGACGCTACATCATGGGTCGTATTGCTGATGCCGCGCGTGCAAACAGGGAGAAGCAACGCCAGATGATCGAGGATAAGCTTTTGAAGGAAATGGTCCCCACTCCGGCTCACTTGCTTGGTCTGTCGAATCCCAAGATTGTCGTCGACCACTACGAGATGGAAAAACAAGCTGAGAAGGATGGCTCCTCCATGCCCGCTATTCCTACTCCCAAGCCCAACAAAAAGCCCCCTACTGCTTCATCATCCAAGAGGAAGACGGATCCCAAAAGCAAGAAACTTGCCTCGTCCTCTGTGGACTTGGATGCTTCTGATCCTAGTCCCCAGAAGAAGTTGAAGGCAAAGCTATTGAGGAGGACACCGAACGTGTTGATCTCTGGACCCAAGAAGGCCGTGATGTTGAGGTAGCCCGACTTATGCCTTTGGATGAGGATGAGAGAGCCCGTGCTCTTGGACTACTTAGTCTCCATGTAAGAAAATTTTTCCCACTTGCACCTAAATACTCTTTACTTAGTTAAAAAATTCTTGTCTTGTCTCATAATCATATCTTTGCAGCTTGTGTGTTTACCCGTGCTAACAAGAACCTAGCGGATCAGAGGCTTGAATCCGACTCTTGGATTATGGAATTAGAGAAGGAAGTCGAACTTGCAGCTTCCAAGATTAAGTCTCTCAAGTCTGAGGCACAGATCCTTCGAAGCAAAAACGCTGGTCTTGCTATGAAAGTCTCTTTTGAGTCTACCAAGAACAAACAGTTAAAGGATTCCTTCAAGTCTTTAGGCGCCTTTCTCATGAGATTTCGTGATAAGGTGTGTGACAAATTACAACATGCTCGTATGGAGGCTGTTGAGAACTTCCTTTGCTCGACTTGTTATCTCTTTGGAAAACAACAAGCTCGTGAGGAAGGACGTGAAGAAGGTTTCCTTGCTTGTCTTGGGCAGATGGTCCAGCTTGTTCACACAAAGCCAGGTTGGACTTATGATCCTAGAAACCTTACTGCTTGCGGCCTTATTGATTCTAAGAAAGGCGACTTTTCTTTACCCAGACGTTCATATCTCAGATGAACAGATTGAGGCGAATGAGTTTGGTGCTGTGGTGTCTAAGGATGATCCAGACTTTCCCACCAAGCCTGACTCTTTTCCTCCTTGGTTCCCAGATGTTCTCAGATTCGGCCTCCTTTCACCTTTTGAGATTAATGAGTCTTAGAACTGTACTTTTCTTCCTCTTTCGGGGCCGATTGCCAATATTTCACCAGATTTTGAGGCGCCTAAAGTGACAAGGTATCATGATAAGCTTCTCCGAGAAATTGAAATTTTGAAAGCCAATGGTGACACACGAGATTCTACTGAGATCGCCATGTCTATTGATGCTTCTCTTTATCCTCTCATGACTCCTGTCGATATACTGCCTCCCTAGGTCAAGCTTCATGAAGGCCGGGTATGCCCGAGCAATCTTTGTATCGGATTTAACAATCAGTAGCTTCCAACTTCTTGAATTGTCTTAATTATTCCAAATATTTTTATTCGGTCCCTGGTGGCAACGTATATTGGAACCAACTCATCTTTTGTTGGAAAGAACTTAACTTTTGTTCTCTTCAAAGAACTTGCAATGTTTGCTCTTTTTTTTTTCTACACTCGGTCCCAGAGATTCCGAGAGACTTAGTCTCTTGGGAGTCCGAGAGACTTTGTCCCTCGGAGTCTCTCGGGTTTCGAGAGATTTTGCCTCTCAGGAATCCGAGAGACTCAAGTCTCTCAGGAATCCGAGAGACTTTGTCTCTCGGATCCGAGAGATTTTGTCTCTCGGATCCCGAGAGACTTAGTCTCTCGGGTGATCCGAGAGACTGTATCTCGGAAATCCGAGAGACTTAGTCTCTCGGATCCGAGAGACTTTGTCTCTCGGATCCCGAGAGACTTAGTCTCTCGGGTGATCCGAGTCTCTCAGATCCCGAGAGACTTTGTCTCTCGGGTGATCCGAGAGATTGAGTCTCTCGGGAATCCGAGAGACTTAGTCTCTCGGATCCGAGAGACTTTTGTCTCTTGGATCCCGAGAGACTTAGTCTCTCGGGACTCCGAGAGACTTTGTCTCTCTTCTGAGTATGAAATTTTTTTCGTCTTTTTCGAAAACATTTCGTCTTCCGATCCGAAAGATTTCAGTCCCTTGGACTTGAGGAACTTGAAAAACTTTCGTCTTTTTTTCGAAAAAACTTCGTCTTCCGATCCTAGAGATTTTAGTCCCTTGGACTTGAGGAACTTGAAAAATTTTCGTCTTTTTCGAAAAAATTTCATCTTCTGATCCTAGAGATTTTTGTCCCTTGGACTTGAGGAACTTGAAAAATTTTCGTCTTTTTCGAAAAAATTTCGTCTTCCGATCCTAGAGATTTTTGTCCCTTGGACTTGAGGAACTTGAAACTCTTGGGCTCGAGGGTCTTTCTTGTTCGGCTTTTAATTTGACAGAAATGTGAAAAGTTGAGTGTTTCTCAAGAATTTCAAAAAAGTTGTATTGCATTGATTTGACGGAAATCTGAATACAATTACAACGGTGGGCTTCTTGGAAAATTACAAAGAGAAACGAATCTTAGATAAAACAAAAAGCAAACAATTGAAAATGGGGCCTTCCACAGGAGTTCTTTGGCAAAAGCATTTTTCTTTCCTTCAAGCATAGAACTTTTAGAGATTAGAGGCATTCCAGGTGTTCCTCAGATCCTTTCCCTCCATGTCCTTTAGACGATAGCTTCCATTGGAGTAAGCCTTCACTACTTTGTACGATCCTTCCCACTTGTGATGGGCTTTCCCTACATTCTCCAAAATGTCAGACTTCCTCAGCACTAAGTCTCCTACCTGGAATTCTTTGCTTCTCACATGCTTGTTGTAAGCTTTTGCTACTATGGCTTGATAACGAAGGATGTGCAAGTGCTGTCATCCTTGATTCCTCAAGCATCTCTAAGTCATACATCCTTGCCTCATGATTATCTCCTGGCTTGTATCCCTGGATCCTTATGGTCTCAACAACAATCTCTGATGGAATCACTGTCTCAGATCCATAAACCAAAGAAAAGGGTGTTTCCCTTGTAGAGGTCTTTGAAGTGGTTCTATAGGCCCATAGAACTCCATCTAATTCATCTACCCAGTCTCGTTGGCATGCTTCAAATCTTTTCTTGAGGATATCCACAAGTACCTTGTTAACAGCCTCAGTCTGTCCATTTGCTTGAGGATAGCCCATTGATGTGAACCTCCTTTCTATGTTCATAGTCTCGCACCATGCTTTGAACTTTTCCCCAGAAAATTGGGCTCCATTGTCTGATACAAGGATTCTTGGGAGTCCAAATCTGCATACTATATTCCTCCATACAAAGTCCATGACCTTGTTTTCTGAAATTGTTGCAACAGCCTCTGCTTCCGCCCATTTGCTAAAATATTCAACGGCTACTATTATGAATTTTTTTGCAACAGCCTCTGCTTCCTCACGTAGCATCTTCTCGCAAAGTTGGCCAGTAGTAGCTTTGCCGGTATACTTTCTGTCCTAGTGCTCGTCCTCCTGAATGGTTCCCGCAACTTCCTTTGTGTATCTCATCTAGGATTGCCTTTGCTTCTTCCTCATTTGCACATCTCAGGTGTGCTCCTTTGAAGGACCACTTATAAAGATAATCTCCTTGAATGAAATATTTCAATGATCATGCTTTGATTTTCCTTGCATCAACACGGTCTTGGGGAAGCCTTCCTCTCAAGAGATATTCTGTCAATGGATGCATCCAGCTGGTTCCCGGAGTTGTTGAGATCGAAAAAATTGGAAGATCTTTGAGTCCTTGGTTCATGACGGATGAACTTTCGATCCTCATCAAAATAACATTTCTAGTGTTTATTCCTCCCGAAGCAGAAGCATATTTTGACAAGGCATCCGCTCTCCCATTGAGACGTCCCTTGAGAACTTCTCTATCTCACATTTTTCAAACAACCCCATCTCCTCTTGAATCTTAGCCTTATAGCTGGATAATACATCCTTCTTTGTGCTCCATTTTCCTGAGATTTGTCTCTCTGCTAATTGAGAATCAGTGAAGATTTTGATCTTTTTCACTTGAAGAGCCTTCGCCATGCGGAGTCCTATGAGAATGGCTTCATACTCGGCCTCATTGTTAGAAACACTAAATCCCAAAGTGATCGCATACTCAAGTTCAGCTCCTCCGGGGCTTTGGATATAAATTCCTATCCCCCCATTTGTTCCTGAGAATGATCCATCTACTTCTAACACCCAAACCTCTTCTTGGTCGGATGGTTTCTTTGGTGTTGGAGAGACTGTCTCCTTTTCCTTTAGAACTTCCTCAGCATGTAGGATCATCTTCATTGAGTCTGGTTCTTCTCTCCTTTGTGCCTTTCCCGGTCTCTGAAGGATGTTTTCTTCCCCGTTTCCCTCTGGTGTTCTCCCCGTTGCCTCTTGAAAGGCTTTTAGGGCCAACTCTAAGTCTTTGAAACGCTGACTAACCAATGAGTCTTGGTCCTCTATTACCAACATGTTTGCTCTTGTTGATCCCTTGGGATCTTCCTCCATCGGTTCTTTCCTTGGATATTCAACTAAGACGTCTTCTATCACTTGAGCTTTTTGGCTGACGGAGCGTGATAGTCAATTTCAAATTCACTAAGTTCAATTGCCCACCTAGCTAATCTTCCTGACAACTCAGGTCTTCCCAAGACTTGTTTGAGACGCTGACTAGTGAATACAACCACCTTGTGAGATCCAAAATATGGCTTAAGTCTTCTTGCTGTATAAACTAAAGCAAAAGCTAATCTTCGATATCCAAGTAACGGGTCTCAGCTCCACTCATCGCCTTACTCAAATAGTAAATTGGCAAGTGATCATTTCCCTGAATCCTTACCAATACTGAACTTATGGCTTCCGGAGTGGCTGCCAAATAGAGATACAAGGGCTCTACATTTTGTGGTTTGGAAAGTAGGGCGGAGTTATTAAGTACTCTTTCAGCTTCTCAAATGCTTCCTTGCATTCCTCAGTCCATTCAAAGTGATTACTATTCCTCAGCACTTTGAAGAAGGGAAGGTTCTTTTCGGTTGATCTTGAGATGAATCGGCTCAAGGAAATTGATTTTCCCACCAACTTCTGAACTTCATTCAGTGTCTTTGGTTGTGGGAGCTCCAGAATAGCTTTGATTTTTTCCGGGTTTGCCTCAATTCCCCTCTTAGTCACCATGTAACCTAAGAACTTTCCTCCTTTGTCTCCAAATGTGCACGTGGTGGGGTTCAACTTCATTCCATACTTCCTTAAGATAGAGAAGCATTTGTCCAAATGTGCAATGTATTGATCCTCTGTCTTGCTTTTTACAAGCATATCATCAACGTACACTTCCATTTTCTTTCCGAGTTCTTCTTTGAACATTTTGTTAACCAATATTTGGTAGGTTGCTCCAGCATTTTTGAGACCGAAAGGCATCACATTGAAGCAATACACATTTCCATTCGCAAAAAAGGCGGTCTTTGGAACATCTTCTTTGGCCATTTTGATTTGGTAGAATCCTTGGTATGCGTCCATGAAACTCAAGAGAGCACATCCTGCTGTGGAATCGACCAGCTGGTCAATCCGGGGAAGTGGGTAAGGATCCTTCGGGCAAAACTTATCTCGTGAAGTTGTTGCACATCCTTCACTTGCCAGGTCCCTTCTCCACAAGGACTACGTTGCAAACCCAGTCAGAGTATCTCAGTTCTTTGATGTGACCGACCTTAAGCAATCTTTGCACTTCTACCTCAATGATGGCATTGTCCTCTCCACTGAAGTCTCTTCGCTTTTCTCGAATATGAGTGATGGACGGATCAACGTTCAGACGGTGAACTGCAATCCTTTGATCAATTCCTTTGAGATCTTCAGTACTCCATGCAAAGGTATCATTGTTCCTCTTGAGACACTCAGTAAGTTTCATCTCAACCTCCAAGGTCATTTCTGTCCCAATCTTGGTAACTTTTTCGGCACTTCCTTCTACCACTTGGATTTCTTTCAAAGTCTCTTTCGCTTCTATCTTATTTTCTTCAAAGAATTTCTTCTTTTTGGAAGTTGGAGAGATTGGAGGTATGAGTTTGTAGTCCTCAAGTTCTTTAACTTCTCCTATCAATTGTTCTTTTGCTTTCCTCTGCAAAGCTTTTCTTCTTCTTTGAATGGGGCTTGGCTTCTTGGATTTTCTTTTCGAGTGACGTACTGAAAAGAAAGTATCCATAGGTTGGCCAGTCCCTGTTGCATCTTCTCTTCTTGTGTGGGGACTTGAGACAGCTTTTGCTGAGAGACTATAGCATGCCCATGCTTCTTGAATGTTCCCTATCTCTTGACCAATTCCTCTCTTCGTGGGGAATTTCATTCTGTTATGAACAGTTCACACTACCGCTTTGAATTGAGACAATGCAGGTCTTCCTAACACTACAAAGTAATCGAAAGGCATGTCCACCACCACAAAGGGAACGTTCTTTGTAATTCTCTGAGGATTTTTTGCCATTGACACTTGCAAAGTCAGACGCCCCATTGGAATGACCGGTTGTCCTCCGAATCCCACTAGTGCGCTTGCCACTTCTTTGATTCCCTCCTTGATGGGATTTATTCCCATCCTCTTCAGTGTTCCTATGAATATCAAGTTGGCGGAACTTCCCGTATCCACTAGGACTCGTCCGATGGTGAACTTCGCAATGTCAAGAGCGACAACCAAGGGGACACAAGGATCATGAATTCCTCCTACTCCAGCACTTCTCAATGGTAGCTCACTATCTTCCCATTCTCCTCCTCGGAGGGGAGGTGGAGGGGGAGGTGCAAAGGCCTCTCCTCTTTTTGCCTCAGTCCTCTCATGCCTGGACGGTGCATCTTTCATGACATAGTTCACAAGTTGTCCTCTGCGAACTAAGGTCTCAATTTCGGTCTTAAGAGTGAAGCATTCCTACGTTGTATGACCCTTCCCTTTATGGAACTTGCAAAACTTGTCGAAATTTTTATTTCTTTCTAGTCTCTTGGATGGGAGGAGGCCACTCAATATCAATATTCCTGGTCATAATAGTGTGCAAGATGTCGGATCTTGGCCTTTTAAGATCAGTATATTTATCATATCTTGTCGGTGGTCCTCCTCTCGGCGGAGTTCTCTGATCTCGGAATTCACTCCTCTGGATGCTCCCTTTGAGCAAGTTGTGCCTAGGCTCCTGCTTCTTTCCCTTGGAATGATTATGATTTTGAGCTTGTTTCTGATGGTCTCTTTCTGGTTTTTGGTGATCTTTCTCCCTTTCCCTTTCTTTGGAAGAGTTTGCTCTTACTTGCACTGTCTTTTGAATTCTTCCACTTTTAAGAAATCTTGACAAAATTGTTCAAGTTCCTTATAGGTCTTAGATCGGGAGTACGAGAGTTGTTTCCTGAATTCCTCATTGGTAGTGTTGCCATATAAGTATTCTTTCCTTTCCTTTATGGAATGGTCCTCTACTTGGCAGCTTGCCTCATGGAACCTATCCAAGAATGTCCTTAAATCTTCTTTGGGTTTTTGCACTACTTCAGCCAAGTATTTCACCCCTCTTCTCGTCCTGATGGCTTTTTCAAACCTCTTGCTAAACTCTTGGCTAAGTTGCTTGTAACTTTTGATGGATCCATTTTCTAAGCCCGTCCACCATACCATTGCGTCCCTTGAGAGAGTTGTAGGAAAAATCAAGGCTTTGGTCTTAGAGTCATACCCATAGGCGTCCATTTTGGTTCCGAACCTTATCAAGTAGTTAGTAGGGCAACTAGTTCCATCATAAGTATCCAGAGAAGAGAATCCTCTCTCGGTATTAACTTGATGTTTCCGGATCTCATCACACAAGGCACTGGGATCCTGGTCTATCTCTTGCTCTTTATCTTTGACTGATGCTCTCAAAGCCTCTATCCGCGCTTTAAGTTCAGCTTCCTGAGCCCTCATCTCTCCCAAAGTGAGTGTCGCTGTTGGCGGCGGATGATTCCCTACTAATGGAGTAGGGAGTACCACTGGACCACCAACTTGGTTTCCATTCGGGTCTCGTGCAAGGTTTGTGTGACTACTCACTTGTTTTTGTGTCACCACCTGAGTTTGCGGGAGTAGCTGTGTTTGTGCATCCATTTGAGTTTGAACCACTTGAGTTTGAGGGATATTTTCATTTCCTTGAGCTTGTGATGCTCTGAACCTCCGATCAATTATCTCTCTTAAATCTTCTGGAGCTCCTTGGGTACCAAGTCGTGATTGCACGCGAGGAGGTCCAACCCGATCCTGTATAGGCCGAGAGTTAGCTCTGGATTGTGCTCCATCCTCTCTAAGTTGCACCCCTTGATTGACCCTTCATTGTCCTGTTGCTGAACTACTTGGTGTTGGATCCTTGCGAGCGAAGCAACCTTGGGTTGTTAAGAGGAGTAACCCGAATTGTTCCTCTGCCATACCGTAATCTCTTGGTCTCACCACTTGTCCATTTGGCAAGGTGAACTGCAATGCATTTGGCTCTAGAGGAACGATGGGTTGTGGTACTGGTGCTACGGGAGCGAGGGGACGCGGTTGAGAGGATACCCGAAGTGCTCCAAAACCGGTTCCTGCTAGGATCGCACTTGCATTGGGATTATGGTTTCCAGAACCTTCATTCCTTACTGTAACACTTGCAGTAGCTCCATCTATCATATCCATATCAACATTATCATTTCTATGTGTCCTTACAGCTGTAGTTCCTCTTCCCCTTCCCCTTCCTCCTAATGGGGAACGGCCCCGAGGACGGGTGGGTTGAGGGTTCCTTGCTGTTTGAGCAATTCTAGTACTCTTCCTATTAACCATCTTTTAGGACTTTTGCTGGTAGGAAAAAGGGTAACCTTTTGTTAAGTTCTCACAGACGGCACCAAATGTTGATAGGTAAAATATCAGTTCTTTCTAACTCGTGCTAATCCGTGAGCGTCCTTTGTACTTCAAGTTTCTTCCATGAGCTTCTGAGATCTAGCTTCTGAGACTAGCTTCTGAGACCTAAAAGTTCTTGGACCTGAAATACAACTTGGAGAGGGGGAGGGTTAGTAACGACTACCTGGTTTGTCTTAGATCAAACCGGTGGAGCGACTTTACGTGTAGAGAATTGGTAGTCTCTCTAGTAAATAAGGTAGAGAGTGGATTATTTAGTATAGATTGATTGTAGATTTCTTACCCTCAAATGATGGAATGAGGAGGCTATTTATAGCTCTCATACTCAAGTAGTCATCTCCAAGATCGTGCCAAATGTCCGGCTAGGATGAAGCCACATGTGTGTAAAAGGCCTTTTAGCATTTGATGGGCTTGGGCCAATATGCAAGGCTTTGTTCCTCTTGGGCTTGCTCTATTTTCCTTAGTGGATCATTTGGGGAGGACCAAAATGTTAGGTGACGGTCCATATTGAGCATTTGGTCGCCTCGACCCTAAATGTAGGGCGCCCTTTGCAACGTTCAAATCCGTACTTCAAGGATTGGACATAATTTTACATTAACATATGTCCCCCTAGTTTCCAAGTATCTTGGAATGAGATAGTTGTGGAACTATAAGTATAGTCCGGCAAACTTAGATGTGACGGACTCTTTTTTGTCTAAAAAATTTCCGGATTTTATGCCCTTACATCCTCCTTCAATCCCTCTTCCCCCCTCTCTTTTTATAGTCCGAGTAACTTAATACTCGGAGTATGCAAAAGAGATATTTGTAAAGAGATCAAATTCGGTTTGGGGATTTTTAAAGTCCGGGTATTTTTCTTCGTGAAAGCCTTTCCTTGACGTAAGGATTGTTAGGTTCAACCTTGGTGGTCGGCCGTAAGGAGATTGACATAACACTCTCGACATGCTACTAGGGACGGCCCATATAACTGGAGATTTTTAGAGAACCCGAGTGTCGGATTCTTATAAAATTTCAAGGATGTCGGATCCCAGAGAAATATCCAGAGGACTTCATGCCGAGACTGTCGGACTTATGAAATTTCAAGAATGTCGGATCCCTGATTTGATGAAATTTTGTCCCATGTAAAATTTTGTCCCGGGTTAAATTTTTGCCTCAGGAAACAATTTGGTCCCTGGTGAAATATTGTCCAAGGAAAAATTTTGGTCCCTGGTGAAATTGTCCAAGGAAAAAATTTTGGTCCCTGGTGAAATTTTGTCCAAGGAAAAAATTTGGTCCCTGGTGAAATTTTGTCCAAGGAAAAAATTTGGTCCCTGATGAATGTGTATTTTACACTTTCATTCGAGTCTTTTTCACCTAATTTAGCTATCCTCTATGTTAATTTAGCTATATTTTAGTACATTTTATTAGAATAGTGTCACGTTTCCCTTTAGATTTTATTTTACAGGTTTTGGTTGAAATTCGGAGATTTACGGGCAATTATATTGAAGTCTACAAGGAATTGGTGTTCCAGAAGCCTATTTGGAGTATCTGAAGGTTTTCGGATAGGAATTGGAGTCTAGGGGTCGAATCTGGAGGTTAGACGGCCATTAGAAGTCTGAAACCGAGTCCGAAAAGGTGAAGAAATCCAAATCCGCGTCGAAAAACGCGGAAATTCCGCGAAAAACTGGGGGGCGAACCGCCCCATGTCTCGGGCGAACCGCCCCAGAGATATTTCGGGCCTATATATAGTTGCGAGTTTTCTCTCCGAAAATCATAGCTTTCCAAGCCTACTTTCTCACCTCTCTCTATAGTTTTAGGGAGGAACTTCCCGGGGCTTGTCCTGGGAGTTCCGTAGCTTAGGGATACTTTTTCATAGCAGATTGGAGCGCGTAGGATCGCAATCATCCGGAGATTGACAACCTTCGGTAACTTTGTATCTTACAACTTTTATCTACTTATTTTATATTCTTTCAATATGTTTTCTTCTATGATTGCTATTGATTGCATGCCTATGAGTAGCTAAATTTATCATTGGTGGTAGTATGTGAATTCTTAGCGAAGGAAGATAATCATGCTAATGGCTATATCGCGCATTATACTCCGTGTCATTGCTTTATTTCGTTGATGAGTGGAAACCAAAATTCTCGTATGTTGTATTGATCATTATGCACACTTGGACACTTGTCGGCCAATCAGACTAAATTATCTTCGTAGTGTTGAATGATTACGGAACACAATAGGACGTTAGTTGTCGATGAGTCAGACCCATATTATCTTCGTAGTGCTTAATACTTACAATAGGACCCAAGATTCATTCAAAGATCTCTATGCAAGACCGAGAAATTTATGCATGATTATCGACCCATTATGTTAAGAAGGACCATACTATCACCAACCTCCATTATCTGCTTGAAAATCCCCTATTGCTTTCTATCTGCTGTTTTATATTTTCTTGTTAAACAGATAAAGCTAGTTATAGTCCTGAGAGAACGACACTCGAGTCATTCTACTACTACACTACGGTTTTCGTTGTAGTTGTGGATTGCCTTTGGCTAAATAACAAATTTTATTTGCTTGAATCGGAACCCGACAAATTCCCGTTCATCAAATTGGCGCCGTTGCCGAGGACTATACTCCTTTTTTCTATTTAATTTGTTTATAATTTCAGCTTTAGATTTCTAATTCTATTAGTTTTAGTTTTTCTTTTTAATCTCTCTCTTATACTGCTTTCCTAGTCTGTTTCTAATTATCCTTTCCTAGCCTTAGTAGTATTCGATATCTAGAAATATTCTCGATTTTCGAAATTTCTAACGAGGCTAATTTTTAGTTTTGAGTTACTCTTACTACAGACATACAGGTATGATGTCCATGCGCGCTCGCATGACACCCCAATTCTCACAGGTGAGGAGAGGATCATCCATATACCTAGAAGACGAGTTAAGGAGGTATGAGGTGACGGAGTCCATGGTGAGGTACTTACCGAGGTACGAAGATGGAGTAGGGATGGACCCATGGGGTTTCATTCGATCCTATGAGGAGGAAATAGAAAGAATTCCAGCAGAAGGGTTTACTAAGGACCAATTGTGCAGAAAATTATTTTCTTTTGCTCTTGGGTATGAGCCGAGGCGTTGGATTGCAATGTTTTAACCAGGATCGCTGAAAACTTGGGGCCAAGTAGTAGAGGAGTTCTTGGCGCGGTTCATGCCTTATCATGAGACGATTGCCTTACATGATAGGATCCAATATTTCGAGCAAGGAAAGTATGAGCGGTTTTGTGACGCTTACGAACGTTTTGAGATGTATAAACGTGAGTGCCCCCATCACCGTTTCGAAGATGGGGAGTTGATTTGGTGCTTCGTTGGTGGACTTCGTGAAGAGGAACGACTTAGAGTGGATCAATTGAGCGGCGGTCTGGGAGAATGTACGGTCGACGAGGCAGAAGAAGTCCTCCGTAAGTACGCCAGAGGATCAACACAATCCGATGAGGTTATACCAATTCACATCACCACAAAGGAAGTAGATCGAGGTGAAGCAGGTAGCTCATCCGAGGAATATTTTGAAACCGAAGAAATCAGTGAGGAAGATGCACATGCCGAGCAAGTTGAAGATGACCTTTGAATAGCAAAAGTTGTTGAAGAAGTTGAAGTAACCGAGCATCTTACGGAAGAATTCAGCTTGTTGAATTGTGCTGAAGTAGAAGAGGTTCGAGAACTTGAAGAGGAGAAAGGATTGGAAGGCAACGCCCCCCTGGAGGTGGGGGGCGAGTCGCCCAGCATGAGGGGAGAACCGCCTCCCATGACCAGTGAGCTGGACAACCCCAGCTCCCCTGTTACTTTACTCCCAGATATTCGCATCAACCCAAAACCACTTCCTTCCGTTACTACTGAGGTTCTTAAGTACAAAGAGGTGAATCTACTTCTCCGAGGTGGAAAGCTTGACAAGCAAGATACACAAGAGCCACCACTAAACAAGCACCTCAAAGAAGTCAAAGTGAATGTCCTCCTATTGATAAAGTCCTTATTGGATATGCCTGCAAAGCAAACCAGTCCATTCACCATGGTGAGATCTTTGAAGCTTCCTAGGTCTCTTTGCTACATCGGACCAAGAGAATGGCGGCCACCGTGGGGAGGTACTCTTGAGTCCATTCTTGAATACTCAGCCGACCGAGGCCAAACCGTTCGGTAACATCTAGTATCACTTTTTATTTACTCATTCTCTTTTGCTAGGGACTAGCTTAAGTTTCATGAGGGGGATGGGATGTGAACCATGATGTTAAGTATTGTTTGGCTTTGTGATGTTGAGTAGGATAGTCTTGTTTTTTTTTTTTTTAATTGCATTTGCACGTTTACTGCTTTCCTAGGATAGTCTTGCATGTTTTATATGGAGTTTTACTGCCAAACGTTTTGGACTTTTTTTTGGGTAGATCAACTAGCTATGCCATTAATCGTATGCTTCATCTCTATGAATTTGTTTGAGGTTTTTCTCGCTTGGCTTGTCACATTTATGTATTGCACTAAGTTAAGCATGGTAGTCTCGACATCACTTAGTGATGTTTTCTCTACTACGGTTCACGAAGGCCTTTATAATAGGATGATGCATGTTAGGGTCTTATGGTTGTTTTCCCGAGTAATTATGTACCTAAGAGGCAACAAGTCTTCACCATGCTTTGAGATTGCTAAATGCCTAGGAAGGAGGTAGTGTGAGGTTGTGTGATCCTTTGTTTATAACCTATTCTTCCGAATAGGTTTGGGGAGGGGGTTACACCATCATAGACTTGTTTCTGTTTTTCATTTTTCGTATCGTGAGTTTATTTTCCTTTTTCGTGAATTTTGTACTCCAACCTATTCTTTCGAATAGGTTTGGGGAAGTCGTGTGAGTCATTTTTGTTTCTCTTTTTGTTATGTTACTGCTGGCTAGAAAAAAATTGAAAAAAAAGAAAGAAAGAAAAATTCCAGAAGAAAAAAGAGAAAAAGAAAAAAGAATCTGGAAAGAAAAAAAAGAAAAAAGAGAAGACCCCAAAAAAGCAAAGAAGGGTCCAAAAAATAAAGCCAAATAGCAGTTTAGCAAAGTTTGAGTCTTTTCCATTTTTCGTATTGTTCGTAATTGTGTTTTTCTATTTCTTATCTTTTTTGTCTTAAGTGTCATCTGTTCTAGACCACCCTCGTCCTGCCATTCAGGAAGTGGTGAATAGCTTAAGACTTTACTTGAGAGATGGGTAGAATAGGGGAGTGTTACGAGAGACTATCTTGTCTTGACATAAGTGCTTATGTGGATGTGTATAAGTCAATCGAGGTATTCTTCAACCTATATTCATGCTTTGATTTATATGGTTTTTTTTCATATGTTATTTGGTAGATTCAGTAATTTAGTTCATTTTATTAGGCATGAAACTCCATTTTTGAGTCTTGCATGTTTTTTGTATTAGAGTCTAGCTTAGTTGCTTGAGGACAAGCAAAGGTTCGGTTTGGGGAGTTTGATGAATGTGTATTTTACACTTTCATTCGAGTCTTTTTCACCTAATTTAGCTATCCTCTATGTTAATTTAGCTATATTTTAGTACATTTTATTAGAATAGTGTCACGTTTCCCTTTAGATTTTATTTTACAGGTTTTGGTTGAAATTCGGAGATTTACGGGCAATTATATTGAAGTCTACAAGGAATTGGTGTTCCAGAAGCCTATTTGGAGTATCTGAAGGTTTCCGGATAGGAATTGGAGTCTAGGGGTCGAATCTGGAGGTTAGAAGGCCATTAGAAGTCTGAAACCGAGTCCGAAAAGGTGAAGAAATCCAAATCCGCGTCGAAAAACGCGGAAATTCCGCGAAAACTGGGGGGCGAACCGCCCCATGTCTCGGGCGAACCGCCCCAGAGATATTTCGGGCCTATATATAGTTGCGAGTTTTCTCTCCGAAAATCATATCTTTCCAATCCTACTTTCTCACCTCTCTCTATAGTTTTAGGGAGGAACTTCCCGGGGCCGGTCCTGGGAGTTCCGTAGCTTAGGGGATACTTTTTCATAGCAGATTGGAGCGCGTAGGATCGCAATCATCCGGAGATTGACAACCTTCGGTAACTTTGTATCTTACAACTTTTATCTACTTATTTTATATTCTTTCAATATGTTTTCTTCTATGATTGCTATTGATTGCATGCCTATGAGTAGCTAAATTTATCGTTGGTGGTAGTATGTGAATTCTTAGCGAGGGAAGACAATCATGCTAATGGCTATATCGCGCATTATACTCCGTGTCATTGCTTTATTTCGTTGATGAGTGGAAACCAAAATTCTCGTATGTTGTATTGATCATTATGCACACTTGGACACTTGTCGGCCAATCAGACTAAATTATCTTCGTAGTGTTGAATGATTATGGAACACAATAGGACGTTAGTTGTCGATGAGTCAGACCCATATTATCTTCGTAGTGCTTAATACTTACAACAGGACCCAAGATTCATTCAAAGATCTCTATGCAAGACCGAGGAATTTATGCATGATTATCGACCCATTATGTTAAGAAGGACCATACTATCACCAACCTTCATTATCTGCTTGAAAACCCCCTATTGCTTTCTATCTGCTATTTTATATTTTCTTGTTAAACAGATAAAGCTAGTTATAGTCCTGAGAGAACGACACTCGAGTCATTCTACTACTACACTACGGTTTTCGTTGTAGTTGTGGATTGCCTTTGGCTAAATAACAAATTTTATTTGCTTGAATCGGAACCCGACAAATTCCCGTTCATCAGTCCCTGGTGAAAATTTGTCCAAGGAAATTTTTTTGGTCCCTGGTGAAATTTTGTCCAAGGAAAAATTTTGGTCCATGGAGAGACCCAAATAGGGTTTCATCTCCTATAAATAGGAATAAGGGAGAGCATGTGCACACTTCCCCCTTCAAAAATCTTCTCTCTATAATTCACCATCCAATTAAAGAGGGATAAAAGTAAAGGGACCAAAATGTAAATCTTCCCAAGTCAAAAGGGGAAATTCAATTTCTTATCCCTTATCTTTCCCCCAAACGGCTTCTTCATCTCCACCCATCGGATTCACGAGCAGAAGCCGAAGTTGTTGGACTAGGGCTTTCGTAAGAAATTTTTCCGAGAGACATTTTCTGAAAAGCCATTGCCTTCTCCTTTGGATGATTGGGTCTTGGAGCTTAAGGAGAAGCCGGATCATTTTTATTATTCGGGGCTAATATTGCAACCTTTGCCTTATCTCGTCGGTCTTACCCCTCCAGTTAAAATTGGAGTTAGCCCTAGTTTTGATGAGGAACTTGTAGTCTTGAAACCCTCTTTGAAGTCCCTACTAACTTGAAGTCCCTTTTAACTTTGAATCTTGCTTTATATTTATCTATATATGTCATTCTAAATCCTTCCCTTTTTCATTTGTAGACTTTTGGAGACGCTACATCATGTTGATGCCGCGCGTGCAAACAGGGAGAAGCAACGCTAGATGATCGAGGATAAGCTTTTGAAGGAAATGGTCCCCACTCCGACTCACTTGTCTGGTTTGTCGAATCCCAAGAATATCGTCGACCACTACGAGAGGGAAAAACAAGCT
This sequence comes from Plantago ovata, assembly GCA_028274465.1. NCBI lineage: Eukaryota > Viridiplantae > Streptophyta > Magnoliopsida > Lamiales > Plantaginaceae > Plantago > Plantago ovata. Next base: position 50,707,750 of record CM051458.1, read on the forward strand.
GAGAGGATGGCTCCTCCATGACCGCTATTCCTACTCCCAAGCCCAACAAAAAGCCCCCTGCTGCTTCATCATCAAGAGGAAGACGGATCCCAAAAGCAAGAAAGTTGCCTCATCCTCTGTGGACTTGGATGCTTCTGATCCTAGTCCCCTGAAGAAGTTGAAGGGCAAAGCTACTGAGGAGGACACCGAACCTGTCGATCTCTGGACCCAGGAAGGCCGTGATGTTGAGGTAGCCCGACTTGTGTCTTTGGATGAGGATGAGAGAGCCCGTGGTCTTGGACTACTTAGTCGCCAAGTAAGAAACTTTTTCCCACTTGCTCCTAAATACTCTTTACTTAGTTAAAAAATTCTTGTCTTGTCTCATAATCATGTCTTTGCAGCTTGCGTGTTTCACCCGTGCTAACAAGAACCTAGCGGATCAGAGGCTTGAATCCGACTCTCGGATTATGGAATTAGAGAAGGAAGCCGAGCTTGCAGCTTCCAAGATTAAGTCTCTCGAGTCTGAGAGGCACCGATCCTTCGAAGCAAAAATGCTGATCTTGCTCAGAAAGTCTCTTCTGAGTCTACCAAGAACAAACAGTTAAAGGATTCCTTCAAGTCTTTAGGCACCATTCTCATGAGATTTCATGATAAGGTGTGCGAGAAATTACAACATGCTCGTATGGAGGCTATTGAGAACTTTCTTTGCTCGACTTCTTATCTCTTTGGAAAACAACAAGCTCGTGAGGAAGGACGTGAAGAAGGTTTCCGTGCTTGTCTTGGGTAGATGGTCCAGCTTGGTCACATAAAGCCAGGTTGGACTTATGATCCTAGAGACCTTACTGCTTCCGGCCTTATTGATTCTAAGAAAGGCGACTTTTCTTTTTACCCAGACGTTCATATCTCAGATGAAACGATTGAGGCGAATGAGTTTGGTGCTGTGGTTGATAGTGTATATGTCCTAGAGACAGTCCTTATTAAGGGCATGCAGCCCTTATAGAGGGCATATATGTACTATTACACATGTCAACGTAGGGGTCTGAATGAACCAGCTGAGACAAGTATGCGTGGAGGTTATACTTGTTGGAGCAAGTGTGAGCCGATCCCACGGCCACGGAACGGATTGTTGGACAATCAAGAAACGTTCCCATAACTGCGCATAGTTGTTCGAAGGATGATTACCGAACAATGGAAGTACCCACCGGATACTCCCATCGATGTATATTCTACACCGAAGTGTCTATGGGAACCAGTAAGTTGTCGAAGTGATGCCAGTCGTCCTTTGGACTTACAGGACTTTATCATCACATTTGTTGCTCCATATCCTTGGTGGACCCGTCGATGTCAGCTCTGAATAAGCAGTTGACCTAAGACACGATCCAGGATTATGGCTACATACAAATGGGGATGATAAGTGTTTCTGTGAAGGATTCATCTCTCATGTGTAGCACAGGAGAGTACTGCTCATAGTCTTCATAGTTGTGTTGGTAAAGTCACTGACCAGTGCATTGATATATTATGATGGTCATAAGTATATCTTCGTAACCAAGCAACTCCCTGAGACGCCCGTGGATGTATTATTGGGATAGACACATCATCGATCCTAGATGCATTCGAGTCAGTCAGATGAAGAGACGTTACCATCGCCGCGTTGAGCGCAACAGGCTTCGCAACGAAAGGGTTTGCTTTGAGAAACCTCTCAAACGTCCTCATGTATTAATATTACAAATGGAACCGTCTAGGAATTCCATTTTGCCTAGTCTAGGACTTGCTTAATACAATGAGGCCCTATGCGTCACACTATGTGGTGATTCAGCTTATCAGAATATCCTTGAAGATGGAATCGCAATTGATTTGGAATTAATTGTGATTGATGGATTATAATTGATTTGGAATTAATTATAATATTTAGTGGCTCAATTGATGATTTGGAATTATTAATTGAATTGGCTAATTAATTGTATTTTATGTAAATACAATTAAAGATTATATTTTAGAAATATAATAGAGGTTTGATTTGAAAGGATATGTTAATTTAGAATTAACATATGCACATGGGCAAAATCTACTTGGAGTTTGAATTGCCTTAGAACTATAAGTGGGTCCCAAAATCGGGACCCACCTATTACCCCTGTGAGAGCGCGCGCGCGCGCGCAGATGGTATAGGGGAAGGAGTTCGACTCCTTCCTCTATTAGAAGTCCAAGGGATAAGTTAGATTTTCCTGATTGAGTTTTAATTTGATTGGGAATGAATCTAGACTTGATATTGGTTTCCTAGTGCGATAAGAATTAGATTCTTATTCCTTTACGAAGTCTAATTGCTTATGCTTTAGGCTTCTATTGACTACTATATATAGTATACTATTAGAGGGCTTTTGACATAGTCATTCACACAGTTGTATACCCAGTTTTCTTAGAGAAAATAAAAGCTCTCCCCCTCTCCTCTATACGCCACGCGCGCCACCCCTCTTACCGGAGGAAAACCGCCGCCCCATCTTCTTGGTCACACAAAGAATATCCTAGCATTCTTCCGATAGGTTGTTCATCCGTGGATACCAAGGTTGAGGTTCTAGGAGCTGGAAACTAACTCTTATTGTCTTGCAGATAATCAGAGTATTGCAGATATCTTCGACTTCGACGAAGGAGAAGATACACCGGACTATTACGAAGACTTGGAAGCTGTGCTTGCTTTGGAAGTAAGGTTAGTCTTCTAATTGACGTGTTTAAATATATACGGCATATATAATAATCAATTAACCTGCATATTAAGAAAATTTTTGAAATTCCGCTGCGTACCCTAGGGGTAACTATGACCGTATTTTCTTTCAGTGGTGTCTAAGGATGATCCAGACTTTCCTACCAAGCCTGACTCTTTTCCTCCTTGGTTCCCAGATGTTCTCAGATTCGGCCTCCTTTCACCTTTTGAGATTAATGAGTCTTGGAACTGTACTTTTCTTACTCTTTCGGGGCCGATTGCCAGTATTTCACCAGATTTTGAGGCGCCTGAAGTGACTAGGTATCATGATAAGCTTCTCCGAGAAACCGAAATTTTGAAAGCCATTGGTGACACACGAGATTCTACTGAGATCACCATGTCTATTGATGCTTCTCTTTATCCTCTCAAGACTCCCGTCGATATACTGCCTCCCTAGGTCAAGCTTCATGAAGGTCGGGTATGCCCGAGCAATCTTTGTATCGGATTTAACAATCAGTAGCTTCCAACTTCTTGAATTGTCTTAAGTATTCAAATATTTTTATTCGGCCCCTGGTGGCAACGTATATTGGAACCAACTCATGTTTTGTTGGAAAGAACTTAACTTTTGTTCTCTTCAAAGAACTTGCAATGCTTGCTCTTTTTTTTTTTTTTTTTTTTGAGACTCGGTCCAAGAGATTCCGGGAGACTTAGTCTCTCGGGAGTCCGAGAGACAAAGAGACTTTGTCTCTCGGATTTCGAGAGATTTTGCCTCTCGGGAATCCGAGAGACTTTGTCTCTCGGATCCGGGAGATTTTGTCTCTCGGATCCCGAGAGACTTAGTGTCTCGAATCCGAGAGACTTTGTCTCTCGGATTCCAAGAGACTTAGTCTCTCGGGTGATCTGAGTCTCTCGGATCCCGAGAGACTTTGTCTCTCGGGTGATCAGAGAGACTGAGTCTCTCGGGTGATCCGAGAGACTGAGTCTCTCGGATTCGAGAGACTTAGTCTCTCGGATCCGAGAGACTTAGTCTCTCGGATCTGAGAGACTTTTGTCTCTTGGATCCCGAGAGACTTAGTCTCTCAGGACTCCGAGAGACTTAGTCTCTTCGGGCCGAGAGACTTTGCCTCTCTTCCGAGTATGAATTTTTTTTCGTCTTTTTCGAAAACATTTCGTCTTCCGATCCGAAAGATTTCAGTCCCTTGGACTTGAGGAACTTGAAAAATTTTCGTCTTTTTCAAAAAAAATTCTTCTTCCGATCTTAGAGATTTTAGTCCCTTGGACTTGAGGAACTTGAAAATTTTTCGTCTTTTTCGAAAAAATTTCGTCTTCCGATCCTTGAGATTGTCCCTTGGACTTGAGGAATTTGAAAAATTTTCGTCTTGTTCGAAAAAATTTCGTCTTCCGACCCTAGAGATTTTTGTCCCTTGGACTTGAGGAACTTGAAACTCTTGGGCTCGAGGTTCTTTCTTGTTCGGGACTTTTAATTTGACGGAAAATGAAAAGTTGAGTTTTTCTCAAGAATTTCAAAAAAGTTGTATTGCATTGATTTGACGGAAATCTGAATACAATTACAACGGTGGACTTCTTGGCCAATTACAAAGAGAAACAAATCTTAGATAAAACAAAAAGCAAACAATTGAAAATGGGGCCTTCCACAGAAGTTCTTTGGTAAAAGCATTTTCCTTTCTTTCAAGCATAGAAGTTTTGGAGATTAGAGGCATTCCAGGTGTTCCTCAGACCCTTTCCCTCCATGTCCTTTAGACGATAGCTTCCATTGGAGTAAGCCTTAATCTCTTCATCATGGTAGCGGGACAAATCCTCGCGCCTCCCAGCATGCATATCCTCGCGAGCATCCGGATCGAAGTCCTGAGGAAGCATGTTCACCCGCTTTAGCTGGCCAATACAAGAGAAGAAGCCCTCCTCGCGCGATGCATCCCTCACATCTTGCTGGGCCATTTTATAAGTGTTGGAGGCCATAAATGCGCGAGCAGTCTCCAGGCGGCTGCCTTTGAGGAAGGAGAGGACGTTGTTCTTGAATTTCTCCATGCAAATAGACAAGGTGGCATAAGCCCCCTTGTATCCCTTAGTCCTCGCCCTCTCCTTGGCGAGCTCCTTCTCAAGGTAGTCGACCTTAGAGTAAAGCTTGCCGGTCTGCACCTCCGCAGCCTTGTTTTTACTCTGCTCGGCCGCCAGCTTCTTCTCAAGGTCCTCGATCACGATGCCTATATCGGCGCGATCAGCAGCAACCTGGCCATAAGCCTCCTTCAGATTCTCGAGCTACATCAAAGAGGAGTTTAGAGTTAGCGAGGAGAACAGTTTAATACTTAGCAACTTATTTGATAAAAAAGTAAGCAAAGTTACCTGAAGCGAGCACATGCTAAGCTCGTGGGCGCGATCCAGCTCAGACATCTGGATTAGCCTCTTCACTTCGGCCTCCTGACTTAGAGCGGCAGTTTTGCTCTTCTTGCGAGGAGGTTCATTGTTCCCTCCAAGCACAAGCTTCCTTGCCCCGGCGCCCTTCTTCGCTACGGGCTTCTCCGGTCGCTTCTCTTGCTCCCCGGCAGCGGCCTCCTCGGCCTGTTTAGCCTGTTTTGTAGCTGCATCCTCCTTGGCTTTTTTGAGAGCCTCGACATGATTCTCACGCGTCTCAAGCCCTTCCTGCACCAGGGCATCTCGGTGGTGCGAGGCACTCCTTGGCGGAGAGAGGTTAAGAGAACCAAGGATATTCGTATCCTTGTTGGTCATTCTTTGCTTCCTCCTCTGCTCCTCCTTGGCTGCCAATGTCCTCGACATTATCCAATGAAACCAGTAAGCTGCAGCAAAAAACACAAGTTAAAAAAGGAAGAGAGAAGCATAAAAAGCGAGAAGGATACAAGAGCGAGAACATTACAAGCAAGCACACCATTCGAGAACCTATTGTCGGTGTACCCAGTATAGGCATAAGGAGAAAGACCAGCCATGTATGGAAGGGGCTGCAAAACGAGGCCCCAGTAAATACTTCTCGGGATGGGGCCCCTTGTTCTTCTCCTCGAGCTCTAAGACCCACGGGTCTAACTCAGCCGGCAAAGGATGCTTCTCGGCTATTCGTCCTCGATACATGAGCTTTGGGACTCCCAACTGATGACAGTGTTTTTTACACTATCATTCGAGTCTTATTTCACCAATTTATCTATCCTCTTGCATGCATTTTAGTGCATTTTGTTAGCATAGTGTCACGTTTCCATTTCTTTTGTTCTTTTCAGGTTTTAGGTGGAAATCGCGTTTTTGGATGTAATTCATGGCGAAACAATGATGTTTTGGTGCAACGAGATCACCCGTGGTGTGTCAAGGAGTGCCGAGACGAGTTTCAAGGCCAAGAGATCAAGTTTCGGAGCTCAAAACCGTACAAGGGGCCGAACTCGAGGATCCAAAGGAGGAATTCCGCACAGGCCGCGTTCTGCCCGTGCGGGGCGCACTGCCGCGTGGCGCGGGGCGGTGCGCCGCGGAGCTTCCGAGAGCTCTATATATATATATATCCCAAAATCTGCGAATTTGCATATCTCTTTTCATATTTTTCCAGACATAAACCCTAGAGCTTGTTCTGGGGATATTTTCTCTTAGAATCTTTGTAACTTAGCGAATTTGGAGCTAGAGGAGAGATTTGGACACCGTTTAATCTCACCTTGCTAGATCTTTGTGAGTTTTAGCCATTCACCGGAGATTGACAACCTTTGGTGGTAACCTTGTATCTCACAGTTCTGCTATTTATCTTTCAATTAAACATGTTTTCTTTCATTATTGCTTCGATTATGATTGTTTATCGTGTTATTGATATGAGTAGCTAAGCATCTAGTTGGTGATAGTATGTGAATTCGTAGATAGGGTTCGTATTATGTATGATTGAGTTTCTGAGTCTTTTACTTGTTTAATTATCTTAATTCGATTCTTTGATCCGACTAAGCCATATATCTTCGTAGGAAGGTGTTAGAAACACTAGGACAATTCAAGATCATCGATTCAATTATATATAATTTGCAAGTACTGCTTAAACTAAGATTGACAACCTTAGCCAAGTATTAGTATAGATAGGAAGCTTTCAAAATACACGTCTGCAAACCTGTCTTTGGTGTTTGTAAATCGAATTACTTTTAAGGCAGTACGAGTTGCACTTTCATGCATAATTAGAACTTGATGCTTAGAACGAGCATACTATCACCATCTTTCTCCATATCTCGTTAAGTAGAGTTAATATAAATTTGTTTTCTGAAATTATATATAGTTATATAGTTAAAGCTAGTTTAGTCCCTAGAGATCGACACTCGAGGTCATCTTACCTCTGCACTACGTGTTTTGTGTAGTTGTGAGTTGCCCTTTGGCTTAAAACAAATTTATTTGATTGTTCTAGTCTGACAATCTCGTTCATCAAATTGGCGCCATTGTCGGGGACTATAACTCCTTTTTACTCTTTAGCTTGTTTATTTTCAGCATTCAATTTCCAGGATATATTAATCTAGTTGTCTAGTGTAGAAGTTGGTTTCCAAATTTTGGTCAGAACTAACAGGACTGATTTTTGGTTTTGAGTTATATCCTTTCCCAGATATCCAGTTATGACGTCCATGAGGGCTCGCATGATCCCACAATTCTCGCAAGTTAGGAGAGGATCATCTATATACCTGGAAGACGTGTTAAGGGAGTTTGAGGTGACGAGTTCAGTAGTGAGAAACATACCGAGGTTCGAGGATGGAGTGGGGATGAATCCGTTGAGTTTCATCAGGTCCTATGAGGAGGAAATAGCAAAAGTTCCAGCAAAGGGGTTTACTGAGGACCAATTGTGCAGGAAATTATTTTCTTTTGCCCTTGGATATGAGCCAAGGCGTTGGATGGCAAGGTTAGCACTGGGATCGCTGAAAACTTGGGGCCAAGTAGTAGAGGAGTTCTTGGCGCGATTTATGCCTTACCATGTGACGATTGCCTTACGAGATAGGATTGAAAACTTCAAGCAAGGAGAAGATGAGCGGTTTTGTGACACCTACGATCGGTTTGAGCGGTATAAGCGAGAGTGCCCCCATCACCATTTCGATGATGGGGAGTTGATTTGGCATTTTGTTGATAGGTTACGCGATGAGGTTAGGCTTAGAGTAGATGAGTTGTGCGGAGAGTTGGAAGATTGCACGGTTGAAGAGGCAGAAAAGGTCTTCCGTAATTACGCCAGAGGATCCGCACAGTCAGAGAGACTAATACCACTTCACATCGCCAGTGAGAGGCTAGATCAAAGTGGAACCGAAAGATTATCTGAGGATTTCCGAGAAGATGAAGATGATATCAGTGAGGAGGATGAACTTGCAATCTATGCATGAATTAAAGCCACTGAGAGTATATTTGAGATCGCACATTCAAAACAAGTTGAACATAACCTCCGTATAGCACAAGTTTTTGAAGGGGTAGCAGTAACTGAACAATTAATAGAGGAAGTCAGTTTGTTAGAGTGTGAAAAGGTCGAAAAATTCAACACACAAGAGCCCGGAGACGAAAATCCAGGGGACGCCTCACTGGACATGAGGGGCGGTCCGCCTGGTGTGGGGGGCGGTGTGCCCCCCACGTCCAGAAAGTACGGGGACCCCCTGCCACTCCCAGGCGCACCGCCGGGAGTGAAGGGCGGTCCGCCGCGTACGGACAGTGGGGAAGGATCCCCACTGCCACCCCGGGCGGTCCGTCGGGCGTGGGAGGCGGTCCGCCGGGGAGCTGGACGACCCCATCTCCCCGAATTCGCTCGTCGCCGACATTCTTCATGCTACGGAGCCCATTCCAGTGGTTACTACTGAGGCTACTGAGTTCGAGGAAGTGAATCTACTTCTCCGAGGTGGAAAGGACAATACACCTCAAACACCTGAAGGAGGCGTCGTCAATAATGAGGAAAAGGGGGAAACACCCAATGTTACGGAGGTACTTCATAAGTCCTCCAACCCTTATGTGCCCCCGAAACCTCATATGCCATTCCATGGTAGGATCAAGCTCGCCAAGCAGGATACACAGGAGTCGCCATTATACAAGCACCTCGCTGAGTTCGAAGTTAATGTTCCACTATTGGTGAAATCTTTAGCGGATATTCCTGCGACGCAAAACCGTCCATTCCCGATGGTGAGATCGATGAAGCTTCCTAGGTATCTTTGCTACACCGGACCAAGAGAATGGCGCCCACCGTGGGGAGATACTCTTGAATCGCCAGCTCGAAGTTTTACACATGTCCATTCTGGTACTCAGCCGACAGAGGCCAAACATTCGATAACATCTAGTATCACTTTGTATTCCTCATTTTCTTTTGTTAGGGACTAGCTTGAGCTTCATGTGGGGGGGTGTTATGTGAACTTTGATGTTAGTTGTGTCTGGCTTATTGGTGTTGAGTATTGTATCTTGCATTTTGTTTGCACGTTTACCGCTTTCTTAGGATTTAGTTTGCATTTCATCCTTAGTGTAGTTTTTCATGATTTTTGTGTGGAGTTTATTGCCAAATTTTTTGAAATTTTTTAATGTATAGACTAAGTGTTTATGACCATTGCCCATGCATTGCATCTCTATGGAATAGTTTGAGGTTTGTCTCGCTTGGCTTGTCATATTTGTATATGCACTAGTCAAACTTGGTAGTCTCGACATCACTATGTGGTGTTTTCTCTACTGCGGTTCGCGAAGGCCTTATAAAATGTTGCATGTTAGAGTCTTTGGTTTTATTCCCGTGTAATTATGTACGTAAGAGGCAACAAGTCTTCACCTTGCTTATTGAGATTGCTAAATGCCTAGGAAGGAGGTAGAGTGAGGTGTGTGATCCTTTGTTTGAAACCTATTCTAGCGAATAGGTTTGGGGAGGGGGTTACTATCATTATGACTTGTTCTTCGTCTTTGTGAGTCAAGTTGAGTTCGTTTTATTTTTTCTTGTGAGTTTGTGCTCCAACCTATCCTTTCGAATAGGTTTGGGGAGGTCGTTGTAGTGTCGTTGTTATTTCCTTTCATTGTACTTTCATTGTCACTACAAGAAAACAGCCAAATAGAGACGGATTAATAGCGACGGGATGCGATCCGTCGCAAAATAGCGACGGATCGGTAATTTTAGCGACGGATACAAATCTGACTGGTAATTAGCGACGCCGTCGTGAAATTTGCGACGGATCGGTTTATCCGTCGCTGAATTTATAGACGGATGGACTTATCCGTCGCTATATGAGTTGACCATTGTTTAATTAATAGAAAAGAAAAATCATTAAATAAAATATAGCGACAGATCGGTTTATCCATCGCTAAATTTGGAGACGGATGGACTTATCCGTCGCTAAAGGAAATCGCGATCTGCGTATAAAGAAGACGACGTCTTCTTCTCTTCTTCATTCTCTCCTCATTCTCTTCTCCCCCAAATCATCCCGTAAACCCTAACCACCGGCCGTCCACCGTCGACCACCCACCACCGTCCACCGTCATCATCGGAGACGCACCACCTTCCACCGCCACCATTCTTTAATCCAATTGGTAAGTTTCCTTCCTCTCATTCGTTTCTTTTGCTTCTCTAGTTTTTCAATTTCATTTCCTAATTCCTCCTTTTTGGTTGAAATTGGTAAAATTAGCCACCACCGTGCCATAGTGACGAGCCACTTCCTCCTCTTCTCCTCTCTGATTCTCCGATTCGATCTCTGCCACAAAAGGTTAAAATCCTAACCCTAATTTTTGGGGCTTTTTGCCTAAACCTAAACTGAAGCTTCTATTTGATTTGCCGTAAATTAACCCTAATTTTTATGTGTAATTTGGTTAATATTCATGTTAAACAGAATTTAATAGAATTTTGGTATTCATGCTTAATATTCATGTTAAATTTGCTCAAGTTAGTTCTGTTCATATTCATGTTATTATTACGTTAATTATTTTAATTATGTTATTTTGTTAATTTAATTAATTATGGTGTGATGATGTTAAAACCAGATTCATCAAAGATTGGGTTTTGTGTTAATATGATTTATGTTTGTAGAACTAGACTGAATTTTGAATTTCTCGCGGGCTATTGTTAGTTGTTTGTTGTTGATTGTGTTTCCTTTAGCTTGTGATATGTGAATGAGGCAATGCTTTCAGTTTCTTGACTTGTAGTGGTTTTGATTATTGCTCGGGTATCATATATGCGGTTTTTTGGGGGTAGCTATGGTTCAAGTTTCTTGAGTTTGATTAAAGTAAAGACAAGGTGAACGATTGTACGTAGCATATGTTAACATGGAATCTTTCTGAGTTTAATTAGTATCTGATTTTGCTGGTTTATTAATTTATCAAATGTAGGTAATGAGTCTGATTGGTGACGTTAAAGGAAAAGTTGCGGTGATGGTGGATGACATGATCGACACAACAAGTAATTTTCTATTCTAATTTAACCTGATTTCTCTTCATTCTGCCATATGTTGTCTTAAACTAATTTAGCATAGTACATAGTGTACAGTATAAACCAGGAAAGATGGCAATAAAACATGAGTTGTATATGCCCCTGCCCCTGAGTCCTTAATTATCCCTATTAGATTTTGAGCATTGTGGTAGTGAAACTTGTTGGGCACTAGGGATGAAGTTGCAACTTAAACTGTGAAACAACACATTTCATAGTTATAGCTATTATTTTAAATTAGTTACACACTATCATATTAAGGATGGCTACTTTTTTTTTTCTTTTTTCTTTTTTTTTTTTTTTTAATATAATGGAATTTGAACCTAGGGGTTGTGTGTGTAGTGGAATGCATTCCCTACCACCAGGACAATTAAAGTTTTATTAATACATGTATAACACCAACTATAGTAGGATTCGTCTTTTTGTCATATTTTTAAAATCAACATTGAATATCAACAATCATCCTAACATAGTAACATACCAATCATGTAATGATTGTCGTGGAAAATGTTAGGATTACTAATTAGGGGCATGTCAACCGATTATTGATAATGAATTATTTATCAATGAATATTGTTTCCTATTTTAATTAACTAGGGGGCTCATATCAACGTGCAACGATACATTTTCAATTTCATTGCATTTTACTTGGCAATGAAATCCGTTTTCAATGATTATCTTTTTCTATTTTAATGACCTTAGTTTTGGCCGAAAAATAATAGTAATTAGTGCTTATTATTAATAAATTAACTAATCAATGGAATTAGTTAGCAATAATTATGGGTATATAATGGATGTTTCCTATTTTAATTATTTCAACGTCCATATAGATATTGTACTAGACATATACTACACTTACCACTTTGACCTAAACAAAACATTCAATTACGTGACCTAATGGACAATTCAATTTCCACTGTTCACTCCGTTGGTGGTATCAAACGCAAGCGTCCAACCGAGTGGTTTGAGCTTGGCATCAGATTGCAATTAATTAAAGATAATGTTCTTAGTTGTAAACAGTGTTGCTGATAGCAAAAACAGAAATACAATGGCAGAGTCCACGTCTTAACTACATTCTAAATGTTCATTCTTTCACATTCATATAATATGTGTGTTAACATGTGTTATCTATTTTATTGGAACTTTTCTAATTACAGTAGCAAGACATTCTGGCCCATTTTTAAAATGGAGGAGTATTACAAGTCGGTGAACATTGATGATGTCCCTAACACAAGATGGAAAACACCTACGTCTTATGAGCATGAATTTTTGTTTAGGTATCGGAAGACCAATAATCTGGAAATTTTTTACAGACAGTTGATGTTCGACGTATTCCAGCATATATAATAGGTTTTTGAAACTTGGAGACCTATTGTTCAAGCTCATTACATTTCGTCATTCAGATGCAACTTACTGTACGATCATTTACAAACTCAAGAGTCCTGTTGATACACTATGTGGTGAAGGATTGACAACATTGACTAGACTTCGAAGTACTCAACGTGGTCAATCTAAGTTAGAGGCTAGGAGAATTAATCTTATACAAAAACTCATCGATTATAACAATGGAATTTTGTGGCATAAGTTCGATAATGTAAACCCATATTGCATGGAGCACCAATTACCATATGATAACCACATCCCTTCGCTTTGTGATAATTGCATGGCTGATTTTGAGTTGTTCCAATATGTTAAGAATTGGTATTTTGACAATAAATATTAGCCTTAGGGTGTTTCTATCCTTTTTTTTTTTTTTTTATGTTGAATTTTCATTACTTTTATAATGCATTACTATCAATAAAATTTATTTTCTTATTCATTGTGCTATATACTTACAAACTTATGAGTCCATTTTTCTTTATCATATGGTCAATTTATTTACACCGAATAAGCAACTCCTCAACCATATATCACATAGACGGACAAAAATATTTATACGTTTAGGATTAAAAAATTTAATGAATATAGTTTTTTCCTTGGTTCATAACTAACGTGTTTGGTCTTAGACAAAAATAAATTAAGGCCACTATGAATGTTAATAGTTACTTTCCTTTGTACTGCTTAAACTCCTAGCTATTTTGTTTACTTTTCGATGTTCAGATTGACCTCATATTAATTACTATTTGTTGTGAAAAATATAATTTTTAAAATTATACTATTATAAAAGTATATTTCCTAAAGTTATTTTTCATTGTGAACTATTATTAATTTGATATCGAACCGAACATCGAGAAAAAGTCAACAAAATCTAAATGGGTTTGATTGAGTTTCGGAGGAATTATTAATTTCAGAGTGACTTTTTTAAAGGTTAATGTTATTGAAAACATTAAATAACCAGGGAACATCTGCTAACAATTAAATAAAGCCTTCATTTTTGAGTTGTGATAGGGGATTTTGAATTTTCCACCAACATTTTTTATTTTTTGGAAATAAAATAAAAATATTTCTTCCGTTGTCTAAGAAATAATTAATTCGGTCATAATCAATTGGTCCCCTAATTAACGAGCAAGAATCTTACTTAATTTAATAGTAGGAGGTTGTTCCAACAGTTTTTGGTAGACGGTTACATGATGATGGAGTCGCAACGGCTTAGTTTCATCATAAGAAATCAACCCCTCTTACGGTGTACCAATAAGTCTATATAAAATGCCATACGTAGATGTGATATAGATCCCGCAGGATATGTTGGCAAGCGCTTTGTTCTCCATTCGTCTTTCGTAGGTGGCCCCTGGTACATGATACAAAATTTTCAAGATACTATGGCCATTTGCAGGAACATTGGATATCCGGAGTTGTTCAATACATTTACTTGCATCCGAAATGGCCGGAGATCACATGTTTCGTGAAGGATAAGGGGTTGCGCCCTGCAGCCAGGTCAGATATTCTATGTCGCGTTTTTAAAATGAAGCTTGCATGAGCTCACCAAAGATTTGAAGACGAAAAATATATTTGGGAAGTATAAAACAGGTAATCTACATTTTATGTGAATAGTTTCATTTTTGTTATATATACGAAAATTTCTATATTTTTTTTACTCATTTCAACTATATTTTCTTGATATGCAGTTGTATACACGATAGAGTTTCAAAAGCGTGGTCTTCCGCACGCACATATACTATTGTTGACAGACCGAGATGATCGTCCAATGAGTGTCAGCGAGATTGATAAAGTAATAAGTGAAGAAATTTCAGACAAGGATCTTCATCCTGAACTGTACAAGGAAGTTTCAGAGTACATGGTTCATGGTCCATGTGGAGTTTTGAACAAAAAATCACCTTGCATGGATGCTGAAAAGCAAAAGGTGCACAAAGGAATTTCCCAAATCATTTAATGATAGTACAAGATTCGATGCGAATGGGTACCCAATATATAGAAGGCGTGACACAGGTGCTACTATTATTAAGAATGGAATTGAGGTTGATAATAGATAAATTACTTATTTAAAAAATGCATTATGTTATATTTGATTATCACTTTTTTTTTCAAATTTCAAACGCAAATAATTCTTGTACTTTTTCTTTGATATTTTTACTTGGTTGTAAACGCATGTTTATCGTCCCTTATAATGCATATCTGCTGATGAAATATCAAGCACACATCAATGTGGAGTGGTGCAATTCGACTAATTCCATAAAGTATCTTTTCAAATCGATCCACTGCCTCTTTGTGGATTGATAATAAAATAAAGGATTACGTGGACTGTCGATACATCTCTGCATGCGAAGCTGTTTGGCGTATTTTGGGATATGATTTTCATTATCGGGATCCTCCGGTCGAGCGGTTACCATTCCAGTTGGAAGGAGAACACTCTATGGTTTTCAAGGACGGTGACTACATTGAGGACTTGGTGGACAAGCAAACAGTTGCATAGTCGAAGTTCATCAAGTGGATGTACTTTAATAAGAAGCACCCGGAAGCTCGCAAGTATCTCTATGCAGAGTTCCCTCGCCACTATGTATGGCAAGCTGATAGACGTGAGTGGAAAGAGAGGGCTAGACCGAGCAACAAGATTATTGGAAGAATATATCACGTTCCACCAAGGTCGGGCCCTCTATATCATTCGAGGATAATGTTGAATCATGTAAGGGGTGCAACATGCTACGAGGATCTTAGGACAATCAATGGTGTGGTTTATGAAACTTACCGTGATGCGTGCTATTCGATGGGACTTTTGGCATTCATGGCATAAAAGAGGCTAACTTGTGGGGTTCCGGTAAATATCTTCGACAGATGTTTTGTATGCTTCTCGTTTCCAACAGTATGTCCAGGCTAGACCACGTATGGGAGAGCACGTGCGAGGTACTATCAGATGATATATTATATATTGTCCGGCATAAGATGGATAATCCAGGTATTATAAGATTTAATTTTAGTGTGTTTTTATGTTTTCCCAATTAACTTGGCTTATATTTTTCTTAATGTGTTAATTAATATTTTAAATGTGTAGATTTGGAGTTGACTGATGATCAATTACAAAACTTTGCTCTTGCTGAGATGGAAGAGTTACTCAAGCGCAATGGTTGCCAATTACGAAGGATTCCGTTATTCAACATGGGTTGAACAATTTAATTGCCGAAGAGTAATTGGCTTATGATAGATGTGGAGCAGATGAAATCAGAACACTTGTAGTTATATGACTCCTTGACGGATGAACAGAGGAATGTTTACCATACAATTATGGATGTTATTTCATCTGGTGATGGTGGAGTTCTTTTCCTTTATGGTTATGGTGGAACCGGGAAAACTTTTCTCTGGAAGACATTATGTTCAGCCATACGTGGAAGGGGTGAAATCATGCTTCATGTTGCATCGACTGGAATTGCCTCGCTCCTTTTACCCAGGGGGCGTACAACTCACTCTAGATTCGGCATTCCATTGCAGGTGGACAAGACCTCCATATGTAACAAGATATATCCTGGGAGTGATGTGGCGGGATTATTACTGAAGACAAAACTCATTATATGGGATGAGGCTCCCATGATGAATAAGTTTTGTTTTGAGGCTCTTGACCGAAGTCTTCGGGATATTTTTAGAGATGCAAATGGTTGTGAGTGCCTTTTGGTGGATTGGTAGTTGTTTTCGGCGGTGATTTTAGGCAGATATTGCCTATTGTGCCCAAGGGGAGTAGACATGATATAGTTCATGCATCTCTATGTTCTTCGAAAAAAATATGGAGATCATGTACTGTTTTGAAAATCATTGAGAACATGAGTTTACAGGTATTTTAAAGTCTTCCTATTTTATTTTATACATTCTTCTAGATTTTCCAGTGTTATTGTTTTTTGGTTTATACCGAAATCATAGAGTAAATACTGATGTATGTGATTATCTCATTTGTTTTATTGTGATGTAGTCTGGTGGATCTCAAGCAGAGGTTGAAGAAATGAGGCAATTTGCTGAGTGGTTGTTAGATGTAGGAGATGGAAATGTTGGAAGAGATAATGATGGTGAGGTTGACTTTGATTTGCCAGAGGATATACTTATTCGTAATGCATCGGATCCCATTGCTGCAATAGTGAAAATCTTATATCCATCCCTCATTGACCATGTGGGTATGGTACTTATTTCCAAGACAGGGCAATT
Source organism: Plantago ovata (assembly GCA_028274465.1). Taxonomy (NCBI): domain Eukaryota; kingdom Viridiplantae; phylum Streptophyta; class Magnoliopsida; order Lamiales; family Plantaginaceae; genus Plantago; species Plantago ovata. The sequence goes on from CM051458.1 coordinate 50,724,390, forward strand.
CTTGCTCCGACTAATGAGATCGCTGAGTATATCAACGACTACGTTATGTCATTGTTACCGGGTAAATATGAATAATTTTGTGTGTTCGTATACAATGTTCAATTTTTGTTGTTGTATAACTAATTAAGTTTTCTTTATTATATATTTTACCAGGTGATTCTGTTGAGTATATGAGTTCCGATAGCATTTCGCTGATGAGCCAGATCATGTTAGGCGATAAGATGTATACTCAGTAGAGTTCTTGAATACAGTAAGAGCTTTAGGTATGACCAATCATATGATTAGGCTGAAAGTTGGCTGCCCTATTATGCTTCTTCGTAATATTGACCAAGCGGATGAATTGTGCAAGGGCACGAGGTTGATTGTGGTTAAGCTTGGTAAGCAAATCATAGAGGCCAGGATGATACATGGAAAGAACGCTGGAAATAGGGTATTCATTCCACGTATGATTCTGTTACTTTCAGATTCTACAAAATTTCCTATTAGATCCCTAGCTCAGTATGTTATGCGATGACTATTAATAAGAGTCAAGGACAATCTCTTTCTAATGTTGGCCTCTATCTTCCGAAGCCCGTCTTTCGTCACGGCCAGTTGTACGTTGCTTTCTCGAGAGTTACAACAAAGAAAGGTTTAAAAGTGTTAATAGTTGATGAAGATGAAAAAGTGAGTGGGACTACCATCAACGTCGTATATAAGGAGGTTCTTTGAAATCTATGAGGTATTTTTTAACTCTCTTTTCATTCATATAATTATATAGTATATTTTTGATTCAGTTAATAACCATTGTATTTAATGTTGTATGTGTGTTTTAACTAATTGGTATAAATTTATAACTATTTTACAGGGTTTACCGGTCACATTATGACCTGACTACGCCTGGACTACCTTTTGAATTAATTAGTTATCATTGTTCCTGCGTTGTCACGTTTATTTCTCTTATAGTGTAACAACTTACACCCACTCATAAGTTTTATTACTTATTGAAATTTTTCAACCTATGTATCATACAAAACAAATTATGCCGTGACAACGTCACGGGTCTATACTAGTAATAATATAATAACTGAATTGATTTACCCAATTGATTGACGTATCAATCAATTTTAATCCGTTGATCTTACTTATTCAATTTCAATCTGGTGCGTACATGTGTCATTATTTATTAAAAGATGAAGGGTTCGAATCTTGTTGGCGCGATTTTTCTCTATTATTTATATCATTATTTTAGTTGAACGTGCTATGTTCGAATCTAATTGACGTAATTTTTTTCTTTTTTATTTATTATCTTTTTATATCTTTAATTTTTAAAAAAAAGTTTTATGGTCGTACTATACTTAATTTAAAAATAATCATGATATGTTCTTATGAAAAAACTTCCTCCATCCAATAATAAATGTAACAGTTGATTTTGTTGACTTTGTTTAGTGTCATTTTGACCTTAAATTATTTTTAAATGGGAAGACATAATTGTTGAAGGGTAATTCGTACTTCTTCTTAAGTTCGCAGTAGGTCGTCACGATACACTATTTAGGTCTTCTTCATGTAGTCTTCCTCCTAAGATCATAGGAATCCTTCATGTAGCTTCCTCGTACCTGAAAGAGACTGGAGGGGGGGGGGGTTAGTACCTCGTGCCCGGTTTGTCGAGGATCAAACCGAAGGGACGACTTTATGTGTAGGGAGTTGAAGGGCTTCCCTAGTAAGAGTAGTAAATGTGGTAGGTGAGCGGTGGGTGAGAGCTATGAATGCTTACCCAACGGATAATGAATGAGTCACTTTATATACTTGTAGTATTTTATTATCACTTTATGTAAGATCGTCACAAGTGTCCGGCTGAGATTGAAGCCTCCTTTGGCCCAAGCCCATTAAGGAAGTCCATGGGCTTTGGCCCAAACATCTTTACTAGGGTCGCATTATTGACTTTTTGGGAGCGACCATGGGTGGTCGGCCTTGGTCCTCGTGCCTTCCTCTTACGTCCGTGGTCCGAGTAGTGCTCATTCTCTTTTGGAGGGTGTCACCTTGACGTAAGGTCCTCCTCGAGCCCTAGAGATGCTCCTCGAGCCCAACAGCTGCATTGTCCTTGTAGTGAGCTTATCTTGAGGGTTGGCCTCTTAGTGATGGTCGGACCGTATGTTGGTCGAGCCACACCTAAGTGACATACTTGGGTGTGGTCGCGCCCTTTGAGGGACGACGCTTGATGCTTTGTCGCGCTCTTAGACCGCTCCAGTTCGTACATGCGGACTGGACATATTTTAACACCAACATATTCCCCCTAGTTTCCAAGTATCTTTGTAGAAGATAGTTGAGGAACTATGTTGCAGTAGAGGTCGAGCAGAGCCTCGACTAGTAGTGGGCGAAAAAAGATTTCGGTATTCGCGCCTTGGTGCCTTTCCCTCCTCCTATCTCTCCCTTCCTCCCCTTTTTATAGGGTGCCAGCAGACGTTGCTCGGACCTCATAAAAGGTGTATATTTACTGGGTAGAGATCGGATCCGGGTAAGTGTTCCTTGGTGGGAATAGGTTATTCGATTTTTTGCCTCTTCGCTATCCTCTTTGTAAATTGTCTCGAGGAGACAATTGTGAGTAAATGGAATGGAATGATTTCCTTCCGCTTTTTTCTCTTGACAATTTCTCGAGAAGCTTCATGAGAAAGTGGCTCCTCAGTACCGTAAAAAAGAATCCTTTAATTTTTCTTCTCGGGTGAATGCTCGCTCATCGCTCTTCAATTTATCCATGTGACATGGTCCTCGCTCCGCGGATTATCTTGGGAGATTAGGTAATCCGCGTCCACCCGGGAAAAAGTGTCGGAGCGGGAGCGTGGAGGGTAGACCGTTAAATCCGTCAGGCGGCTGTGATCTGGGCCGTTAATAATGGACACGTGTCTCGGTTCGGGTGGGGCGAGGGTATGCGACGTTTCGTATTCCCGAGATACCCTTTTATAAATAGGCCAGGACCGAATCATTCCACACTTATCGCAACATATTCACTCAGAGCATATAGAGAGAGCGAGGACCTTTTCTAAGTAACTGACAAGCCATCTCGTCGATACAAAATCAAAGCGAGGACCATTTTCAGGCGATTTTCCGGAGTTTTCTGGCGGGATTCAAAGCCTTTATTCCTGAACGAAGCGACTACTTGACCTAGACTACCGAGTGGAAAATAGGTGTGGTTTTTGTCTTCAAGCCTTCAACCACACTTTCCCAAGTAAGTTCTCATCCCAAAACTTGAATTACTTGCTTCAATTGTATGCTTCTTTCCGTCTTTCGTTTTCGCATTCCCTTTAACATGCCGGAATCCGGTGGCCTGAGTTCTTGGCCGGTAAATAGAGGACTTAAAACATGACTTAAATGGACTTACCGGAAAACCCTTGCTTCCCCTTTTATTTTTCTGCAATTCTCCGTTACCTCCTTAGTGTAGGATTATAACTGTAGAAATACGTAATTAGGCGCGTTTAGGCCTCGTCGCGTTTTTGAGCGGTTGGTCTCTCTTGTGCTCCTCGATTTTTTTTGTATGCTCTTGCGCGTTTAGGCCTCGTCGCATTTTTGAGCGGTTGGTCGCTCTTGTGCTCCTTGATTTTTTTGTATGCTCTTGATATGTTCGTATCTGTGCTCTTCGTTCCCCTTGCATGCTTGCCGTTTTTTGTAGCGTAACTTCTTTTTATCTATCCTTTTTTTGAGATTTTTCTCCGTTCGAAAGGTCGAACATAACAAAATACATAAACGGACCTCTCAGACTATCACCAACCATCCTAACTCTTTTTTGCCTACCTTTCTAGGATGTCTGAGAGAAGCGACGACAGCCAAAACCGCCGCGAGGTCGAGGAGTATGGGAGCGACCATACTACGTCAGCCGATACGTTAGAGATATTGGCGACGTTTCTAGACACTACCTTGGAGCACACCGCCGTGGGCGAGGAGCCCGCTCCTGAATCTGGGGAGGAAGAAGGATCTGAGGGATCCGAGAAAGAAGACCAACTCGAGGAGGGTGAAGAAGGCGAAGACGCCCAGGATGAAGATGACGGGGATGAGACCGAGGAGGAAGAAGAAGCGGCCGAGTATCGGCAGGTAATCGCAAGAGGCGTCAGAGCGAGGACGAAGACTTTATTGATGATAGGACCGAAGAGGAGGGAGGTCCTTCCAATCCTGGGGTGTCCACTGAGCTCATTACTTTGGCCGCTCAAATCCATGGTCGAAACTATGGTGCTTTCGACGCGGTTTCTCCGATGGACATCCGGGTTGAAGACATGGATGATACAGAGCGACCAGATCTGGCGCTGTCATTATTCGAGGAGGGCGACCATTCTGTTCAACGCGGAAAGGGTATCATCACAGTTGATAGTGATGGTGATGATGATGATGCTACCTCTCCCCGGACAACTCCTCCACAAAAGAGAGTTAGATCCCTCCTCAAACCACTCGTCGGACTGTGGTCACTGATGACGAGGAGGAAATTCCTCGAGCTATAATGGATGTGCACGTGAATGAAGCTGGTCCGAGCACCGCCATGCCATCGTCTCCATCTATATCTGAGATGAATAGGCAAGCTCAGAGTGACTTGCTCATCGGGAAAAAGTATGCCCCCGAGGAGGAGACCAGTTACCATTCAGTGGATACTCGGTCCATTGATTTCACATTTCCCAGTGACACTCGGCCGCCAAATCCCTTGGAAGAGATCCAGTTTCAGCGGCATGTCGAGGACAGAGCAGCTCGAAGAGCAAAAGCTTCCGCCGAGGAGGCTCAAAACACATGCTCCGGGTAAGGAGCCCAAGAGAGCGAAGAAGCATTCTCGCTCTAAGAAGAGTGGCAAAGGTAAGGCTGTCGAGGAGCCTAAATCGAGCAAGGCCACTCAGAACAAATTTACGCAGAGTGCACTTAAGGTGGACCTCCCCGATCCAGAGGGTGAGAAGTAAGTTTGACATTAAGAGGATCAAACTTTCTACAATGCGCCTACGGGTTATATGGCGGTTCATTGCTTAAGCTTTGATCGAGGATGGATCTTGCCGTTTTGCGACGCTTTCCGCGATATCTTCAACACTTTAGGGATTGCTCCTTGGCAGCTCGTGCCCAGTGCCTTTGGAACCCTTATGTGCTTCGGAGTGTTCTGCAAGAAGCACGGGGTCGAGCTCAACTTCCATAACTTCAATCAGATCTTCAGGGTCTCGATGAGCTCGGGAAACAAGTATTTCTACTACTTCAATGCGCGACCAGGTTTGGGCTTTATCATGGACGCGCCTTCCTCTTCGAGCTATAAATGGTTTCATCGGTACTTCTATATCAAAAAGAAGAAGTTACCTAACATGAGCGAGGAGGAAGCTGAGTGGGGAGTCCCCAAGCTCATGTACCGAGGACGCATAGCCGAGAAGCATCCTTTGCCGGCTAAGTTAGACCCGTGGGTCTTAGAGCTCGAGGAGAAGAATAAGGGGCCCCATCCTGAGAAGTAATTTTACTGGGGCCTCGTTCTGCAGACCCTTCCCTACTTGGCCGGTCTTTCTCCTTATGCCTATACTGGGTATACTGGCAATAGGTTCTCGAATGATGTGCTCTTCGGTATGCTTAGAAAGCTTTTTATACTTTTCATTTTCATACTTGTCATTTTCATACTTGCTCTTTCCTTTGTTGCTTGCTATTGATGTTCTCGCTCTTGTACCCTTCTCGCTTTCTTTTTTAACTTGTGTTTTCCTCTGCAGCTTACTGGTTTCATTGGATAATGTCGAGGACATTGGCAGCAAAGGAGGAGCAGAGGAGGAAGCAACGGATGACCAACAAGGATACGAATATCCTTGGTTCTCTCAACCTCTCTCCGCCAAGGAGTGCCTCGCACCTGATGAACCGAGAGTTGTCGGGTCCCGATTAATCAAATAAATTTGTTATTTAGCCAAAGGCAATTCACGACTACAACGAAAACCGTAGTGTAGCAGTAGAATGACCTCGAGTGTCGTTCTCTAAGGACTATAACTAGCTTTATCAAATCTAATTTAGAATATAAAAACAGCAGACGAAATAGCAAAGGTTTTTCTAACAGATAATGGAGATTTGTGATAGTATGGTCCTTCAAAGCATAACGGGTTAATAATCATGCGTAAATCCTCGGTTTTGCATGGAGATCTTTGATCAATCAATTGTCCAGTTGTAATTATTAAACACTACGAAGATATAGATACTGACAGGTCAAACACTATTGTCCAATTGTGTTCCGTAATTATTCAACACTACGAATATATAGATATGCATAGGTCGACTAGGGTCCAATTGTGCATAATAATTAATCAACATACGAAGATATAGGTTGCGCCGGATCAACGAAAGAAAGCAATAACACGGAGTATAATGCGCGATATAGCCATTAGCATGATTATCAACCCTTCGCTAAGAATTCACATACTACCACCAACGATAAGTATAGCTACTCATAGTTGTCATGCAATCAACAGAAATCATAGAAGAAAACATGTTGAAAGATAATATAAAATAAGTAGAATAAACCGTAAGATACAATGTTATCGAAGGTTGTCAGTCTCCGAAGAATCGCGATCTTACAAGCTCCAAACTGCTATGAAAAAGTATCTCCTAAGCTACGAACCCCCAGAACAGGCTCTGGGAAGTTCCTACCTAAAACTACAGAGAAAGGTGAGAGAATAGGTCTGGAAAAGTATGAATTTCGGAGAAAAACTCAGCAACTATATATAGGCTTCGAATTTGTGTGGGACGAAGGGCCACACACATCGGGCGATTCGCCTGGTGTGGGGCGATTCGCCCAGGAGTAAAATTCGCGGAATTCCGCATTTTCGACGCGTTTTTGGATTTCTTCCCCTTTTCGGACTCGGTTTCTGACTTCTAGTGGCCTTCTAACCTCCAGATTCGACCCCTAGACTCCAAATCCTATCCGGAAACCTTCAGATACTCCAAATAGGCTTCTGGAACACCAATTCCTTGTCAACTTCAATATAATTGCCCTGAAATCCTCGTTTTTCAACCAAAACCTGTAAAATAAAAACTAAAGAGAAACGTGACACTATTCTAATAAAATGCACTAAAATATAGATAAATTAAGATAGAGGATAGCTAAAATAGGTGAAAAAGACTCAAATGAAAGTGTAAAATACACATTCATCAAACTCCCCAAACCGAACCTTTGCTTGTCCTCAAGCAACTAAGCTAGACTCTAATGCAAAAAACAATGCAACACATAAAATGGAGTCTCATGCCAAATAAAATGAACTAATCTACTGAATCTATCAAAAAACATATGAACAAAAACCATATAAATCAAAACATGAATATAGGTTGAAGAATACCTCGATTGACTTATATACATCCACATAAGCACTTATGTCAAGACAAGATAGTCTCTCGTAACATTCTCTACCTGGACCTAGTCAGTGACGACGTAATGAAGCATGCTAAGATACGAATGTTTGTCCCGTGCCTATGAAACTGAGGATTTACTGCTGTTCCACCATGTTAAGACTTTTCCTCAAAGAGGTCGAACCAGTACTGGCTCTCATCAAACGAATGAGGGTTCCCTATAAAAGATAACACTCCCCTATTCTACCCATCTCTCAAGTAAAGTATTAAGCTATTCACCACTTCCTGAATGGCAGGACGAGGCTGGTCTAGAACAGATGACACTAAAAACAAAAGACAAAAATAGAAAATTACAACACGATTACGAACATTACAAGAATTGGAAAATGAGACACAACACTTTGCTAAACTGCTATTTGGCTCTCTTTTTTTTTTTTTTGGGACCCTTCTTTGCTTTTTGGGGTCTTTTCCTTTTTTTTTCTTTTCAGTTTCTTTTTTTCTTTTTCTTTTCTTCTTCTTTTTTTTTCGATTTTTAGCCAGCAGTAGCATAACAAAAAGAGAAACAAAATGATTCACAACGACTTCCCCAAACCTATTCAAAAGAATAGGTTGGAGTACAAAATTTACGAGAAAGGAAGAATAAACTCACAATACGGAAATGAAAAACGAAAAACAAGTCTAATGATGGTGTAACCCCCTCCCCAAACCTATTCGGAAGAATAGGTTATAAACAAAGGATCACACAACCTCACACTACCTCCTTCCTAGGCATTTAGCAATCTCAAAGCATGGTGAAGACTTGTTGCCTCTTAGGTACATAATCACTCGGGAAAACAACCATAAGATCCTAACATGCATCATCCTATTATAAAGGCCTTCGTGAACCGCAGTAGAGAAAACACCACTGAGTGATGTCGAGACTACAAAGCTTAACTAAGTGCAATACATAAATGTGACAAGCCAAACGAGAAAAACCTCAAACAAATTCATAGAGATGAAGCATATGATTAATGGCATAGTTAGTTAATCTACCCAATAAAAAAGTTCAAAAAATTCGGCAATAAACTCCATATAAAACATGCAAGACTATCCTAGGATGAATGCAATAAATGCAACCTAAAAAACTAAGAAAGCGGTAAACGTGCAAATGCAATTAAAAAACAAGATACCATACTCAACATCACAAAGCCAAACAATACTTAACATCATGGTTCACATCCCATCCCCCTCATGAAACTTAAGCTAGTCCCTAGCAAAAGAGAATGAGTAAATAAAAAGTGATACTAGATGTTACCGAACGGTTTGGCCTCGGTCGACTGAGTATTCAAGAATGGACTCAAGAGTACCTCCCCACGGTGGCCGCCATTCTCTTGGTCCGATGTAGCAAAGAGACCTAGGAAGCTTCAAAGATCTCACCATGGTGAATGGACTGGTTTGCTTTGCAGGCATATCCAATAAGGACTTCATCAATAGGAGGACATTCACTTTGACTTCATCGAGGTGCTTGTTTAGTGGTGGCTCCTGTGTATCTTGCTTGTCAAGCTTTCCACCTCGGAGGAGTAGATTCACTTCTTTGTACTTAAGAACCTCAGTAGTAACGGAAGGAAGTGGCTTTGGATTGATGCGAATGTCTGCGAGTAAAGAAACAGGGGAGCAGGGGTCATCCAGCTCACTCGTCATGGGAGGCGGTTCTCCCCCCATGCTGGGCGACTCGCCCCCCACCTCCAGGGGGACGTCGCCTTCCAATCCTTTCTCCTCTTCAAGTTCTCGAACCTCTTCTACTTCAGCACAATTCAACAAGCTGAATTCCTCCGTAAGATGCTCAGTTACTTCAACTTCTTCAACAACTTTTGCTATACGAAGGTCATCTTCAACTTGCTCGGCATGTGCATCTTCCTCAATGATTTCTTCGGCTTCAAAATACTCCTCGGATGAGCTTCCTGCTTCACCTCGATCTACTTCCTCTGCGGTGATGTGAATTGGTATGACCTCATCGGATTGTGTTGAACCTCTGGCGTACTTACGGAGGACTTCTTCTGCCTCGTCGACCGTACATTCTCCCAGACCGCCGCTCAACCGATCCACTCTAAGTCGTTCCTCTTCACGAAGCACCAAATCAACTCCCCATCTTCAAACGGTGATGGGGGCACTCACATTTATACAGCTCAAAACGTTCGTAGGCGTCACAAAACTGCTCATACTCTCCTTGCTCGAAATATTGGATCCTATCACGTAAGGCAATTGTCTCATGATAGGGCATGAACCGCGCCAAGAACTCCTCTACTACTTGGCCCCAAGTTTTCAGCGATCCTGGTTCTAACCTTGCAATCCAACGCCTCGGCTCATACCCCAGAGTAAAAGAAAATAATTTCCTGCACAATTGGTCCTTAGTAAACCCTTCTGCTGGACTTCTTTCTATTTCCTTCTCATAGGATCGAATGAAACTCCATGGGTCCATCCCTACTCCATCTTCGTACCTTGGTAAGTACCTCACCATGGACTCCGTCACCTCATACCCCGATAACTCTTCTTCCAAGTATATAGCTGACCCCCTCCTGACTTGCGAGAAAGTTGGCGTCAAGCGGGCTTTTAAGGTCGTCATACCTGGAAATCTGTATCAGGAGTAACTCTAAACTGAAAATTAGTCTCGTTAGAAATTTCGAAAATCGAGAATATTTCTAGATATCGAATACTACTAAGGCTAGGAAAGGTGAATTAGAAACTGACTAGGAAAGCAGTATCAGAGAGAGATTAAAAAGGAAAACTAAAACTAATAGAATTAGGAATTGAATGCTGAAAATATAAACAAATTAAACTAGAAAAAGGAGTATAGTCCCCGGCAACGGCGCCAATTTGATGAACCGAGAGTTGTCGGATCCCGATTAATCAAATAAATTTGTTATTTAGCCAAAGGCAATTCACAACTACAACGAAAGCCGTAGTGTAGCAGTAGAATGACCTCGAGTGTCGTTCTCTAAGGACTATAACTAGCTTTATCAAATCTAATTTAGAATATAAAAACAGCAGACGGAATAGCAAAGGTTTTTCTAACAGATAATGGAGATTGGTGATAGTATGGTCCTTCAAAGCATAACGGGTTAATAATCATGCGTAAATTCCTCGGTTTTGCATGGAGATCTTTGATCAATCAATTGTCCTGTTGTAATTATTAAACACTACGAAGATATAGATACTGACAGGTCAAACACTATTGTCCAATTGTGTTCCGTAATTATTAACCACTACGAAGATATAGATATGCATAGGTCGACTAGGATCCAATTGTGCATAATAATTAATCAACATACAAAGATATAGGTTGCGCCTGATCAACGAAATAAAGCAATAACACAGAGTATAATGCGCGATATAGCCATTAGCATGATTATCAACCCTTCGCTAAGAATTCACATACTACCACCAACGATAAGTTTAGCTACTCATAGTTGTCATGCAATCAACAGAAATCATAGAAGAAAACATGTTGAAAGATATATAAAAATAAGTAGAATAACCGTAAAATACAATGTGACCGAAGATTGTCAGTCTCCGAAGAATCACGATCTTACAAGCTCCAAACTGCTATGAAAAATTATCTCCTAAGCTACGAACCCCCAGAACAGGCCTCTGGGAAGTTCCTACCTAAAACTATAGAGAAAGGTGATAGAATAGGTATGGAAAAGTATGAATTTCGGAGAAAAACTGAGCAACTATGTATAGGCTTCGAATTTGTGTGGGGCGAAGGGCCCCACACACCGGGCGATTCGCCTGGTGTGGGGCGATTTGCCCCACGTCCCGGGCGATTCGCCCGGGAGTAAAATTCGCGGAATTCCACATTTTCGATGCGTTTTTGGATTTCTTCCCCTTTCCGAACTCGGTTTCTGACTTCTAGTGGCCTTCTAACCTCCAGATTCGACCCCTAGACTCCAAATCCTATCCGGAAACCTTTAGATACTCCAAATAGGCTTCTGGAACAGCAATTCCTTGTCAACTTCAATATAATTGCCCTGAAATCCTCGTTTTCAACCAAAACCTGTAAAATAAAAACTAAAGGGAAACGTGACACTATTCTAATAAAATGCACTAAAATATAGCTAAATTAACATAGAGGATATCTAAAATAGATGAAAAAGACTCAAATGAAAGTGTAAAATACACATTCATCAGCACCACCGAGATGCCCTGCTGCAGGAAGGGCTCGAGATGCGTGAGAATCCCGTCGAGGCTCTCAAAAAAGCCGAGGAAGATGCGGCTGCTAAGAAGGCCGAGGAGGCCGCTGCCGGGGAGCAAGAGAAGCGACCGGAGAAGCCCGTAGCGAAGAAGGGAGCCGGGTCGAGGAAGCTTGTGCTTGGAGGAACAACGAACCTCCTCGCAAGAAGAGCAAAACTGCCGCTCTAAGTCAGGAGGCCGAAGTGAAGAGGCTAATCCAGATGTCAGAGTTGGATCGCGCCCACGAGCTTAGCATGTGCTCGTTTCAGGTAGCTTTGCTTACTTTTTTATCAACTAAGTTGCTAAGTATAAACATGATCTCCTCGCTAACTCTAAACTTCTCTTTGACATAGCTCGAGAATTTGAAGGAGGCTTATGGCCAGGTTGCCGCTGATCACGCAGATATAGGCATCGTGATCGAGGACCTTGAGAAGAAGCTGGCGGCCGAGCAGAGTAAAAACAAGGTTGCGGAGGTGGAGACCGGCAATCTTTATGCTAAGGTCGACTACCTTGAGAAAGAGCTCGCCAAGGAGAGGGCGAGGACTAAGGGATACAAGGGGGCTTATGCCACCTTGTCGATCTGCATGGAAAAATTTAAGAACATCGTCCTCTCCTTCCTCAAAGGCAGTCGCTTGGAGACTGCTCGCACTTTCATGGCCTCCAACACTTATAAAATGGCCCAGCAAGATGTAAGGGATGCATCGCGCGAGGAGGGCTTCTTCTCTTGTATCGGTCAGCTTAAGCGAGTAAACATGCTTCCTCAAGACTTCGATCCGGATGCTTGCAAGGATATGCATGCTGGGAGGCGCGAGGATCTGTCCCGCTACCTTGATGAAGAAATTACCGACAAGATGCACGAGGCATGCGAGTTCGGGGAGCTTGTGACCGAGTCCGGAAGTTCCTTACCAAAGTAAGCCGGCCTATCTTCCCTCTTGGGTCCCCGAGTGCTTGAGGACCGGGATCCTTTATCCTTTTGAGAAGGCGGCTCTCCACAATGCTGCATGGATAAAGGTGAACGACCCAGTTCTTGTGTAGCCTACTGACTTTGTCGAGCCCGAGCTTGTGCTATACGAGAAGGCCATAAGGGAATCTCAGGAGAAGGAGCGAGACCCGGTCGAGATCCAGGAGCTTCTTAGCCCAGCGCGAGGAGGGACCAGTGCAACAGCTCCCATCACTGATCTATCTGGTAGCCGCTCGCTGAAGCGAGGACTTTTGAAGGCCAAGTATGCTTGGTCAAAATGTTGTATTTCCTTAGATAAAAGCTTGAGCAATTTTTCCCGTGTCTTTATGCTTTGTATTCGGCCCTTTGTGGCATATGTTCGAACACCAACTATCTTTGTAACATGATTTATCACATTATGTATCTCCTCGATTTTTCCTTAATGCCATGTTTGTTGCTCTTCGTTCTGTACTTCTCATACTTGTGTTTTTTACTAACTTGTTTTCCGTTATGACGTATAACTTTACAGAGTAGTTAAACCCGTATAAGTTAGTATCGAAGAGGTAAGCTTCCCGCACCTCCTTATGGTATAAACTCGTGTTAACAAAACTAATTTGAGTTGTGCTACTCGAGCCGTCGAAGTAATCGATCTGCTTGTCGAGTTTCTACTTCTCGATATGGAGAGATCTCCTTCAAATCTTCCACTAATTCCTTGAGTGAATTTCCGAAAAACTTCTAAGTGTTGGGTTCCTCCTGCTCGCTTTCTTAACCTTCCTCGTTCCCATCTCTTTGAAAAGTGTCTCGATGAGATTTCTTAAGAGATAGGAAATTGGGGAGTTTTGGTTCGATGGGCAAATCGGAGGGCTCTTTTGGGTCGAGCAATTTCTCTTTATCGAGCAGCTCTCTATCCGTTTTAAGTATAGCAGTTCTTTACTTGAACACCTTTTTGTTGAAAGATAGGCATTGTATTGATTTTTCGAAAATTCAATTACAATGGGGGGCTTCTCGGCCAGCTTTCTTACAACTTTTTCCGAACCAAACAACTTAAACCATAAAAAAAGAGGGTACCTCTCACACAAGCTTGTGAAGAATCCCTCTCGATCTGAGAGTCGGGGGCCTTTCACAGGAGCTCTTCAAAAAGCTTGTTTCTCAAAAAACTTAGGCGTAGAACCTCTGGAGGTTGGAGGTATTCCACGAGTTCTTCAACACTCTTCCCTCCATGTCTTGGAGATGGTAGCTTCCATTGGACCTTGCTTCAACTATCTTGTAGGGGCCTTCCCAGTTGGGTTGCATCTTCCCAACTTTGCCCAGGATGTCCGCTCTTCGGAGTACTAAGTCTTCTACTTGGAAGTCTCTCTCCTTCACACCTTTGTTGTAGGTCTTCGCGATTAATGCTTGGTATCTCAGGATGTTGGCCAACGCAGTGGTTCTCGCTTCACTTATCGTCTCTAGGTCGAAGAGCCTCTCGGTATGATTGTCCTCGGGTTGATACCCTTGAATCCTGAAGGTTTCTACAGCCACTTCTGCCGGTATGACCGCTTCGGAACCATAAACTAGAGAGAAGGGAGTCTCTCTTGTAGCTGTTTTTGAAGTTGTGCGGTATGCTCATACCACTCCGTCAAGCTCGTCGACCCAATCCTTTTTGGTAGCAAATTTCTTTTGCAAGTTGTTGACAAAGATTTTGTTGACTGCTTCGGTCTGCCCATTGGATTGAGGATGTCCTACTGAGGTGTACCTCCTCTCAATCTTCATTTCCTTGCACCATTCGTTGAACCTTTGGCCGCAGAATTCAGAACCATTATATGAGATGAGGACTCTTGGTAAGCCGAATCGCCACACGATGTTTCTCCATACAAAGTTTATCACTCTTTGTTCGGTGATAGTAGACACTGCCTCAACCTCTGCCCACTTGCTAAAGTATTCGACCGCGACAATGATGAATTTCTTTTGACCCGTGCCTGTTGGGAAAGGACCGACTATGTCGATGCCCCATATGTCGAAAGGGCAAGTGATAGAAATGGGCATGAGGGGCTTCGCCGGGTTATTGATTAGATTGGCGTGCAATTGACACTCCTCGCACTTCCTCACAAATCGGGCAGCGTCTTCACGAACAGTTGGCCAGTAATATGACTTTTTGCGCGAGGGTTCTTCCTCCGGTATGGTCCCCGCAACTTCCTCGGTGCATTTATCCCAAAACGTTTTGCACTTCTTGTTCAGCGACACATCTCAAGTAGATTCCCTCGAAGGATCTCTTTTACAAGTGATCTCCTTGCATGATGTAGCGACCCGCTTTTCCTTTGACCCTTCTTGCTTCGGCTTTGTCACGAGGAAGGCTACCGTGCGTGAGATAGGTAGCGATCTCCTGCATCCAACTTGGTTGAGTGTCAATGGCCAAGACGTTTGGCTTTGATGACCATAGGGATGATGCGTTGATTCTCATAAGTATCACATTCCGGGTATCCACTCCTCCGGCGTGTCTTAGAGGTATTTCACTATCATCGAAAGAGATGACGTTGGTTCCTGGTTGTGCAACTTGGGCATACTTCACATCTCTAATTCTGAGATTATCGGCTGTGATCTCCCTCTGATTTCGAGTGTCGCCTCCCGCGGGTCCTCCGACAATCGTAAGAGTGTGGATGCTTCCGTTCACGGGACGGTTCTCATAATTGTTGTAATTATGAATATCGTCATAACGAGGATTCCCTTGGGGGTGGTGCCCGATCCCCACTCGTGGTGGCGGAGGGAGGATCGCTAGAGGTTCTTCCTTCCGAATATAGTTGACCAACTACCCATTGCGTATCATCCTCTCAGTTTCGTTTTTGAGCTCGACGCACTCATCAGAGGTATGCCCCTTTCCTTTGTGAAACTGGCAAAATTTCTCCAAACTTTTGCTCTTTCGGTTTTCTTGGATTGGAGGTGGCCACGAGACATCTAGCTTCCTCGAGACTATATAGTTCAAGATGTCGGATCTTGGTCTATTTAAGTCCGTGTAGTTGCTATATCTCCTCGGAGGAGTCCTCTTGTCTCGAAATTCATTCCTCGAGGGACCTTCTCTGATCAAACCATGCTTTTGATCTCTTCTTTGCTTTCTGGGATTTTGTGGCCGAGGAGGGTATTCCTTCTCCTTTTCTTTTTCCTTCCCTTTTTCCTTGGGAGGATTGGTTCTTATAGTGACTGTTTTTCGGAATTCCTCAGCCTCGAGGAAATCCTTGCAAACTTTCGCCAGTTGAGCTTCATTCTCTACACACGATGCTGAGAGCACCTCTTGAAACTTGACATTGGTAGTGTTACCATACAAGTATTCTTTCCTCTCATTGATCGAGTGATCTTCAACTTGGAGGGCTACTTCATGAAAACGATTGATGAAGTCCCTCAAATCTTCATTGTTCTTTTGAACAATTTCGGCCAAGTATCTCACTCTTCTCTTGGTGTTCATGACCTTCTCGAATCGCTTAGAGAATTCTTTACAGAGATCTCTATAGGACTTGATTGAGCGCTGAGGAAGGCGCGAACACCATTTCATGGCTTCTCGTGAGAGGTTAGCCGGGAAGAGTAATGCTTTCGTCCTTGAATCATGACCATAAGCATCCATTTTGGTACCAAATCTCACCAAGTAGTCCTTCGGACAACTTGTTCCGTCATAACTTTCGAAAGTAGGGAAGCCTTGATGAACCAGAGTTTCTCAGACTCAATTAATCAAATAAATTTGTTTTTAGCCAAAGGCAATTCACAACTACAACGAAAATCGTAGTGTAGCAGTAAAATAACCTCGAGTGTCGATCTCTACGGACTATAACTAGCTTTATATAATTTAACTTAAACTATAAACTCAACAAACGACTTAGCACAGATTTTTCTTATCAAAGATAATGGAAGTTAGTGATAGTATGATCATTCAAAGCATCAGGTTAATAATCATGCATGAAGTACCCGGTCGTTTTGCATAGAAATCTAAGATCATGAATTGTCCAATGTGTTCCGTTCAATTCAACACTACAAAGATAGAGGGCTTAGATAGATCAAAGAAATAAAGCAATAACTCAAGTCTGATTCGCGTTACAGCCATCATGCATAATTAAGAACCCTAGCTAAGAAATCACATACTATCACCAACGATAGATTTAGCTACTCATAGATGAATTCCAATCAACAGAAATCAAAGCAAGATTGAATGAAAACATGTTGAAAGAAATAAATATAAATAGAAAAATCGTGAGATACAATGTTACCGACGAAGGTTGTCAATCTCCGAAGAATTGCAAACTCACAAGCAAGATAATCCTCCAAATTGATAAGAAAAATAGTCTCCTATGCTAAGAATTCCCAGAATAGGCTCTGGAGAATTCCTATCTAAAACTAATGTGAAAAGTATGAAAAAAGGTCTAAAGAGGTCTGAAAAATGCAGAAACAGATGCAACTATATATAGGAGTTCGGAAGGCGTGGGGCAAATTGCCCCAGACCCCGGGCGAACCGCCCCACATTCCGGGTGAACCGTCCGGGAGCTTCCGTCGGAGGAAACGCGTTTTTGGTCTTCTTTTCCTTTTCGGACTCGGATTTTGCCTTCTAGTGACCTTTAAGCCTTGAAACTCGACCCCTAGACCTCAAATCTCGTCCGGAACCTTCTAGATACACCACGGATGACCACGAAACACTGAATCTTCGTTCTCTTCAATATAATTTCCCGGAAAATCACGTTTTTCACCTAAAACCTGAAAAATGCAAACTAAAGGGAAACGTGACACTATTCTAATAAAATGCACTATAATATAACTAAATTAACATAGAGGATAGCTAAATAGGTGAAAAAGACTCGAATGAAGGTGTAAAATACACGTTCATCAAACTCCCCAAACCGAACCTTTGCTTGTCCTCAAGCAACTAAGCTAGACTCTAATAAGCTAGACTCTAATGCAAAAAACAATGCAACACAAAAAATGGAGTCTCATGCCAAATGAAAGGAACTAATCTATTGAATCTATCAAAAACTTATGAACAAAAACCATACAAATCATAACATGGATATTGGTTGAAGAATGCCTCGATTGACTTATACACATTCACATATGCACTTATGTCAAACAAGATAGTCTCTCATAACATTCTCTACCTGGACCTAGTCAGTGACGACGTAATGAAACATGTTAAAATACGAATTGTTGTTCCGTGCCTATGAAACTGAGGACTTACTGCTGTTCACCAAGTTAAGACTTTTCCTCAAAGAGGTCGAACCAATACTGGCTCTCATCAAACGAAGGAGGGTTCCCTAAAAGTTCACACTCCCCTATTCTACCCATCACTCAAGCAAAGCCTTAAACTATTCACCACTTCCTGAATGGCAGGACGAGGGTGGTCTAGAACAGTTGATACTCAAACAAACAAAAGACAAAAAATTACAACTCGATCACGAACATTACAAGAATTGAAAAACGAGACAAACACTTTGCTAAACTGCTTTTTGGCTTTCTTTGGACCCTTCTTTGCTTTTTTTGGGGTCTTCTTTTTTTTTTTTTTTTTTTTTTTTTTTCTTTCCAGATTTTTTTCTTTTTTCTGGAATTTTTCCTATTTTTATGTTTCGATTTTTTTTTCCTTTTTTTATAGCCAGCAGTAGCACAACGAAAAAGAAATTACAATGACACACAAACGACCTCCCCAAACCTATTCGAAAGAATAGGTTGGAGTACAAACTTTACGAAAAAGGAAAACAAACTCACAACTCACACTTAAAAATTGAAAAACAAGTCTATTGAAAGCGTAACCCCCTCCCCAAACCTATTCAAAAAAATAGGTTGCAAACAAAGGATCACACAATCTCACACTACCTCCTTCCTAGGCATTTAGTAATCTTAAAGCAAGGTGAAGACTTGTTGCCTCTTAGGTACATAATTACACGGGAAAACAACCACAAGACTCTAGCATGCATCATCCTATTATAAAGGCCTTCGTGAACCGCAGTAGAGAAAACACCACTAAGTGATGTCGAGACTACCAAGCTTAACTAAGTGCAAACATAAATGTGACAAGCCAAGCGAGAAAAACCTCAAACAAATTCATAGAGATGAAACATATGATTAAGGTCATAACTAGTTAATCTACCTAATAAAAAAGTTCAAAAAATTTGGCAATAAACTCCACATAAAACATGCAAAACTATACTAGGATGAATGTAGTGTATGCAACTAAATTACTAGGAAATCGATAAACGTGCACAATGCTAATGCAAACGAATTTCAACAAAATGGAAGGTACTATACTCAAACTACCAATGCCAAGCTCCAAACTAACAACAATAGTTCACTTAAATCTCATCCCCCCTCATGAAACTAAATCTAGTCCCTAGCAATAAGAGAATGAGGAAATAAGAAGTGATACTAGATGTTACCGCGTAGTTTGGCCTCGATCGGCTGAGTACACAAGATGTAATGTATTGAGATTGCTCGAGGGCCCTTGTTGGTGATCATCGTTGCCCGTGGTGGTGGTGGTGGTTATACTAATAGATCGAATAGGGCCAACTCTTCCATCAGTATTCATGGCATCCTCATTTTCCCTATTCTCTTCATTGTCACCATCATCATCATTAGAAGAATTGCGTTGTCGAAGAGAATCCTCAAGTTTAGCCGCTGCAGTTATGGGGTTTTCCATCCGGTATCTCTCTAATAGCCCGTGAACTGTTGAAGGGGAAAGAGCTGTGCTCTTAGAGTCTCCCTCACCAATGTCCTCTACCCCATGGAACTTACAGTAAGCTGCGATGAAACTCGGAAACTCAGAGGTTTTCTTCTTCTTTACCCAATGTCGCCCACATTGTCTACGGTTGATGCTCCCAATGTCTATATGGTGCTCCCTCAATAAGCAGTCGAGGGGCACCCCAAGGAAGGGATGGGTGTCCATGTCATTATGTTTTGGAATCAAGTTAGCGATACGGAACTTCATCACCACTGTCGACTCAAGACTGAATCTGTTGTGATGAGGCCGCCCCGGTTGCTTCCTAGTCTCTCGGACCTTGCAGTCCTTGTGGCTGATTTCTTCCATAATATTAGTTTCAATCCCTTTAGTGGTACGTGAATAGACATAAGAGTGCTCACTCCCGGTGAAGTCTTGTTCCACCTTATGGATAAACCGCGAAGTTGTTGCAACAGTCCATGGCTTGAACACATCTCTAACGAGATCACTCTCCTTCTCTTGAAGAGTAATATACCCAACATAGAACTCATGGAGAACGTCCTTGTCAAACCCTTTGACATGGTTGAAATCGAACCACCTCCAATACTTCATTGTAGCCAAACGAAAGTGCTCCTCTCCCTTTGTGGCATGGTTACTACAAACATCCATTAGTACCTCGTGCAACAAAAAGCTTCATGCATATGCAAATGCAAGAGTGAAACAAACGAGTAACTTCATTATCACGCCTAATCTTCAAAACACCAAGTCTAATCTAGCTACCACAATGTAACGTATCAACATATCATAATATGTAACATATCTCAACATGCTTTATGCTAGATAACTAATAACCTCAAATGACAAGATTCATTCAAACCATAGTAGTCAAAAATTTCACCAAAAAGTCTCAAACCCCATCAATCAAGTGTTCTATCAACATGTCTAGGAGCGTGCATCTAGTCGTTGAGTCATCATCCTCAATGTACTCCACCTTGGAGCGTGCACGTATATGGATAGAATTAGAACATCAACAAATGAAAGTAAAGGTTACGGGTTCGAATCCCATTCCAGATTCTAGTTCATTGATTGCGATAAAAGAGACCCGCGAATAGATCCATTTAGAGTGAGACAAGTTCTCGAGACAGTTGAAGCTAAGATGTTCCAATCCGATCTTCTGAAGCAAAGAAGGCAACGAAAGAATATCGTAGATGAGGATTAAAAAAACCAAATCCGTTGTCGTGGTGGCGCAATAATTTAATATGTCAAATTGATGAATCTTTCAAAAAGGACAAAAAAAAGTCCAGCCACCCAGTCATTTTGGGACCGTTTCAAGGTGGGATATGGAAGATACATCACTTGGCGTGCTTGAGTAGCCAAGATAAAAGGTTCATACTTCCTATACTTCCTCTTCAAGTTAATGTCAACCGATTCACTCTGCTCATTCATCCTTGTACCTTCTGGAGTAGGATCATACCAATTAACTTCGAAGAGGAAGACCCTTTCCTTAGGCGTTCCGGGGTATTCAAGTCTGATGACTCGTTTCAACTTCCCGTAGAAATCCAACATGTTAGGTGATCCTGTATCTGCTGCATTGACAGAAACCCCTGAGTTGGTGGTTGCCATGGCTGAGTTAGAATGGCCAACTCTGTGGAATCTCAAGCCATTGATTATGTAACCTTCATATGTGTGTGCCAATCTGTATGGCCCAGCGGCAAGGGCATGGAGATATGGATCATCAACCCTGTTCTCTTCATTTCTGACATAGGCCTTGAACCAATCTGCAAATTCAGCTTCCAACCTCATGGTACGGTCATACTCAATGGTGTCATCTGCCATGAGTGGATCTTCTCGCAGACAGCGCTCTTTGAAAGCACTGCGAATAATTAAGTAATGATCAGAAGGTATCATTTAGTGGGTGTCCAATGGAGATAGTATTTACAAAGTGAAAGGAGAAAGGTACTTACGTATTGAATATTATGTCGAATGGCTTGACCTCTTTACAGTTCTGGAGGACATAGTGATGACCTGCCTTAAGCTCTTTATCACTCAACCATTCACTCTTTTCCTCACCCAAAGGGCTCCCTGACACCCTGAAGATGGAAGGAGCAACATCATGATCCTCTTGCACCAAAAAGGTGTTTGCATTGCGAGCAGGCTTATTAGCCTTGTCTGGATGTCATCCTGGAAGTAGTAGGAGCAGAAGGTTGCAGTTTCCTCTCGCAAGTAAGCATTTGCAATCGATCCCTCAGGTTGTGCTTTGTTCTTCACAAATCTCTTCAGCTTACCCAAGTACCTGTGACACATGTAATTGTTAGACTTGCATGCATATCTATATAAGGTATCAAATACGTGTACTTAAATCTTGTACATTACTGACCTCTCAAATGGATACATCCATCGATACTGTACTGGGCCAGCAAGCCTCGCCTCGAATGGGAGATGAATAGGTAAGTGCTCCATAGAATCAAACCAGCTAGGTGGTAAGAAACGCTCAAGCTTCCACAGAATCACGGGTATTGATAGTGTATATGTCCTAGAGACAGTCCTTACTAAGGGCATGGTGCCCTTATAGAGGACATATATGTACTATTACATAGGTCAACGTAATATAATATATGTTTGTTGCATTTTACTATTGAGTATCGCTTTCATATTTATATTACACCAGGCTGCAGCATGTCATATCTTTATTGTTGTCTGTATTGATATCAAACATGTCCCCTCGGATAGATGACCGATCACATAGATAGTGGGAGCTATGTGAGTTATCATCTATCCCAAACTCTCCCTAGTCGTGGTTCATCTCGGATGTGGGGGTCTGAATGAATCTGACAAGACTAGTATGCGTGGAGGTTATACTTGTTGGAGCAAGTGTGAGCCGATCCCACGGCCACAGAACGGATTGTTGGACAATCAAGGAACGTTCCCATAACTGCGCATAGTTGTTCGAAGAAGCTTTATCGAACAATGGAAGTACCCACCGGACACTCCCATCAATGTATACTCTACACCGACATGTCTATGGGAACCGGTGAGTTGTCGAAGTGATGTCATTCGTCTTTTGTACTAACAGGACTTTATCATCACATTTGTTGCCCCATATCCTTGGTGGACCCGTCGATGTCAGCTCTGAATAAGCAGCTGACCTAAGACACGATCCAGGATTAGGCTAAATACAAATGGGGGTGATAAGTGATTCTGTGAAGGATTCATCTCTCAAGTGTAGCACAGGAGAGCACTGCTCATAGTCTGCATAGTTGTGTTGGTAAAGTCACTGGCCAGTGCAAATGATATATTATGATGGTCATAAGTATATCTTAACCAAGCAACTCCCTGAGACGCCCGTTGATGTATTATTGGGATAGACACTTCATCGATCCTAGATACATTCGAGCAAGTCAGATGAAGGGACGTTACCATCGCCGCGTTGTGCGCAACAGGCTTCGCAACGAAAGGGTTAGCTTTGAGAAACCTCTCAAACGTCCTCACGTATTAATATTTCAAATGGAACCGTCTAGGAATTCCATGTTGCCTAGTCTAGGACTTGCTTAATACGGTGAGGCCCTATGGGTCACACCATGTGGTGATTCAGTCTATCAGAATATCCTTGAAGATGGAATCGCAATTAATTTGGAATTAGTTGTGATTGATGGATTATAATTGATTTGGAATTAATTATAATATTTGGTGGCTCAATTAATGATTTGGAATTATTAATTGAATTGGCTAATTAATTTATTTTATGTAAATACAATTAAAGATTATATTCTGGAAATATAATGGAGGTTTGATTAGAAAGGATATGTTAATTTAGAATTAACATATGCACTTGGGCAAAATCTACTTGGAGTTTGAATTGCCTTAGAACTATAAGTGGGTCCCAAAATTGGGACCCACCTACTATCCCTAGGAGACGCGCGCACGCGCGTGATGGATAAGGGGAAGGAGTTCGACTCCTTCCTCTATTAGAAGTCCAAGGGATAAGTTAGATTTTCCTGATTGAAGTTTTAATTTGATTAGGAATGAATCTAGACTTGATATTGGTTTCCTTGTGCGATAAGAATTAGATTCTTATTCCTTTACGAAGTCTAATTGCTTATGCTTTAGGCTTCTATTGACTACTATATATAGTAGACTATTAGAGAGTTTTTGTCATAGACTTTGACAGTTATTCTACCCAGTTTTCTTAGAGAAAATAAAAACTCTCCCCTCCTCCTTAGCCACACGCGCGCGCGCCACCACCGGAGGAATTGCCGCCCCGTCTTCTTGGTCACACAAAGAATATCCTAGCATTCTTCCGATAGACTGTTCATCCACGGATACCAAGGTTGAGGTTCTAGTAGCTGGAAACTAACTCTTATTGTCTTGCAGATATAAGGAGCATTGTAGATATCTTCGACATCGACGAAGGAGAAGATACACCGGAATATTATGAAGACTTGGAAGCTGCTTTGGAAGTAAGGTTAGTCTTCTAATTGACGTGTTTATATATATACGACATATGCATAATCAATTAACCTGTATGTTAAGAAAATTTTTGAAATTCCACTGCGTACCCTAGGGGTAACTCTGACCGTATTTTCTTACAGTGGTATCGGAGCGAAGTTAATTGATTACGTATATACGTATATATATTGTATGATTTTGTAGATATGTGGATGCAATTGATTCTATGATAAATTCGATTTTCAAAAGTTTTGTTTTTTATATAAATTTAGAATTTATATTTTTCAAAAAAAAAAAAAATATTAAAAATATATATATTTTTGGACCGGGCCGCCTGCGCGACGCAGGCGGCGGCCGGCGCCTGCGGCCGCAGGCGCCCGGACTGCTGCGGGACGCAGGCGCTCGGGCGCCTGCGGCGCCGCAGGCGCCATGCCCGCGGCACGGGCGCTAGGCGCCCGTGTGCCTCGGGCAGCGCCTGCGGACGCGGGCGCCCGGCGCCTGCCGCCCGCGGCGCCGGGCGCCGGGCCGCGGGCACCGGGGGACGGGACCTAGTCCCGTCCCACGTTTCAAAAAAAAAAAAAAAAAAAAAATATATATATATATATATATATATATATATATATATATATATATATATATATATATATATATATATATATATATATATATATATATATATATATATATATATATATATATATATATATATATATATATATATATTTTCGGGTTGGACCCAAATCGAATTTTGAAAGTCTTGAGGATTGAATTTTATATTTAGAATATAAATATGATTTAATTGTAATTTTTTTAAACTAGAGGCGTTAAATTTAATTAGTATAAAGTTAAAGGGCTTATTTGTAATTTATCAATTTATTGTTTATTTCAAATTAGTCCTTCTACTTTTGAATTTTAGATTTAACACCTCTAAGGTTTTTAAAATTACAATTAAGTCCTTCGGGTTTTTCGAAAATTGCTACTTGGTCAATAGAATTTTCGAATATTCAATCTAGTCCAAATTTTCAATTATTTCATAGAGATTATAAGTATGGGATTATAATTTTCATAATGAAATTATGAAGTCATTTGTCATCCACATAGGCTACTACTTGTTTCATATGCTCAATATGCTATTGTTTGACAATGCATGTTTAAATACCATGTTTTTACATTCCGTTCGACCGCTATGCATGCGAGGGTAGGCGGCGCCCTCTTATATGTCGGACCGCATATTTATGTATGGGTAGGCGGCACCCATTATGTGCTTGACCGCGTTTAGAACTAGAATGGATAGGCGGCATCCATTACGTGTAGACCGTTCATGCATGATGGGTAGGCGGCGCCCTTATTTGTTTGTAGATGACTGATAACAACCCTCAAGCTACAAGCCCCAACCAATATAAGTACAGAAATATATATATGTATGTATTTCTGAGATGCTTTCCATAGGGTGCTTTAATTCTGAACTTTTATTGCGTTTTCTTGTATTGGCGACCTCGTCTTACAGACTCGCAGTAATCGTCAGATTAGAGTAAGCCTATGGTTATGACTTACTGCATATTGTATCTAGCGATCTCGATAGGTACAATATGTAGGGCATCGGGTTAAATTAGATTTAACAACCAAGAGTTGCGTGACGCAATTGGATAGTCTTACTAATCCTACCGGTCATATTATGCTATGCGACCAGCCCCCGTTGGGTATGGCATAATATGGATTTGGATCTTGGCCACTATGGTAACTTGTTGGACATTACCCGTATGTTTGTTGTGGGGGCAAGCATATGTGAAAATAGTGGGAGCTAAACAGCTAAAGGACCTTGTTGTTTAGTTATGTTGACTGTGTATTTAGAAATAATATTTCAATAGTTGATTTATTGTTTTCGTTCTAAATTATTTCTCCTTAGGACATTAGATATGGCGAGTATCTCGCTCCGTGCTGTCTTGGAGAAGCAAATTTTAACCGGACCAAATTTCCTAGATTGGATCAAGAATATACGTTTGGTGCTGAGGTACAAAAAGATTGAGTACGTCTTGGACGAGGTCATTCCCGTGTGCCCCGAAAATCAGATTGCCGATCAGGTTGCTGCTTGGAATCAAGCCAACAAGGCAAGGTCTGATAAGCATCTTGAGGATGCTAAATCCGCGCAGTGTATTATGCTGGCGGCAATGAGCAATGAGCTGCAGAGGCAACATGAAAGCATGTTGCCGTATGAGATGTTGAAGCATCTTGAGTCGCTCTTTAAGACAACAGCTAGAAGTGTTGAATTTGATTTGATCAAAGACATACACAGATGCAAGCTTAGTGAAGGAGGGAACATGTCTGAGCATGTTCTCAAAATGATTGGTCTCTTTGAAAAGCTTGCCGATGCCGGCGTTAAGCTAGAGAACAAGATCATGGTGATCTTTGTCCTTCAATCATTGCCGAGTTCGTATTCGCAGTTCATCATTAATTACACGATGAATGCGAAGGACGTGACACTGCCTGAACTTCATAATCTGCTGAAGACATATGATCAAACTCTTCCTAAGAAGGAAAAGTCGATCATGCTTGTTGGGCAACAGTCTAACTCAAACCCGAAAAGCAAAGGTGCTAAGGGTAAGGGAAAGTCGGGAGCCAAGGTTAACACTTGGAGTGATAAGCCAAAGTGTCCGAACCAGAAAAGGAAGTTCAAGAGAAGCGGAACGGTGCGCACAGATGAATGTCTTTTCTGTAAGCAGAAAGGACATTGGAAGAAAGATTGCCCTAAGCTTAGGGCAGATCAAGCCAATAAGTCATCAGCTTCTGGCTCAGGTATGTTTGTTATTGAAATGAACATGACTACTTTTGACTCCAATGGTTGGGTATTAGATACAGCCTGTGGCTCACACATTTGTAATAATGTGCAGGGGCTAATTGATCACAAGCTAGTCAAGCAAGGTGAAATCGACTTGCATGTTGGGAACGACAATCCAGTTGAAGCCAAACGCGTTGGACGCAGCAAGATAGATTTACCTTCGGGACAATGTTTAGAACTTGATAATGTTTATTTTGTTCCATCCATTGTCAGAAATATTATTTCCATTCCATTGTTAGACAATATGGGTTTTTCCTTTCGATTTGCGAATAATACTTGTTATTTTTCATTAAATGATCAGTATTATGGAAAGGCTCTCTTGGTGAATGGTTTATATATTTTGCAAAGTAGTCTACCTTTATTTCAAATACATAACAAACAACCGTCTTCAAGTAAGAAGAATAATCCATCTTATCTATGTCATTGTCGGCTAGGCCATATCAATGAAACACGGATTCAAACACTAAGGAAGTTGGACTACTTAGAACCATTTGATTTCGAATCATATGGTACATGTGAATCTTGTGTTAAGGGTAAGATGACGAACAAACCTTTTGTTGGACAAGGTGTTCGTGCCACTCGCTGCTTAGAGCTCATACATACCGATGTATGTGGACCGTTTAAAGTCCATGCGCGTGGGGGTTATCCTTACTTCGTTACCTTTACTGACGATTTCTCAAGGTATGGATATATTTATCTTATGAAGAATAAATCCGAAACCTTTGGGAAATTCAAGGAGTTTAGGAACGAGGTCGAGAATGAATTGAACCTAAGGATAGTCACTCTTCGATCAGATCGAGGAGGCGAATACCTTAGTGAAGAATTTATCGATTACTTGAAGGAAAATGGGATTCAATCGCAATGGACTCCTCCCGGAACACCACAGTTAAACGGTGTGTCTGAGAGGAGGAATCGAACCCTATTAGACATGGTAAGATCAATGATTGGATTCTCGACTCTTCCAAAGTATCTGTGGGGATATGCACTACAAACTGCAATCTACATTCTGAACCGTGTACCATCTAAATCAGTGGAGAAAACTCCTTATGAGTTATGGAAGGGAAAGAAGCCTTCACTAGGCTATCTTAGACCTTGGGGCTGTCCTGCGATAGTCAAGCTGATGCTCACTGATAAGTTAGATGCCAAGGGTGTCAAAGTATATTTCATAGGCTATCCTCGTCAGACGAGAGGCTATGCATTCTATCATGCTGAAGATCACAAGGTGATCGTGTCTAGAAACGTGAAGTTTTAGAAGCTGAATACCTCGAAGTAGAGAGGTTAGATGATGTGATAGAACTTGAAGAAATTCAAGACTTTGACACGCGCGAACATGAGGTCTCTAAATCTTCTGATTTGGACTCAAGTTCAGTGGGAGCTTTCGAAGCAGACAAGGGTGATGATATGACACTTGCTAGGCATGTCATAGTCAGTGGGAGTCCTGTGATTAGATCAACAGTTGAAACCACACCAATAGAACCCGTTGTCAACCAACCTGTGCAACAAGTTGCACAAGAGCAGCCTCCCGCAAGGGAACAGGGTCGCGCCCAACGACCAGCTGCATCAGTACCCACTGATAATGTTCGTGTTACACGAAGCCAGAAAAGAAAAGCACCAGAACAAGTCGAGCTCCGTAGGTCGAAGAGGATCCTAAAAGGACCTCAGAAGCAAAGCCTTATGATAGAAGACATCAGTGAACTTGATGTCGGTTTATCAGATCGGGAAGATCCCGAGACCTACAAAGAGGCAATAATTGATATTGACTCAGACAAATGGCAAGAGGCCATGGAATTAGAAATGGATTCAATGTACCAGAACCAAGTTTGGAACTTGGTAGACTTGCCCCAAGGGGTTAGACCATTGGGTGCAAATGGGTCTTTAAACGAAAGACAGATGCCGATGGCAAGGTACAAACGCACAAAGCTAGGCTTGTGGCGAAAGGCTACACGCAAAGGTATGGCATCGATTACGATGAAACCTTTTCACCAGTAGCAAAATTGAAGTCCATTCGAATTCTACTTGCGATAGCTGCCTACTATGATTATGAAATCTGGCAGATGGATGTAAAGACAGCCTTCCTCAATGGCAACCTTGAGGAAGAGGTCTATATGGTACAGCCGGAAGGTTTTATTAGTAAAACCAGGCCAACTGCTGTATGCAAATTACAAAGATCCATCTATGGGCTAAAGCAAGCGTCAAGGAGCTGGAATATCCGCTTTGATGAAGCTGTCAAATCGTTTGACTTCATCAGAAGCAAGGAAGATCCCTGTGTCTACGCGAGACACAGCGACAAAGGAGTTGTTTTCATGATCATTTATGTAGATGACATTTTGATCATGGGAAACATGTCTCTATGCTAGAAGAGACTAAAGTTTGGTTATCAAGTACCTTCTCGATGAAGGACTTGGGTGAAGCGAACTACATCCTAGGGATCAAGATCTTTAGAGATAGATCCAAGAGGATGTTGGGAATGACACAGTCCACCTACATCGACAAAATACTGAAGCGTTATAAGATGGACGACTCAAAGAGAGGCTTTCTCCCAGCTAGGCATGGGATTGTCTTATCAGTTAAGGATGGTCCTAAAACTGATGAAGAAAGAAATGCAATGAGTCGTGTGCCCTATGCTTCGGCAGTAGGGTCTATAATGTATGCAATGAATTGCACAAGGCCCGATGTGGCATATGCGCTTAGTGTCACTTGTCGACACCAACAGAATCCAGGAGTACCTCACTGGACTGCTGTGAAGAACATTCTTAAGTACCTTAGACGGACTAAAGAGATGTTCTTGGTGTTTGGTGGAGAACCAGAATTAAAGATGTCTGGGTATGTCGACGCTGGATTTGAATCAGATCCTGATGACTTTAAGTCACAGACAGGATACGTATTCAAATTGAACGGAGGAGCTGTCTGTTGGAAGAGTTCTAAGCAAGCCACGGTTGCTGACTCATCCACAGAGGCCGAGTACATTGCTGCATCAGAAGCATCGAAAGAAGCTGTCTGGATTTCAGAGTTCTTGAAGGAATTGAGGGTTGTTCCTGCTCCCAGTCCAATAACGATTTATTGTGACAATACGGGCGCCGTCGCTCAAGCTAGGGAGCCTAGATCTACAAACAAGAACAAACATGTACTTAGAAAATATCACGTTATACGTGAGATTATAGATAGAGGAGAAGTTAGTATAGAACGTGTCTCTACCACGGACAACGTGGCAGATCCTTTCACCAAGGTCTTATCAGTGGAAGTCCACTTAAGACATTATGCTAATCTGGGCATTAGGCATAAAGGTGACTGGCTCTAGTCCAAGTGGGAGATTGATAGTGTATATGTCCTAGAGACAGTCCTTACTAAGGGCATGGTGCCCTTATAGAGGACATATATGTACTATTACACAGGTCAACGTAATATAATATATGTTTGTTGCATTTTACTATTGAGTATCGCTTTCATATTTATATTACACCAGGCTGCAGCATGTCATATCTTATTGTTGTCTGTATTGATATTAAACATGTCCCCTCGGATAGATGACCGATCACATAGTGGGAGCTATGTGAGTTATCATCTATCCCAAACTCTCCCTAGTCGTGGTTCATCTCGGATGTGGGGGTCTGAATGAACCTGACAAGACTAGTATGCGTGGAGGTTATACTTGTTGGAGCAAGTGTGAGCCGATCCCACGGCCACGGAACGGATTGTTGGACAATCAAGGAACGTTCCCATAACTGCGCATAGTTGTTCGAAGAAGCTTTATCGAACAATGGAAGTACCCGGTCCCATCGATGTATACTCTACACCGACGTGTCTAGGGAACCGGTGAGTTGTCGAAGTGATGCCATTCGTCCTTTGTACTTACAGGACTTTATCATCACATTTGTTGCCCCATATCCTTGGTGGACCCGTCGATGTCAGCTCTGAATAAGCAGTTGACCTAAGACACGATCCAGGATTATGGCTACATACAAATGGGGGTGATAAGTGATTCTGTGAAGGATTCATCTCTCAAATGTAGCACAGGAGAGCACTGCTCATAGTCTCATAGTTGTGTTGGTAAAGTCACTGGCCAGTGCAAATGATTATTATGATGGTCATAAGTATATCTTAACAAGCAACTCCCTGAGACGCCCGTGGATGTATTATTGGGATAGACACTTCATCGATCCTAAATACATTCGAGCAAGTCAGATGAAGGGACGTTACCATCGCCGCGTTGAGCGCAACAGGCTTCGCAACGAAAGGTTAGTTTTGAGAAACCTCTCAAACGTTCTCACGTATTAATATTGCAAATGGAACCGTTCTAGGAATTCCATGTTTGCTAGTCTAGGACTTGCTTAATCGGTGAGGCCCTATGGGTCACACTATGTGGTGATTCAGCTTATCAGAATATCCTTGAAGATGGAATCGCAATTAATTTGGAATTAATTGTGATTGATGGATTATAATTGATTTGGAATTAATTATAATATTGGGTGGCTAATGATTTGGAATTATTAATTGAATTTGGCTAATTAATGTATTTTATGTAAATACAATTAAAGATTATATTTTGGAAATATAATGGAGGTTTGATTAAAAGGATATGTTAATTTAGAATTAAACATGCACTTGGGAAAAATCTACTTGGAGTTTGAATTGCCTTAGAACTTATAAGTGGGTCCCAAAATTGGGACCCACTACTGTCTAGGGCCGCGCGCGGCGCGTGGGGGATAGGGGAAGGAGTTCGACTCCTTCCTCTATTAGAAGTCCAAGGGATAAGTTAGATTTTCCTGATTGAAGTTTTAATTGATTGGGATGAATCTAGACTTGATATTGGTTTCTTGTGCGATAAGAATTAGATTCTATTTTTACGAAGTCTAATTGCTTATGCTTTAGGCTTCTATGACTACTATATATAGTAGACTATTAGAGAGTTTTTAACATAGACTTTGACAGTATTCTACCCAGTTTCTTAGAGAAAATAAAAACTCTTCCCCCTCCTTACACCACACGCGCGCGCGCGCCACAACCGGAGAATGCCGCCCCGTCTTGGTCACACAAAAGAATATCCTAGCATTCTTCCGATAGGCTGTTCATCCGTGCATACCAAGGTTGAGGTTCTAGGAGCTGGAAAACTAACTCTTATTGTCTTGCAGATAAGGAGTATTGTAGATATCTTCGACTTCGACGAAGGAGAAGATACACCGGATTATTACGAAGACTTGGAAGCTGCTCTGGAAGTAAGGTTAGTCTCTAATTGACGTGTTTTATATATTACGACAATGCATATCCATTAACCGTATGTTAAGAATTTTTTGAAATCCGTGCGTACCCTAGGGGTAACTCTGACTTATTTCTTACAG
>CM051458.1:50756213-50893665 GCA_028274465.1 Plantago ovata
AATTACCCTTCAACAGCTCTGACGGATCCGTGCAGGTTCTGCTCCGATTTCTGGATATCTGTACTCCCTGTTGCAGATCACGTCCGTAATGTGTCTTCCTATCCCCCTAGAGGCCCTCGAATACAGGTAGGCATGGTTGCTCCTTGCGAACTCCCGTTGCCCAAAATGGATGAATGAAGAAATTGACTCTGGTGTCCATGGTATTATTCGACCTCGAACTAGTACCCCATTCTTCTCCTCGAGATCAGTGAATCCAGTGTAGAACTCTTGGAGGAGGCTCTCGTCGTACCCCTTGAACCTGTTGGAACTATACCAAATCCAATTCCTTTTTGATGCCAATCGGGAGAGCGTCCTATACCCCGCCGTTCGAGCTACTGCCTCCGGAATATCAATCCTCCTGTCTGGTATGATCGATCTTCCCCCTTCGGCTAGCTCCGCTTCGAGCCTTTGTCGGACATCTATCGCACCTAGAGACAACTCGTACATGTTGTGAGAAGGTTGGGAGCTTGATGCTACCCCCTTTCCCTTCTTGCTCGAGCCAGCTCTCCTTCATCCTCTTGGAGCCATGATTCCTACAAACAACAATTAGTATCTTGTATGACACGAAACAGACCTATGCATATGCAAGTGTACGAGCGAACAAACGAGCAATATCTACAACAATCCAACTCCTCAAAAACCCAATGTCTAGTCTAGCTACTTCATCATGCAACATATCAATGTAACTACTACAATCACATATCACATTATGCTCTTGCTAGACAACAAATGCCTTGAATCACAAGGCTCAATTCATACCATAGTAACAAAAATCTAACAACATAAATCCTCAACTTCATCAATCATGCATTCTACCATTACATCTATCATTATCATATCAACAAACACATGTTTAAATATGGAATGAAAGTAAAAGATACATTTCCTAACAAGATATATCATCTAATAGCAAAAATCTCAAATCAAAATACCAAGCCTAATTGAACATGCAATTGATAGTGAATAACGTTTCTAATCACACAAATCATCAACCCATACATCAAACAAGGTTAATTGAACTATAAATCAAAAAAACCCCAAATTTGAAAAGTTAGGGTTCATGTGAGATTACCTCAAATCCGAAGATTGAATGAACTAGGAAGAGATTTGTTCGGATGAAAAGAAAGAGCACGTAATGGGCTTCGATTGAAGCTAAACAACACACAATTTGATGGAAATATGAAGAAGTTATGAAGGATTGAAGATATTTGAAAAATGGAGGATTTTTTGGAGTTAGATGAAGAAGATGGAGTAAAATGGGAGATTGGGGGGCAACCCCCGTTTTTTATTTTCTGCAGAACGCGGGGCGAGTCTCCCCGTGCGGGGCGATTCGCCCCGCGCGTCCGGAGCGCGCGGCGCGCTCTGGACTCGTGGGGCGATTCGCCCCCCACCTCCTGAGGCGGGGAGACGAACTTTTCGAAAAAAATGCGGTTTTTAAGTCCCCGAAAACCATTTTTCTCACAAAACACTCGAAAAATCTCACTCAAACATAACATAAGCATATACGACACAGAGACGAACAAATTCACATATGAAAAGCAAATTGTTCAAGAATGAATGCATGCAAAAAAGCAGTAAAGAAAGCGATAAAAACTCCGGGTTGCCTCCCGGATAGCGCCATTGTTTAAAGTCTTTGACTCGACTCCTGTCTGCGCCTAGCTCTTCTTCTTGAGGGTACTAGACTTCCCCTTCATGGATCTCCTCCTCATGCCATGAACCTGTGAATAAGAATGAACATAGGCAGAAAGACCACAGTAGTTAGTAGTGTGAGAAGTATCAGGTGAATCAGATATGGCTCGCAACACATGTCGCTTGCCATCCACCTCAACAGTGCAAGTCCTTCGGTAGATGTCTATCACGGAGCGTAGCTTAGTCAAGAACGTTCGCCCCAAGAGAATGACATCCCCCGTCCCAGGTGTAGACGCCGGCATAACTACAAAATTGGTGTATACAGAAGCTTCACCAATCTTGACCAATACATTCTTCACAACGCCTTTGGGTCTCACAAAGGATCCATCTGCTAGTTGCACAATAGCCTTATGCTCAGATAATAAGGCTACTCTTCTCAAACACATTCAAAGGGAGCACATTAGAGTAGGATCCCGTGTCTAGTGTGGCACGGACATCTTCAAGCTCACCAATCCCTACCTTAATATCGAAACTTTGAGGGAGTGGCTCGGGATCCTCTTGCTCCTCTTCACTCTCGTCAGAACCAAGGTCCTTCTCTTCTTCCTTAGCCTGTGGGGGCACTTCCCCCTTGCAACACTCGCACATAGCAACCTTCTTGATGGTGATTTCAACAGGTAGATCACCCGCCATGGTAATGGACATCGACTTCTCAGTGTTGCTAGGCAGCTTGCCTTGTTCCCTACTTGCTCCTCGGTCGATCAACTCTTGCATCTTTTGTTGGGCAAGCCTAGTGCTCTCTTCCAACCTATCAAGCCTTGCCCTAGTCTTCTCAGAATCTTCTTCATAACGTTTGAGAAAACTTTGGGTGTGATCAACCATCTTTTGCAAGTTCTCCATCAGTTGAGCCGAATTCGACTTCGGTGGCTCTTTCGGAGCGGGGTTTTCGCAGTGGTCATTACCATAGTTAAGCCTACTACGGTCTTGGTTAGGGCCACAAGTTTGGCTAGCCGGTGCATATCCTTGATTGTTTCGGAACCCTCTTCTCCAAAATCCGCCTCGAGGATTCCTACCATCTTGTCCGTAGCTAGCTTCTTGAGTACCAAACTCCGTAGCAAAGGCTTCCTCTTCGCCTCCTTGAGCCCAGTTGCCATCATCATACGCAAGCTCCGATCTACACATATAAGCACCATGCCCATAATTCTTGCGTATTCGGCAAACTTCGTTCGAAATAGTTGTTCCAGTGGCGCTCTTGAGGACTTGTTTCAATTCGTTGGTAAAGCACTCGAATTGATCCCCATTCCCCCTATACATAGGGGCTTCTTGAGTCGGTGGAGCTTCAGGTCCAGGCTCCTAACCATTGCCCTTGGGTCCTTGAAATGCGAACCCTAAGCAAGCCTTTTGAAAACTGCCCAGACGGCTTCTGCGGTTTCCTCCCAAATATTGCCTCGGCATTGGAAATCCACCACTTGTTGGTTCTCGAAGGTTAGTCCATTGTAGAAGTGTTGGACTAGGTCAGAAAGCTCAAAACCATGGTGAGGGCACTTGTTCATGAGATCTTGGAACCTCTCAAACGCGGTGTAGATGGTCTCATCATAGTCCTGTTTGAATCCGGTGATTTGCGCCTTTAGCGCGGTAGTCAAGGTGTGAGGGAAGTATTTTTCCATGAAAGCTGAAAAAACCTTCTCCCAAGTGTCCAACGAGCCTGCTGGTAGAGAAATCAACCATGACTTGGCTCTGTCGCCAAGCCCCATAGCAAAAACCTTCATCCTCAACTCATTCGTTGTTATTTCAGCTCCGGGTCGTGGGAGTTGGTTGACGAAATCATCGATATCGTGCAAGTACCCCATCACATCTTCCCTTGCTAAGCCATAGAACCTCGGAAGTTGTTGGAATGTGTGGTTCTTGATTTCCAGATCTCGAGTTGCAGACGAAAGAACAATCGTTGGTCCCCTCATACGATCCTTGGAGGGTTGAACCCATGCTTTCAGTGGTCTAGCTTCTGCCATTCCGTCGATTTCCTTGAAAAGATTGTGTAGAGATTAAGAGAAATCGGTATCCTCTATTTCCTTTAGTTCACGCCTTTGAAGTAGTTGCCTTCTTTGGTGGTAGACTCTATCGATCCCAGCAATTGAATCAGCAAGCGGTGTTCCTCTAGATCTTGTATGTGGCATACACTATCTGTAACAGACTAGGAAGCCAGTATCAGAGAGAGAGATTAAAAAGGAAAACTAAAGCTACTAGAACTAGGAATTGAATGCTGAAAATATAAACAAATTAAACAGAAAAAAGGAGTATAGTCCCCGGCAACGACACCAATTTGATGAACGCGCTGGATGTCGTGTTCCAACGAATATCAAATAAATTTGTTATTTAGCCAAAGGCAATTCACAACTACAACGAAAACCGTAGTGTAGCAGTAGAATAACCTCGAGTGTCGATCTATAAGGACTATAACTAGCTTATCTAATCTAATTTAGAATATAAAAACAGCAGACGGTTTAGCAAAGGTTTTTCTTAACAAATAATGGAGATTGGTGATAGTATGGTCCTTCAAAGCATAACGGGTTAATAATCATGCATAAATTCCTCGGTTTTGCATGGAGATCTTTGATCAATGTATTGTCCAGTTGTAATTATCAAACACTACGAAGATAAAGGTTTAGATAGGTCGAAGACCAATGAATTGTCCAATTGTGTGCAATAATTAATCAACAATACGAAGATAGAGATTTAGATAGATCAAAGAAATAAAGCAATAATACGGACTATAATGCGCGATATAGCCATTAGCATAATTATCAACCCTTCGCTAAGAATTTACATACTGTCACCAACGACAAGTTTAGCTACTCATAGTTGTCATGCAATCAACAGAAATCATAGAAGAAAACATGTTGAAAGATATATAAAAATAAGTAGAAAAACTGTAAGATACAATGTTACCGAAGGTTGTCAGTCTCCGAAGAATCGCGATCTTACAAGCTCCAAACTGCTATGAAAAAGTATTTCCTAACCTATGAACCCCCAGAACAGGCTCTGGGAAGTTCCTACCTAAAACTACAGAGAAATGTGAGAGAAAAGGTCTGGAAAAGTATGAAAATCGGAGAAAAACTGAGCAACTATATATAGGCTTCGAATTTGTGTGGAGCGAAGGGCCCCACACACCGGCGACTCGCCTGGTGTGGGGCGACTCGCCCCACATCACGGGCGATTCGCCCGGGAGTAAAACTCGGGAATTTACGCGTTTTCGACGCGTTTTTGGATTTCTTCCCCTTTCCGGACTCGGTTTCTGACTTCTAGTGGCCTTCTAACCTCCAGATTCGATCCCTAGACTTCAAATCCTATCCGGAAACCTTCAGATACTCCAATTAGGCTTCTGGAACACCAATTCCTTGTCTACTTCAATATATTTGCCAGAAAATCCTCGTTTTTCAAGCAAAACCTGTAAAATAAAGACTAAACGGAAACGTGACACTATTATAATAAAATGCACTAAAATATATCTAAATTAACATAGAGGATAGCTAAAATAGGTGAAAAAGACTGAAATGAAAGTGTAAAATACACATTCATCAAGAACAACATCCCCAATCACAGGTGTAGACGCCGGCATAACTACAAAGTTGGTGTACACAGAAGCTTCACCAATCTTAACCAATACGTTCTTCACAACGCCTTCGGGTCTTACAAAGGATCCATCCGACAATTGCACAATAGCCTTATGCTCAGATAGTTTTCCAAGGCTACTTTTCTCAAACACATTCATTGGGAGCACATTAGAGTAAGATCCCGTATCTAGTGTAGCACGAACATCTTCAAGTTCGCCAATCCCAACCTTAACATCGAAACTCTCAGGGATTGGCTCGGGTCCTCTTGCTCCTCTTTACTCGCATCAGAACCAAGGTCCTTCTCTTCTTCCTTGGCTAGTGGAGGTTCTCCATCCTTGCAACACTCACATTTAGCAACCTTCTTGATGGTGATTTCAACAGGAAGATCGCCCACCAAGGTAATAGACATCGACTTCTCAGTGTTGCTAGGCAACTTCCCTTGCTCCCTACTTGCTCCACGGTCAATCAACTCTTGCATCTTTTGATGGGCAAGCCTAGTGCTTTCTTCCAAACGATCCAGCCTCGCCCTAGTTTTCTCAGAATCTTCTTCATAACGCTTAAGAAAACTTTGGGTGTGATCAACCATTTTCTGCAAATTTTCCATGAGAAGAGCCGTCTTCGACTTCGGTTCCTCTTTGGGAGCGGGATTTTCGCAGTGATCATTACCATAGCTAAGCTTACTACGGTCTTGGTTAGGGCCATAAGTTTGGCTAGCCGGTACATATCCTTGATTGTTTCGGAACCCTCTTCTCCAAAATCCACCTCGAGGATTCCTACCATCTTGTCCATAGCTAGCTTCTTGAGTACCAAATTCCGCAGCAAAAGCTTCCTCTTCGCTTCCTTGAACCCAATTGCCATCTTCATATGCAAGCTCCGATCTACACATATGAGCTCCATGCCCATAGTTCTTGCATATTCGGAAAACTTCATTCGACATAGATGTTCCTGCGGAGTTCTTGAGGACTTGTTTCAACTCATTGGTAAAGCACTCGAATCGATCACCATTCCCCCCATACATAGGGGCCTCCTGAGAAGGTGGAGCTTCAGGTCCACGTCTCCTAACCATTTCTCTTGGATCCTTGAATTGTGAACCCTTAGCAAGCCTTTCGAAAACCGCCCAAACGGCTTCCGCGGTTTCCTCCCAAATATTGCCACGGCATTGGAAATCCACCACTTGCTGATTCTCAAAGGTTAGTCCATTGTAGAAGTGTTGGACAAGATCCGCAAGCTCAAAACCATGGTGAGGGCACTTGTTCATGAGGTCCTGGAACCTCTCAAACGCGGTGTAGATGGTCTCATCATAGTCTTGTTTTAATCCAGGGATTTGCGCCTTAAGCGCGGTAGTCAAGGTGTGAGGAAAGTATTTCTCCATGAATGCTGAAAAAACCTTTGCCCAAGTGTCAAGCGAACCCGTCGGTAGAGAACTCAACCATGACTTGGCCCTGTCGCCAAGCCCCATAGCAAAAACCTTCATTCTCAACTCATTCGCTGTTATTTCAGCTCCGGGTCGTGGGAGTTGGTTGACGAAGTCATCGATATCGTGCAAGTACCCCATCACATCTTCCCTTGCCAAGCCATAGAACCTCGGAAGTTGCTGGAACACGTGGTTTTTTATTTCCAGATCTCGAATTGCAGGCGAAAGAACAATCGTCGGTCCCCTCATACGATCCTTGGTGGCTTGAACCCATGATTTCAGTGGTCTAGCTTCTGCCATTACGACGATTTCCTTAAAAGATTGTGTAGAGATTCAGAGAAATCAGTATCCTCTATTTCCTCTAGTTCACGTCGACGAAGTAGTCGCCTTCTTTGGTGGTAGACTCTGTCAATTTCAGCGATTGGTTCAGCAAGCGGTGTTCCTCTAGATCGTGTACTTCACATACACTATCTGTAACAAGCTAAGAAGAGAGTATCAGAGAGATCAAATTAAACTACTAAAACTAGGAATTGAATGCTGAAAATATAAATAAGATAAACAGAAAACAGGAGTATAGTCCCCGGCAACGGCGCCAATTTGATGAACCGGAGTTTGTCGGACTCAATTAATCAAATAAATTTGTTTTTAGCCAAAGGCAATTCACAACTACAACGAAAACCGTAGTGTAGCAGTAAAATAACCTCGAGTGTCGATCTCTAAGGACTATAACTAGCTTTATCTAATTTAACTTAAACTATAAACTCAACAAACGACTTAGCACAGATTTTTCTTATCAAAGATAATGGAAGTTAGTGATAGTATGATCATTCAAAGCATCAGGTTAATAATCATGCATGAAGTACCCGATCGTTTTGCATAGAAATCTAAGATCATGAATTGTCCAATGTGTTCCGTTCAATTCAACACTACGAAGATAGAGGGCTTAGATAGATCAAAGAAATAAAGCAATAACTCCAGTCTGATTCGCGTTACAACCATCATGCATAATTAAGAACCCTAGCTAAGAAATCACATACTATCACCAACGATAGATTTAGCTACTCATAGATGAATTGCAATCAACAGAAATCAAAGCAAGATTGAATGAAAACATATCGAAAGAAATAAATATAAATAGAAAAATCGTGAGATAAAATGTTACCGATGAAGGTTGTCAATCTCCGAAGAATTGCGAACTCGCAAGCAAGATAATCCTCCAAATTGATAAGAAAAATAGTCTCCTGTGCTAAGAATTCCCAGAACATGCTCTGGAGAATTCCTATCTAAAACTAATGTGAAAAGTATGAAAAAAGGTCTAAAGAGGTCTGAAAAACGTAGAAACAGATGCAACTATATATAGGAGTTCGGAAGGCGTGGGGCAAATCGCCCCAGACACCGGGCAAACCGCCCCACATCCCGGGCGTACCGCCCGGGAGCTTCCGTCGGTGGAAACGCGTTTTTGGTCTTCTTTTCCTTTTCGGGCTCGGATTTTTCCTTCTAGTGACCTTTAAGCCTTGAAACTCGAGCCCTAAACCTCAAATCTCGTCCGGAACCTTCTAGATACACCAGGGATGACCACGAAA
Source organism: Plantago ovata (assembly GCA_028274465.1). Taxonomy (NCBI): domain Eukaryota; kingdom Viridiplantae; phylum Streptophyta; class Magnoliopsida; order Lamiales; family Plantaginaceae; genus Plantago; species Plantago ovata. Next base: position 50,764,487 of record CM051458.1, read on the forward strand.
CACCGAATCTTCGTTCTCTTCAATATAATTGCCCGGAAAATCACGTTTTTCATCTAAAACCTGAAAAATGCAAACTAAAGGGAAACGTGACACTATTATAATAAAATGCACTATAATATAGCTAAATTAACATAGAGGATAGCTAAATAGGTGAAAAAAGACTCGAATAAAGGTGTAAAATACACGTTCATCAAGCCTCTTTCGATTTTTGCTTGATGGCTCCTTATCTCGTCGCACAACGGACTGGGATCTTGGTCTTGCTCTTTTTCTTGCACGGTTCCTCGTAGGGTTTCTATCTGAGCATCAAGTGCGGTTTTCCTTGCATTGAGTTCCTCCAGAGTGATCCTCCTCCCTGTGATCGGGTCGATCAAGGGGGTTACCTCAGCTACGGTTCTCAAGGCATTGTTCTCCGCCACCGCTTCGGGTTTGTTCTAAGGAGTCACTTGGTTGGGCGTGACTTGGTTAGGGAGAGTGGGTGGTGTAGCGACCACCTGCGCTTGGTTTTCTTGCGGAGCCACATTTTGTAGTGATGCGCGTATCCTCCTATCAATTAGATCCCTCAAATCATCCGGAGCACCTTGTGGTCCCAACCTAGATTGGACTCTTGAAGGTCCAAGTCGAGATTGGATCGGCCTAGTGTTGGCTCTTGAATGTGCTTCATCTTGTACTATAGGTGCTCTTTGATGAATGTGTATTTTACACTTTCATTTGAGTCTTTTTCACCTATTTTAGCTATCCTCTATGTTAATTTAGCTATATTTTAGTGCATTTTATTAGAATAGTGTCACGTTTCCCTTTAGATTTTATTTTACAGGTTTTGGTTGAAAAATGAGGATTTCCGGGCAATTATATTGAAGTTGACAAGGAATTGGTGTTCCATAAGCCTATTTGGAGTATCTGAAGGTTTCCGGATAGGATATGGAGTCTAGGGGTCGAATCTGGAGGTTAGAAGGCCACTAGAAGTCAGAAACCGAGTCCGAAAAGGGGAAGAAATCCAAAAACAAGTTGAAAACGCGAATTCCGCGAATTTTACTCCCGGGCGAATCGCCCGGGACGTGGGGCGAATCGCCCCACACCGGGCGAATCGCCCGGTGTGTGGGGCCCTTCGCCCCATACTATTTCGAAGCCTATATATAGTTGCTCAGTTTTTCTCCGATTTTCATACTTTTCCAGACCTATTCTCTCACCTTTCTCTGTAGTTTTAGGTAGGAACTTCCCAGAGCCTGTTCTGGGGGTTCGTAGCTTAGGAGATACTTTTTCATAGCAGTTTGGAGCTTGTAAGATCGCGATTCTTCGGAGACTGACAACCTTCGGTAACATTGTATCTTACGGTTTATTCTACTTATTTTTATATATCTTTCAACATGTTTTCTTCTATGATTTTTGTTGATTGCATGACAACTATGAGTAGCTAAACTTATCGTTGGTGGTAGTATGTGAATTCTTAGCGAAGGGTAGATAATCATGCTAATGGCTATATCGCGCATTATACTCCGTGTTATTGCTTTATTTCGTTGATCTGGCGCAACCTATATCTTCGTATGTTGATTAATTATTATGCACAATTGGACCCTCGTTGACCTATGCATATCTATATCTTCGTAGTGTTGAATAATTATGGAACACAATTGGACAATAGTGTTTGACTTGTCAGTATCTATATCTTCGTAGTGTTTAATAATTACAACAGGACAATTGATTGATCAAAGATCTCCATGCAAAACCGAGGAATTTACGAATGATTATTAACCCGTTATGCTTTGAAGGATCATACTAACACCAATCTCCATTATCTGTTAGAAAAACCTTTGCTATTCTGTTTGCTGTTTTTATATTCTAAATTAGATTTGATAAAGCTAGCTATAGTCCTTAGAGATCGACACTCGAGGTTATTCTACTGCTACACTACGGTTTTCGTTGTAGTTGTGAATTGCCTTTAGCTAAATAACAAATTTATTTGATTTGCTCGGAGCACGACATCCGCGCGTTCATCAAATTGGCGTCGTTGCCGGGGACTATACTCCTTTTTTCTATTTAATTTGTTTATATTTTCAGCATTCAATACCTAATTCTAGTAGTTTTAGTTTTCCTTTTTAATCTCTTTCTGATACTGCTTTCCTAGTCTGTTACAGATAGTGTATGCCACATACACGATCTAAAGGAACACCGCTTGCTGATTCAATTGCTGAGATCGACAGAGTCTACAACCAAAGAAGGCGACTACTTCAAAGGCGTGCACTAGAGGAAATAGAGGATACCAATTTCTCTGAATCTCTACACAGTCTTTTCAAGGAAATCGACGGAATGGCAGAAGCTAGACCACTGAAAGCATGGGTTCAACCCACCAAGGATCGTATGAGGGGACCGGCGATTGTTCTTTCGTCTGCAACTCGAGATCTAGAAATCAAGAACCACGCGTTCCAACAACTTCCGAGGTTCTATGGCTTATCAAGGGAAGATGTGATGGGGTACTTGCACGATATGGACGATTTCGTCAACCAACTCCCACGACCCGGAGCTGAAATAACAACGGATGAGTTGAGGATGAAGGTTTTTGCTATGGGACTTGGCGACAGAGCCAAGTCATGGTCGAGTTCTCTACCAGCAGGCTCGCTGGACACTTGGGAGAAGGTTTTTTCAGCTTTCATGGAAAAATACTTCCCTCACACCTTGACTACCGCGCTAAAGGCGCAAATCACTGGATTCAAGCAGGACTATGATGAGACCATCTACACCGCGTTTGAGAGGTTCCAAGATCTCACGAACAAGTGCCCTCACCATGGTTTTGAACTTTCTGACCTAGTCCAACACTTCTACAATGGACTAACCTTCGAGAACCAACAAGTGGTGGATTTCCAATGCCGAGGCAATATTTGGGAGGAAACCGCAGAAGCCGTCTGGGCAGTTTTTGAAAGGCTTGCTAAGGGTTCGCAGTTCAAGGACCCAAGAGCGATGGTTAGGAGACGAGGACCTGAAGCTCCACCGACTCAAGAAGCCCCTATGTATAGGGGGAATGGGGATCAATTCGAGTGCTTTACCAACGAATTGAAGCAAGTCCTCAAGAGCGCCACTAGAACAACTGTTTCAAACGAAGTTTGCTGAATATGCAAGAACTATGGGCATGGGGCTCATATGTGTAGATCGGAGCTTGCGTATGATGATGGCAACTGGGCTAGAGGAGGCAAAGAGGAAGCCTTTGCTACGGAGTTCGGTACTCAAGAAGCTAGCTACGGACAAGACGGTAGGAATCCTTGAGGTGGATTTTGGAGAAGAGGATTCCGAAACAATCAAGGATATGCACCGGCTAGCCAAACTTATGGCCCTAACCAAGACCGTAGTAGGCTAAAATATGGTAATGACCACTGCGAAACCCCCGCTCCGAAAGAGCCACCGAAGTCGAAGTCGGCTCAACTGATGTAGAACTTGCAAAAGATGGTTGATCACACACAAAGTTTTCTCAAACGTTATGAAGAAGATTCTGAGAAGACTAGAGCGAGACTTGATAGGTTGGAAGAGAGCACTAGGCTTGCCCATCAAAAGATGCAAGAGTTGATCGACCGAGGAGCAAGTAGGGAGCAAGGCAAGCTGCCTAGCAACACTGAGAAGTCGAATTCCATTACATTGGCTGGTGATCTACCTGACGAAATCACCATCAAGAAGGTTGCTAAGTGCGAGTGTTGCAAGAAGGAAGAACTTCCACAGGCTAAGGAAGAAGAGAAGGACCTTGGTTCTGACGAAAGTGATGAGGAGCAAGAGGATCCCGAGCCACTCCCTAAAAGTTTCGATATTAAGGTCGGGATTGGTGAGCTTGAAGATGTCCGTACCACACTAGACACGGGATCCTACTCTAACATACTCCCTTTGAATGTGTTTGAAAAGAGTAGCCTTGGAAAACTATCCGAGCATAGGGCTATTGTGCAACTGGCGGATGGATCCTTTATGAGACCCGAAGGCGTTGTGAAAAATGTGTTGGTCAAGATTGGTGAAGCTTCTGTATACACCAATTTTGTAGTTATGCCGGCGTCTGCACTTGGAACGGGGGATGTCATTCTCTTAGGGCGAACGTTCTTGACTAAGCTACGCTCCGTGATGGACATCTACCAAAGAACTTGCACTATTGAAGTGGATGGCAAGCAACACGTGTTGCAAGCCATATCTGATCCACCTGATCCGCCTGATATTTCTTACACTACTCACTACTGTGGTCTTGCAGCCTATGTTCTTTCTTATTCACAGGTTCGTGGCATGAAGAGGAGATCAATGAAGGGGAAGTCTAGTACCCGCAGAAAGAAGAGCTAGGCACAGACAGGGGTCGAGTCAAAGACTTTAAACAATGGCGCTATCCGGGAGGCAACCCGGAGTTTTTATCGCTTTCTTTACCGCTTTATTGCATGCATTCATTTTTGAACAATTTGCTTTTGATATGTGAATTTGTTCATGTCTGTGTCGTATATGCTTATGCTTAAGTGATAATTTTCGAGTGGTTTTTTGAAAAAAATTGGTTCCGGGGATTAAAAACCGCGTTTTCTGACGAAAGGACCGTCTCCCCACATCAGGGAGCGGGGGGCGAATCGCCCCGTATGGGGCGACTCGCCCCAAACCAGGGGCGACTCGCCCCACAGTCCCAGTAGATTAAAAACGCGAGATTCTTCCCCTTCTCCTCATTTCTTCATATCTTCATCATTCCTCATCCCCAAAAACCGAAACTTTGCGAAAATTACTTCAAAACTTCATAACTTCTTCATTTCTTCACCAAATTTAGTGTTCTTTAGCTTCAATAGAAGCCTATTACATGATCTATCTTTTCATCCGAACAGATTTTACCCTAGTGCATTAGTTTATCAGATCTGAGGTATCTTCTTATGAACCCTAATTTTTCAAATTTGGGGGTTTTCTAATTTGAGCTTCAATTATGTTTCTATGATGCATGGGTAGGTTGTTTGTGTGATTAGAAGCATTATTTACTATCAATTGCATGCTCAATTATGCTTGGATTGTTGATTTGGGAATTTTGCTACTAGATGATATATCTTGTTATGCAATTTATCTTTATCTTAGATTTCTTGCATATGATTGTGTTTATTGATGTAATGATGATGGATTTGATGACAGAATGCTTAATTGTTGAGTATGAGGATTTATGATGCTAGAATTTTTCGCTACTATGGTATGAATTGAGCCTTGTTATCTAGCATATTGGTTGTCTAGCAAGAGAATAATGTGATGTATTGCTTGTAGTAGTATGTTGCATGATGAAGAAGCTTGGCTAGACATAAAGGTTTGGGGAGCTCGATTGTTGATTTGATCACTTGTGTGTTTTGTTCTTACACTAGCATATGCATGAGTAAGTTTTGTGTCATACGAGGTATTAACTGTTGTTTGTAGGGACCATGCCAAGGGAGAGGAGCATTCCCGTATGATTACTATGAAGTATTGGAGGGAGATCGATTACAACCATGTCAAGAAGAGTGACCTCACTAGATGTGCGTTCCAGCCACGGGATCTTGCAACAACGTCGTGGATTATCCAAGAGGAGGAGCTAGAGTACACCTGGAGTAAGGACTCCTATGCCTATTCATGCACCACCGAAGGGACAGATACCATTATTACGTCAGCAATCCATCACAAGGACTGCGAAGTTCGAGTGAACTGGAAGGCACCGCGACAATCTTGCCGCGACGGATTCAATCTTTAGTTCGTAGTTGCTAGAAGGTTCCGAAGCGCTAGCTTGGTTCCAAAACATAATGACATGGGTGCCCAGCCCCTCGTTGGGGTGCCCCTTGACTGCCTCTAAAGGGAGCATCATATAGACATCGGTCGGATCAACCGTAGAGAATGTGGTCGACATTGGAAAAAATGGTAGAAGACTTCTGAGTATCCGAGCAGCTTACTTTAACCTCCTTGGGGTGTAAAACTCTGGAGGGGGAGGTCCTGATACCACTGCTCTTTCCCCTTCAACAGTTCACAACCTATTGGAGGGCTACAGGATGGAGGATTCCATAACAGCGGCGGCTAATCTTGAGGATTCTACTCGACACTGCAACTCTACTAGTGAGGATGTGCGTGACAGTAGTGACAATGAAGGCCATACGGGCAATGATGATACTAATGGAGGAGTTGTTCCTATCCGGCCTATAATTGGAACTACCACGCCTACCAGAAGACCTGATGACACCCTATAAAGCTCCCAAAGCAGTCCCAATAACTCACAAACAGCATACTCAGCCGACCGAGGCCAAACCATGGGGTAACATCTAGTATCACATCTTATTTCCTCATTTTCTTACTGCTAGAGACTAGCGTTAATTCCATGAGGGGGGATGGGATTTAAGTGATCTAGTATTGTTAGTTTGGAGCTTGGTATTGGTAGGATGAGTATAGTACCTTGCATATTTTATCCGTCTGCATTTGCATTTGCACGTTTACCGCTTTCTTAGATTTTTTAGGTTGCATTCACTACATTCATCCTAGGATAGTCTTGCATGTTTTATATGGAGTTTATTTGCCGAATTTTTTAAACTTTTTTATTGATTAGATCAACTAACTATGTCATTAATCGTATGCTTCATCTCTATGAATTTGTTTGAGGTTTTTCTCGCTTGGCTTGTCACATTTATGTATTGCACTTAGTTAAGCTTGGTAGTCTCGACATCACCTAGTGGTGTTTTCTCTACTGCGGTTCACGAAGGCCTTTATAATAGGATGATGCATGTTAGGGTCTTATGGTTGTTTTCCCGAGTAATTATGAACCTAAGAGGCAACAAGTCTTCACCATGCTTTAAGATTGCTAAATGCCTAGGAAGGAGGTAGTGTGAGGTTGTGTGATCCTTTGTTTATAACCTATTCTTCCGAATAGGTTTGGGGAGGGGGTTACACCATCATTAGACTTGTTTTTCGTTTTTCATTTCCGTATTGTGAGCTTATTTTTCCTTTTCCGTAAATTTTGTACTCCAACCTATCCATTCGAATAGGTTTGGGGAAGTCGTGTGAGTCATTTTCTCTCTTTTCGTTGTGCTACTGCTGGCTAAAAAAAATCGAAAAAAAAAAAGAAAAAAAAATTCCAGGATAAAAAAAAGAAGAAAAAAGAAAAAAAAGAAACTGGAAAGAAAAAAATAAAAAAAGAAAAGACCCCAGAAAAGCAAAGAAGGGTCCAAAAAAAGAAAGCCAAATAGCAGTTTAGCAAAGTGTTGTGTCTCATTTTCCAATTTTTGTAATGTTCGTAATCGTGTTGTAATTTTCTATTTTTTGTCTTTTGTTTTTGAGTGTCATCTGTTCTAGACCACCCTCGTCCTGCCATTCCGGAAGTGGTGAATAGCTTAAGACTTTGCTTGAGGGATGGGTAGAATAGGGGAGTGTTATCTTTTATAGGGAACCCTCCTTCGTTTGATGAGAGCCAGTACTGGTTCGACCTCTTTGAGGGAAAGTCTTAAACTTGGTGAACAGCAGTAAGTCCTCAGTTTCATAGGCACGGGACAACCGTTCGTATCTTAGCATGCTTCATTACGTCGTCACTGACTAGGTCAAGGTAGAGAATGTTACGAGAGACTATCTTGTCTTGACATAAGTGCTTATGTGGATGTGTATAAGTCAATCGAGGTATTCTTCAACCTATATTCATGCTTTGATTTATATGGTTTTTGTCCATATGTTTTTTGATAGATTCAGTAGATTAGTTCATTTTATTTGGCATGAGACTCCATTTTGTGTCTTGCATTGTTTTTTGCATTAGAGTCTAGCTTAGTTGCTTGAGGACAAGCAAAGGTTCGGTTTGGGGAGTTTGATGAATGTGTATTTTACACTTTCATTTGAGTCTTTTCACCTATTTTAGCTATCCTCTATGTTAATTTAGCTATATTTTAGTGCATTTTATTAGAATAGTGTCACGTTTCCCTTTAGATTTTATTTTACAGGTTTTGGTTGAAAAACGAGGATTTCCGAGCAATTATATTGAAGTTGACAAGGAATTGGTGTTCGAGAAGCCTCTTTGGAGTATCTGAAGGTTTCCGGATATGATTTGGAGTCTAGGGGTCGAATCTGGAGGTTAGAAGGCCACTAGAAGTCAGAAACCGAGTCCGAAAAGGGGAAGAAATCAAAAAAGTCGTCGAAAATGCGGAATTCCGCGAATTTTACTCCCGGGCGAATCGCCCGGGACGTGGGGCGAATCGCCCGGTGTGTGGGGCCCTTCGCCCCACACTATTTCGAAGCCTATATATAGTTGCTCAGTTTTTCTCCGATTTTCATACTTTTTCAGACCTATTCTCTCACCTTTCCCTGTAGTTTTAGGTAGGAACTTCCCAAAGCCTGTTCGGGGGTTCGTAGCTTAGGAGATACTTTTTCATAGCAGTTTGGAGCTTGTAAGATCGCGATTCTTCGGAGACTGACAACCTTCGGTAACATTGTATCTTACGGTTTATTCTACTTATTTTTATATATCTTTCAACATGTTTTCTTCTATGATTTCTGTTGATTGCATGACAACTATGAGTAGCTAAACTTATCGTTGGTGGTAGTACGTGAATTCTTAGCGAAGGGTAGATAATCATGCTAATGGCTATATCGCGCATTATACTCCGTGTTATTGCTTTATTTCGTTGATCAGACGCAACCTATATCTTCGTATGTTGATTAATTATTATCCACAATTGGACCCTCGTCGACCTATGCATATCTATATCTTCGTAGTGTTGAATAATTACGGAACACAATTGGACAATAGTGTTTGACTTGTCAGTATCTATATCTTCGTAGTGTTTAATAATTACAACAGGACAATTGATTGATCAAAGATCTCCATGCAAAACCGAGGTATTTACGCATGATTATTAACCCGTTATGCTTTGAAGGATCATACTATCACCAATCTCCATTATCTGTTAGAAAAACCTTTGCTATTCCGTTTGCTGTTTTTATATTCTAAATTAGATTTGATAAAGCTAGTTATAGTCCTTAGAGATCGACACTCGAGGTTATTCTACTGCTACACTACGGTTTTCGTTGTAGTTTTGAATTGCCTTTGGCTAAATAACAAATTTATTTGATTTGCTCGGAGCACGACATCTGCGCGTTCATCACTCTTGCTTGGGATTGACGAGGGGCTACCAAAGTATCACGAGGTTGTTCCTGTACTTGGACTTGTGGTACTCCTCGAGCTTGGAGCTCTGCATTGACTCTGGCAGCCTCATTGTCTCCTACGTATCCTTGCAAAGTAAGAAGGAACAAGCCGTATTGAGCTTCGCCCATCCCAAAGTCTTGTAAGAAAATACGGTCAGAGTTACCCCTAGGGTACGCAGCGAAATTTCAAAAAATTTCTTAACATACAGGTTAATTGATTATGTATATGCCGTATATATTTAAACACGTCAATTAGGAGACTAACCTTACTTCCAAAGCAAGCACAGCTTCCAAGTCTTCGTAATAATCCGGTGTATCTTCTCCTTCGTCGAAGTCGAAGATATCTGCAATACTCTGATTATCTGCAAGACAATAAGAGTTAGTTTCCAGCTCCTAGAACCTCAACCTTGGTATCCACAGATGAAAAGCCTATCGGAAGAATGCTAGGATATTCTTTGTGTGACCAAGAAGATGGGGCGGCGGTTTTCCTCCAGTAAGAGGGGTGGCGCGCGTGGCTTATAGAGGAGAGGGGAGAGCTTTTATTTTCTCTAAGAAAACTGGGTATTCAACTGTGTGAATGTCTATGTCAAAAGCTCTCTAATAGTCTGTTATATATAATAGTCAATAGAAGTCTAAAGCATAAGCAATTAGACTTCGTAAAGGAATAAGAATCTAATTCTTATCGCACTAGGAAACCAACCAATTTCAAGTCTAGATTCATTCCCAATCAAATTAAAACTCAATTAGGAAAATCTAACTAATCCCTTGGATTTCTAATAGAGGAAGGAGTCGAACTCCTTCCCCTCCACCATCTGCGCGCGCGCGCTCTCCCAGGGGTAATAGGTGGGTCCCGATTTTGGGACCCACTTATAGTTCTAAGGCAATTCAAACTCCAAGTAGATTTTGCCCATGTGCATATGTTAATTCTAAATTAACATATCCTTTCAAATCAAACCTCTATTATATTTCTAAAATATAATCTTTAATTGTATTTACATAAAATACAATTAATTAGCCAATTCAATTAATAATTCCAAATCATTAATTGAGCCACTAAATATTATAATTAATTCCAAATCAATTGCGATTCCATCTTCAAGGATATTCTTATAAGCTGAATCACCACATAGTGTGACCCATAGGGCCTCATTGTATTAAGCAAGTCCTAGACTAGGCAAAATGGAATTCCTAGACGGTTCCATTTGCAATATTAATACATAAGGACGTTTGAGAGGTTTCTCAAAGCAAACCCTTTTGTTGCCAAGTCTGTTGCGCTCAACGCGGCGATGGTAACGTCCCTTCATCTGACTGGCTCGAATGCATCTAGGATCGATGATGTGTCTATCCCAATAATACATCCATTGGCGTCTCAGGGAGTTGCTTGGTTACGAAGATATACTTATGACTATCATAATATATCGATGCACTGGCCAGTGACTTTACCAACACAACTATGAAGACTATAAGCAGTACTCTCCTGTGCTACACATGAGAGATGAATCCTTCACTGAAACACTTATCATCCCCATTTGTATGTATCTATAATCCTGGATCGTGTCTTAGGTCAAATGCTTATTCAGAGCTGATATCGACGGGTCCACCAAGGATATGGGGCAACAAATGTGATGATAAAGTCCTGTAAGTCCAAAGGACGACTGGCATCACTTCGACAACTAACCGGTTCTCATAGACACTTCGGTGTAGAGTATACATCGATGGGAGTGTCCTGTGGGTACTTCCATTGTTCGGTAATCCTCCATCGAACAACTATGCGCAGTTATGGGAACGTTTTTGATTGTCCAACAATCCGTTCTGTGGCCGTGGGATCGGCTCACACTTGCTCCAACAAGTATAACCTCCACGCATACTAGTCTCAACTGGTTCATTCAGACCCCCACATCCGAGATGAACCTTGACTAGAGAGAGTTTGGGATAGAGGATAACTCACATAGCTCCCACTATCTGTGTGATCGGTCATCTATCCGAGGGGACATGTTTAATATCAATACTGACAGAAATAGAGATATGACATTCTGCATGCCTGGTGTAACATAAATATGAAAGCGATACTCAATAGTCAAACAACAAACATATATTATATTACGTTGACCTGTGTAATAGTACATATATGCCCTCTATAAGGGTCGCATGCCCTTAATAAGGACTGTCTCTAGGACATATACACTATCAATCTCCCACTTGGACTAGAGTCAGTCACCTTTATGCTTAATACCCAGATTAGCATAATGTCTTAAGTGGACTTCCACTGATAAGACCTTGGTGAAAGGATCTGCCACGTTGTCCGTCGTAGAGACGTTCTATACTAACTTCTCCTCTATCAATAATCTCACGTATAACGTGATATTTTCTAAGTACATGTTTGTTCTTGTTTGTAGATCTAGGCTCCTTAGCTTGAGCGACGGCGCCAGTATTGTCAAAATAAATCGTTATTGGACTAGGAGCAGAAACAACCCTCAATTCCTTCAATAACTCTGAAATCCAGACAGCTTCTTTCGAAGCTTCTGATCCAGCAATGTACTCGGTTTCTGTGGATGAGTCAGCAACCGTGGCTTGCTTAGAACTCTTCCAACAGATAGCTTCTCCGTTCAATTTCAATACGTATCCTGTCTGTGACTTAAAGTCATCAGGTTCTGATTCAAATCCAGCGTCGACATACCCAGACATCTTTAATTCTGGTTCTCCACCAAACACCAAGAACATCACTTTAGTCCGTCAAAGGTACTTAAGAATGTTCTTTACAGCAGTCCAGTGAGGTACTCCTGGATTCTGTTGGTGTCGACAAGTGACACTAAGCGCATATGCCACATCGGGCCTTGTGCAATTCATTGCATACATTATAGACCCTACTGCCGAAGCATAGGGCACACGACTCATTGCATTTCTTTTTTTATCAGTTTTAGGACCATCCTTAATTGATAAGACAATCCCATGCCTAGCTGGGAGAAAGCCTCTCTTTGAGTCGTCCATCTTATAACGCTTCAGTATTTTGTCGATGTAGGTGGACTGTGTCAATCCTAACATCCTCTTGGATCTATCTCTATAGATCTTGATCCCTAGGATGTAGTTCGCTTCACCCAAGTCCTTCATTGAGAAGGTACTTGATAACCAAACTTTAGTCACTTCTAGCATAGAGACATTGTTTCCTATGATCAAAATGTCATCAACATAGATGATCATGAAAACGACTCCCTTGTCGCTGTGCCTAGCGTAGACACAGGGATCTTCCTTGCTTCTGATGAAGTCAAACGATTTGACAGCTTCATCAAAGCGGATATTCCAGCTCCTAGACGCTTGCTTTAGCCCATAGATGGATCTTTGTAATTTGCATACAGCAGTTGGCCTGGTTTTACTAATAAAACCTTTCGGCTGTACCATATAGACCTCTTCCTCAAGGTTGCCATTGAGGAAGGCAATCTTTACATCCATTTGCAAGATCTCATAATCATAGTAGGCAGCTGTCGCAAGTAGAATTCGAATGGACTTCAATTTTGCTACCGGTGAAAAGGTTTCATCGTAATCGATGCCATACCTTTGCGTGTAGCCTTTCACCACAAGTCTAGCCTTGTGTGTTTGTACCTTGCCATCGGCATCTGTCTTTCGTTTAAAGACCCATTTGCACCCAATAGGTCTAACCCCTTGGGGCAAGTCTACCAAGTTCCAAACTTGGTTCTGGTACATGGAGTCCATTTCCAATTCCATGGCCTATCGCCATTCGTCTGAGTCAATATCAATTATTGCCTCTTTGTAGGTCTCGGGATCTTCCCGATCTGATAAGCCGACATCAAGTTCACTGATGTCTTCTATCATAAGGCTTTGCTTCTGAGGTCCTTTCAGGATCCTCTTCGACCTACGGAGCTCGACTGGTTCTGGTGCTTTTCTTTTCTGGCTTCATGTAACACGAACATTATCAGTGGGTACAGATGCAGCTGGTCGCGCCCCGCGACCCTGTTCCCTTGCGGGAGGCTGCTCTTGTGCAACTTGTTGCACAGGTTGGTTGACAACGGGTTCTGTTGGTGTGGTTTCAACTGTTGATCTAATCACAGGACTCCCACTGACCATGATATGCCTTGAAAGTGTCATATCATTACCCTTGTCTGCTTCGAAAGCTCCCACTGAACTTGAGTCCAAATCAGAAGATTTAGAGAACTCATGTTCGCGCGTGTCAAAGTCTTGAATTTCTTCAAGTTCTATCATGTCATCTAACCTCTCTTCTTCGAGGTATTCTGTTTCTAAAAACTTGACGTTTCTGGATACTATCACCTTGTGATCTTCAGCATGATAGAATTCATAGCCTCTCGTCTGACGAGGATAGCCTATGAAATATACTTTGACACCCTTGGCATCTAACTTATCAGTGAGCATCACTTTGACTATTGCAGGACAGCCCCAAGGTCTAAGATAGCCCCGTGAGGGCTTCTTTTGTAAGAAATTATGGTCAGAGTTACCCCTAGGGTACGCAGCGGAATTTCAAAAATTTTCTTAACATACAGGTTAATTTATTATATACATGTCGTATATATATAAACACGTCAATTAGAAGACTAACCTTACTTCCAAAGCAGCTTCCAAGTCTTCGTAATAATCCGGTGTATCTTCTCCTTCGTCGAAGTCGAAGATATCTGTAATACTCTGATTATCTGCAAGACAATAAGAGTTAGTTTCCAGCTCCTAGAACCTCAACCTTGGTATCCACGGATGAACAACCTATCGGAAGAATGCTAGGATATTCATTGTGTGACCAAGAAGACGGGGCGGCAATTTCTCCGGTGAGGTGGCGCGCGCGGATGACTATAGAGGAGGGGAGAGTTTTATTTTCTCTAAGAAAACTGGGTAGAATGACTGTGAAAGTCTATGTAAAAAGCTCTCTAATAGTCTACTATATATAGTAGTCAATAGAAGCCTAAAGCATAAGCAATTAGACTTCGTAAAGGAATAAGAATCTAATTCTTATCGCACTTGGAAACCAATATCAAGTCTAGATTCATTCCCAATCAAATTAAAACTCAATCAGGAAAATCTAACTTATCCCTTGGACTTCTAATAGAGGAAGGAGTCGAACTCCTTCCCCTATCTAGCTTGCGCGCGCGCGCTCTCCCATGGACACTAGGTGGGTCCCGATTTTGGGACCCACTTATAGTTCTTAGGCAATTCAAACTCCAAGTAGATTTTGCCATGTGCATATGTTAATTCAAAATTAACATACCCTTTCAAATCAAACCTCTATTATATTTCCAAAATATAATCTTTAATTGTATTTACATAAAATACATTTAATTAGCCAATTCAATTAATAATTCCAAATCATTAATTGAGCCACCAAATATTATCTTAATTCCAAATAAATTATAATCCATCAATCACAATTAATTCCAAATTAATTGCGATTTCATCTTCAAGGATATTCTGATAGGCTGAATCACCACATAGTGTGACCCATAGGGCCTCATCGTATTAAGCAAGTCCTAGACTAGGCAACATGGAATTCCTAGACGGTTCCATTTGCAATATTAATACATGAGGACGTTTGAGAGGCTTCTCAAAGCAGACCCTTTCGTTGTGAAGTCTGTTGTGCTCAACGCGGCGATGGTAACGTCCCTTCATCTGACTTGCTCGAATGCATCTAGGATCGATGAAGTGTCTATCCCAATAATACATCCACAGGCGTCTCAGGGAGTTGCTTGGTTAAAATATACTTATGACCATCATAATATATCATTTGCACTGGCCAGTGACTTTACCAACGCAACTATGCAGACTACGAGCAGTACTCTCCTGTGCTACACTTGAGAGATGAATCCTTCACAGAATCACTTATCATCCCCATTTGTATGTAGCCATAATCCTGGATCGTGTCTTAGGTCAACTGCTTATTCAGAGCTAACATCGACGGGTCCACCAAGGATATGGGGCAACAAATATGATGATAAAGTCCTGTAAGTACAAAGGACGACTGACATCACTTCGACAACTTACCGGTTCCCATAGACACTTCTGTGTAGAGTATACATCGATGGGAGTGTCCGGTGGGTACTTCCATTGTTCGATAATCCTTCTTCGAACAACTATGCGCAGTTATGGGAACGTTTCTCGATTGTCCAACAATCCGTTCCGTGGCCGTGGGATCGGCTCACACTTGCTCCAACAAGTATAACCTCCACGCATACTAGTCTCGTCTGGTTCATTCATACCCCTACATCCGAGATGAACCTCGACTAGGGAGAGTTTGGGATAGATGATAACTCACATAGCTCCCACTATCTGTGTGATCGGTCATCTATCCGAGGGGACATGTTTAATATCAATACAGACAGTAATAAAGATATGACAAGCTGCATGCCTGGTGTAATATAAATATGAAAGCGATACTCAATAGTAAAAGCAACAAACATATATTATATTCGTTGACCTGTGTAATAGTACATATATGCCCTCTATAAGGGCTCCATGCCCTTAGTAAGGACTGTCTCTAGGACATATACACTATCAATCTCCCACTTGGACTAGAGCCAGTTACCTTTATTCCTAATACCCAGATTAGCATAATGTTTAAGTGGACTTCCACTGATAAGACCTTGGTGAAAGGATCTACCACGTTGTCCGTGGTAGAGACACGTTCTATACTAACTTCTCATCTATCTATAATCTCACCTATAACGTGATATTTTCTAAGTACATGTTTGTTCTTGTTTGTAGATCTAGGCTCCTTAGCTTGAGCGACGGCGCCCGTATTATCAATCGTTATTGGACTAGGAGCAGGAACAATCCTCAATTCCTTCAAGAACTCTGAAATCCAAACAGCTTCTTACGAAGCTTCTGATCCAACAATGTACTCGGCTTCTGTGGATGAGTCAGCAATCGTGGCTGGCTTAGAACTCTTCCAACAGCTAGCTCCTCCGTTCAATTTGAATACGTATCCTGTCGGTGACTCAAAGTCATCAGGATCTGATTCAAATCCAGCGACGACATAACCAGACATCTTTAATTCTGGTTCTCCACCAAACACCAAGAACATCTCTTTAGTCCGTCAAAGGTACTTAAGAATGTTCTTTACAGCAGTCCAGTGAGGTACTCCTGGATTCTGTTGGTTTCGACAAGTGACACTAAGCGCATATGCCACATCGGGCCTGGTGCAACTCATTGCATACATTATAGACCCTACTGCCGAAGCATAGGGCACACGACTCATTGCTTTTCTTTCTTCATCAGTTTTAGGACCATCCTTAACTGATAAGACAATCCCATGCCTAGCAGGGAGAAAGCCTCTCTTTGAGTTGTCCATCTTATAACGCTTCAGTATTTTGTCGATGTAGGTGGACTGTGTCATTCCTAACATCCTCTTGGATCTATCTCTAAAGATCTTGATCCCTAGGATGTAGTTCGCTTCACCCAAGTCCTTCATCGAGAAGGTACTTGATAACCAAACTTTAGTCTCTTCTAGCATAGAGACATTGTTTCCCATGATCAAAATGTCATCAACATAAATGATCATGAAAACGAATCCCTTGTTGCTGTGCCTAGCGTAGACACAAGGATCTTCCTTGCTTCTGATGAAGTCAAACGATTTGACAGCTTCATCAAAGCGGATATTCCAGCTCCTTGACGCTTGCTTTAGCCCATAGATGGATCTTTGTAATTTGCATACAACAGTTCGCCTGGTTTTACAAATAAAACCTTCCGGCTGTACCATATAGACCTCTTCCTCAAGGTTGCCATTGAGGGAGACAGTCTTTACATCCATCTGCAAGATCTCATAATCATAGTAGGCAGCTATCGCAAGTAGAATTCGAATGGACTTCAATTTTGCTACCGATGAAAAGGTTTCATCGTAATCGATGCCATACCTTTGCGTGTAGTCTTTCTCCACAAGCCTAGCTTTGTGCGTTTGTACCTTGCCATCGGCATCTGTCTTTCGTTTAAAGACCCATTTGCACCCAATAGGTCTAACCCCTTGGGGCAAGTCTACCAAGTTCCAAACTTGGTTCTGGTACATTGAATCCATTTCTAATTCCATGGCCTCTTGCCATTTGTCTGAGTCAATATCAATTATTGCCTCTTTGTAGGTCTCGGGATCTTCCCGCTCTGATAAGCCAACATCAAGTTCACTGATGTCTTGTAACACCCCGTTTTTTTAATTATTTATTTAATTATTTAATTATTTATTTTAGTTAATTAATTATCAGAGTAAATTATTTATTCGGTAATTAATTAATTATTTTTGCATAAGTTAGTTCGTTTCGTTTCGTTGTCGAGCTGGACTTTCTATCTGATCGGTTTAGCCTTTCGTTTGGCCCATTTCTGCGCCCAGTCAATTGGCCTGTTTGACCGGCCCATTATGGACTAACCCTAACCCTAGCCTGATACCTCTCCCATCAGCCGTTCATTCAAACCGAAAAGAAGAAAGAAAGAAATAGAAAGAAAGAAAAGAAAAGAAGAGGAAGAAGAAAGAGAGGGAGAGAGAGATCACAGTTATTGCTGCTGCCTTCCGTTCCGATCACCGCCATTATCATCATCATCACCGCATCCCGCCGCCGCCGTCGTCGTCTCCGTTCCGCCAGGCCGCCGCGCTGCTGTTGGTTCGATTGCCGCGCGCCGCCGTCCTCTGTTTCCGTTCACCGCCTGTTCACCCGATCCGATCGCCGCGATCTCTGTCGCCGTGGTCCGCGCCGTTCCGCCGCTATCTGTTCTCTGTTGCCGCTCGATCATTCTGATCGGTCCGCTCCGTTCGCCGCGCCGCCTGACTACGCCGCCGCTCGATCGATCTCCTTCGCCGCCGCCGTTCGGTCGATTTCGTCTGTCCGTTTGTCTCTAGCCGCGCCGCCGCTCCGATCTCGTCCGCCGCGGTTCTTTCTGTTTCGATCGATCGGTAAGAAATCTCGGTTATTTCTGACCTTTCTATTTCGATTTCGATTTTGGTTACGAATTCAATTTGAATCTCGGTTTTAATTTTCCTTTCTTCTCGATTCACTTGTTTGCAGATTGTTCAACCCTTTCTTTCGATTCGAAGGTAAATATCGTTTCTCATACTGCTGCTCTTGATTCGAAACGCATTCTCGTATTCTATTTTGATTTGTTGACTTGGACTATTTTACCCCTGATCGATCTGACCTTGTAATTTATTTCGAACCGAGAACCGGGACTTAGGTTGTTAGTGTGGTTACTGTTTGGATGGACTTGTGCCTTGTTTGACCTCGTTTGTTGACCCTAGTTTGCTGTTGAGTATGAAGAGGATTGAATTGGACTCTGTTGATATTGTTTTGAACTTTGTGGACTGATTTGGGAAACCTAAAAACCTAAAGGACCTTTATGCAGTTTTACCGTTGACCGTAGTTGACTGACAGTAGGCTTTTATCGTAACCCTTTTTGCTTTGAGAAGACTGTTTAGTGTCTAGAAAACTGCTGGTTCGTATGTACTGTCTGTTTTCGAAAGGGGTTTTTCTTGCAATTTACCACTGAGGGTATTTTGGTAATTCCAGAATCTGAAAATCGAAGAGTTTCTGAAAGTGTTTTAAACTTAGTTTCTGTTTTTGTAAGTTAGTATTGACTTGACTTGCTAGCCTAGTTGGTTAGGTCCTTGCTTGACTAACTTAGAGGTCCCGAGTTCGAACCCCGACTTTACCATTCCTTTTTCAACCTTTTTCCTTCCGTCCGTCCGACTTCTAAATTGTGTTTAGTACTTTCTTGTTAGGTTCTCCGTTGTCCGTAAACCCGTAAAGCTCATTTCTCGTTGAAGGTCTTTTACTCGCAAGCTAAGGTGAGTGTTCACCCCTAAACCTATTATTTGCGAAAAACTGGAAGGTTATGTGACTGTTTGTACCTATTACTATCTACTGTATATTGTATGCTTCTGCGTAAAAGTATAAGTCCTAAGTATGACTTTTGGATTTCTGTTTATTGCTACTCTGTTCTGTACTGACCTTACTGCAGGAACACCTCTCGGTGTTGATTAATTGTATCTGTTGTTCTGTATCTGTTCTGTTTCTGTGTGACCGGTCGATTAGGTTATGGTTAGGTAGGCTTGGGTAGTAGGGGACTATCGGGTTTGCTTGATCGTGGCCTAGTCTATTCCCTTTTAGGCGCGAGGCAGAAGTCGCTGAGGTCTATTAGGGTCGTAGGATCTGTTTCCCCAAAGTACACGGGGGTTTCTGTTTCTGTCCGGAGTTATGCATCCTCTGGAGGGAGTTATAAGGGCATTCTGGGAGTAGGAGCAATAAGGCGGGCTGCACCAACGGTCTAAAACGTTTCTGTTCTGTTAATCTGTTATATGTGCTCTGTTCTGTTTGCTCGTTATTCTGAAAAGGATTTTGTTTTTAAAATCGATTACTTTCTGTTTTAACTTAGAACCTCACTGAGATCCTTTATCTCACACTCTTTTGTCTTTCAAAATTCCTTCCTTCCAGATGCTGCTGAGGATGTGCGTGACTAGGATGCCAGCGACTGAGAGAAGGGTCTGGGGTGTCACGGGTTTCTTTTCAAAATAAGAAGATACACTTTTATTGTCTTCATTCGTTGTCTATTCGAACTTGAGTTGTCATTGGATATTATTTACTATTGTTAGCGTCAAAGGTTATTTTGGCATTTATTGCCGACCATTGTTATTAAAGTATTTTTCGATTTTTCCTTTTCAAGAAAATATTTTGTTTTCTAAACCGGTACCGTTACAGTTGGTATCAGAGCTTGAGTTCAAACTCGAGCTTGCTAGGATAGGATCTTTTGACCTTTGGGGTGTGTGTGAGGGTCCGAGTCGCTGGTTAGGTCTTGTATTTTCTGTTGCTTTTCTGATTCGAGTCTTACGTACTAACCTTGAACCGTCTCTTCATCTTCTCTGTTCTGTTTCTGACTACCTCTGACCCGTTCTGAGACTGTTGACCTTCCGTGGTTGTTTGATTCTGACGAAGTTATTAACTAGTTAACTACGCGTGTGCTTACAGATAGGTATGAGTTCTGAGAAGAGGGTTATTCGTTATCGTCTAGTCGAAGGAGAATTTAACCCGTATACCTCCGTTCCTGTTGTTGGCGTTTACCCTGGATTCGTGATGGATAGAGTCGTGCATGAACGTGATCACTACTGGCTGGAGAACTTTAAGCTTCGAGATGTGATAGCAACGAAGGAAGCGGAGATCGGATTTCTGAAGACGGCTTTACGCGCCGCAAAGGAGCACTCTGGCTTTGTTTCGTTAACCGCGTCCAACGTTGGCAACCAGATTCGCAGGAGGAAGGCTCGGAGGACCATCCCGTAGAGGAAAGAGTGAAGACGAAGAAAAATCCGAAGAAGATCCCGAGGAGGACCCCTCTGAGGGAGAAGGAGAGACGCTCACGTGCCCGAGGGACGTTCCGAGGATGATAGCGAGGACGCTTATTAGGATAGTTGCCTTTTCGAGCTCGTACCGAACTTCTTTGTTTCTGCCAAGCGAGTTTTTTCTTTTAGTTCAGCCGACTGAGACTGCTTATGCTTTTCCGTTTATTTGACTCTGTGGTTTTCTGTTTTCCTCGTTAAGACGAGTAGAGACCGTTTTTCTTTTGTTTTATTGCATGCTTGGCTGTTTTGAGACTTCGTTGTTTTCTTGTTCTTTCTTTTTGTTTTAAAGTTCAAGGCATGTTTTCTTCTTCACTGCTCAGTTTATACCTGTTGTAGAAGATTAAGTACTGGCCTTAGTTCTTTGTTTTTCTGCTCTTCTCTAAGTTAGAGATTCGAGGTTGTTAAATCAACTGCTAAGTAGTGCCCTTTGTTAGAATGAGTCGCAGAAACACTCGTGGTGCCAGCAGCAATGGAAGTGGAGACGATCAGCACGCTGAAAATGGAGACCAAGTGGACCGTATCATCGCTGCTCTGGGGAATTTCAGCGAAACCATTCGCCGCGCTGGAGCACCAGCACCACCTGTTCAGCCAGCTCCTCCGCCACGACCACCGATCCAGACCATCGATCAAGCTGCGGAGCGTTTCACTCGATTCCATCCTGAGAGGTTCGAGGGAACACCAGATGCCCGTAAGGCTGAGCTCTGGATCGAAGGCATGGAGAACTTATTCTCGATCCTGCACTATCCGGACGAGAGGAAGATCGAGCTTGCTGCTTTCCAGTTCGTGGGAGCCGCCAGGAACTGGTGGAGAACCGTGAATGCGAGATGGAGGCAAGAGGGAGTTGCTCGTACCTGGGAGAATTTCACCAAGGACTTCATGGACAAGTACGTGCCTCGCCTGGTTCGCGAGAACCGGAGAGATGAATTTCAAGCTTTGATGCAAGGGAACATGGATGTTGCCGACTATGACTCGGAGTTTACCCGGTTACTGAAGTACGTGCCGCATTTCCAGGATGATGAACGAGAGAAGGTTCGTCACTTTGTGAAGGGACTCAACTCCGAGATCCGGTACAGTCTATTTGGGACCAATATGCCTACCTATCTCAAGGCTGTCGAACTCGCCTCCGAGGTAGAGAGTGGTCTCAAGGAGATTAAGATGGCTGATAAGCCATACTCGAGCAAGAGGAGCTACTCTAGTTCTTCTGGGAGCCATGGAGGAGGAAGCCAATCTGGATATAAGAGGGAGAGTCGAGGAGGATATCAATCTGGATATCAGGCACCACCGCCGAAGTATTCCCGTACTCAGCATGACAACCGCTCTCGCAACACTACTGGAGGGTCTGGGCAGTCATCCCAGGCAAGGAAGAACTGCAACTACTGTGGAGGAGTCAACCACGATGAGCACAACTGCTGGAAAAGACAGGGCTTATGCTTGGCTTGTGGGAGTAAAGATCACAAGATTAGCCACTGTCCGAACCGTCATGCCATTGTCAAGGGAGGAAGGCCAGGAGACTATGCTCCGAGAAATGATGGAAAGGGTACTATGGCGAAGCCCCGAGTTTTCAGCATAGGCGGTCATGAAGTTCCTGACACCGCAAATGTGGTTGAAGGTACGCTACTGATCGCTCAAACTTCTTCTAAAGCTTTATTTGATCCTGGTGCTACGCATTCATTTATTGCTGAAGTATTTGCTGAGTCACTCGTTTTACCATACAAAGTACTACCCTACGCTTTAGAAGTATGTACGCCTTTGGGAGCTAGTCTAATCACTAAGAAGTTCGTCGAGCGATGTGAGATTTCCATCCTAGGAAGAACTTTCCCTGCTGACCTAATATTTCTACCTCTATCAACCTACGATGTTATTCTGGGTATGGATTGGCTGTCCGAGCACTACGCGCAACTGGATTGTCGAACCAAGGCTATATCCCTGGGAAAACCTGGAGAGGAGAAAGTCGTATGGAAATGAGATAAGAGAAAGGATGAGAAGTTTCTACTGTCTGCCATGGAAGCTAGGAGGCTGTACGTGAAGGGTGCTACCTGCTTTTTGGCGTATCTGATCAATAAACCCAAGGATCAACCAAAAATCGAGGAAGTCAGGGTGGTTAAGGAGTTCAAGGGTGTTTTCCCTGAGAAGCTGGATTCCGTACCCCCTGAACGAGAAGTGGAGTTTAGCATTGATCTGGTACCTGGCACTGCACCAATTTCGAAGTCACCGTATAGGATGGCACCTGCTGAGCTCAAGGAGCTGAAGACTCAACTGCAAGATCTGGTGGATAACGGTTTTGTGATACCTAGTTCGTCACCTTGGGGATCACCGGTTCTGTTCGTGAAGAAGAAGGATGGTACTATGAGGATGTGCATCGACTATCGAGGCTTGAATCAAGTCACGGTCAAGAACAAGTACCCCCTGCCCCGTATTGAGGAACTTTTCGATCAGTTGGAAGGTTCGAAGGTTTACTCAAAGCTTGATCTGCGACAAGGCTATTATCAAGTTAGGGTAAGGGAAGAAGACATACCTAAGACTGCCCTAAACTCGAGGTATGGGCATTACGAGTTCGTAGTGATGCCTTTTGGCCTTACGAATGCCCCGGCTGTGTTCATGGATTTGATGCACCGAGTTTTTCAGCCGTATCAGGATCAGTTTGTTGTTGTTTTCATCGATGACATACTCGTTTACTCAAAATCTGAAGAGGATCATGAGAAACATCTTCGAATTGTCTTGGAAACTCTTCAGAACAACAAATTGTATGCCAAATTCAGCAAGTGTGAATTTTGGCTAGATAAAGTAGCCTTCTTAGGGCACATTATCTGGAGAAGGTTTGGAGGTTGACCCGTCGAAGATTGAGTCGATAGTCCATTGGAAGAGACCCGAATCTGTCACTGAGGTGAGGAGTTTTCTTGGTTTGGCTGGTTACTATCGCCGTTTTGTGAAGGATTATTCGAAGATAGCTGGACCCTTGTCCTCTTTAACAGGGAAAAATCCTAAGTTCGTATGGAGTGACAAGTGTCAGGAAAGCTTCGAGGAGCTGAAGAAGAGGCTGACCACCGCCCCGATACTAGCTCTTCCCAAGGGAACCAACGACTTTATAGTCTACACTGATGCTTCAAAGGAAGGTTTGGGTTGTGTACTGATGCAACGAGAAAAGGTGATCGCATATGCTTCGAGAAAACTGAAGCCATATGAAAGAAATTACCCAACCCATGACCTTGAGCTAGCTGTTACAGTCTTTGCGTTGGGAAAATGGAGACACTATCTTTATGGTCCTGACTTCACCATCCTCACGGATCATAAGAGCTTGAAGTATGTGTTTACCCAAAAGGAGTTGAACATGAGACAACGACGATGGATGGAGTTTCTGGGCGATTACACCTGTACCATTCGATACCATCCTGGTAAGGCCAATGTGGTCGCTGATGCCTTAAGTCGTAGGGTACACGTGTCAAATCTCGAAGTATCCAAATTGTCGTGTATGTTCGCCAATATCACTTTGAGGTATGAGTTGACAAAAAAGATTCTTGAGGCTCAAGAGCAGGATGAAGAGCTTCAAGATATCAAGGCGCATATTACTGAGCCTCGAAATGCGAAATTCTCTATCGATGAGAATGGAGCCCTAAGGTTCCAGGGTAGATTGTGTGTGCCTTCTGATGAAGAGCTTAGACGATTAATTTTGGAGGAAGCTCATAAGTCTAAGTATTCGATGCATCCTGGAGGAAACAAGATGTACGAGGATTTGAAGAAGGTTTACTGGTGGACCTATATGAACGAGATGTTGCACAGTTTGTGCAAAGTTGCTTGGTCTGCCAGCAAGTGAAGGCTGAGCACCAGAAACCGGGAGGTTTACTACAGCCACTCGAGATTCCACAGTGGAAATGGGAGATGGTCACTATGGATTTTGTGACTGGTTTACCGGTAGCTAGGGGTGGTTTTGATAGTGTTTGGGTTATTGTCGATAGATTGACAAAATCGGCACATTTTCTACCCGTTTAAAACCACCTACACATCCGAGAATTAGCTGAAGTCTACCGCGATGAGATAATCAGGCTTCATGGCACTCCAGTGAGCATTGTCTCGGATAGAGATCCAAAGTTTGTCTCGAGATTTTGGAAGCAAGTACATGAAGGCTTAGGTACTAAGTTGAATTTTAGTACCGCAGCACATCCGCAGACGGATGGTCAATCCGAAAGGACCATTCAAACTTTAGAAGATCTATTGAGATTGTGTGTGCTAGATAACCAGGGAAGCTGGGCACAGCATTTGCCATTGGTGGAGTATGCTTATAACAACAGTTATCAAGCATCGATTGGTGTGGCACCGTTCGAGGCGTTGTATGGTCGGAAGTGTAGATCACCACTGTATTGGGATTTGGAGGACCGAGTTTCTACACCAGTAGCTGGAGAGAGGACTCTCAACGAGATGATACAAGAAACCTTGGAAAAGGTTAGACTTATCCGAGACCGATTGAGAACTGCTCAAAGTCGACAGAAGAGTTACGCCGATAACCGTAGATGAGATTTGGAATTTGAAGTGGGTGATTTTGTCTTTCTCAAGCTATCTCCGAGAAAGGGAATTGTTCGTATGGGTCGTCGAGCTAAGCTGAACCCTCGATATGTGGGTCCATACGAGATCATTGAGAGAGTTGGAATTGTAGCTTATCGGTTGCAACTGCCCACTACTATTACTGGAATTCATAATGTATTCCATGTATCTCAACTGAAGAAGTATTATCCGAATCCGTCGCACGTGATTCAACCCGAGGAAGTGACCATTGAGGAGGATTTGTCCTATGTGGAGCAACCGGTTCGTATTCTTGACCAGAAGGTACAACAGCTCCGTAATCGGCAAATCAAGCAAGTAAAGGTGTTGTGGAGAAATCATCAGTATGAGGAGGCAACCTGGGAAAGCGAGGATGACATGCGCCGGTAGTATCCCGAGCTCTTCAACTTTTCAGGTGCGAATTTGGGGACCAAATTCTTTTAAGGGGGGAAGAGTGTAACACCCCGTTTTTCTAATTATTTATTTAATTATTTAATTATTATTTTATTATTTAATTATTTATTTTAGTTAATTAATTATCAGAGAAATTATTTATTCGGTACTTAATTAATTATTTTCGCGTAAGTTAGTTCGTTTCGTTTCGTTGTCGAGCTGGACTTTCTATCAGATCGGTTTAGCCTTTCGTTTGGCCCATTTCCGAGCCCAGTCAATTGGCCTGTTTGACCGGCCCATTATGGACTAACCCTAACCCTAGCCTGATACCTCTCCCATCAGCCGTTCATTCAAACCGAAAAGATGAAAGAAAGAAATAGAAAGAAAGAAAAGAAAAGAAGAGGAAGAAGAAAGAGAGGGAGAGAGAGATCACGGTTATTGCTGCTGCCTTCCATTCCGATCACCGCCATTATCATCATCATCACTGCATCCCGCCACCGCCGCCGTCGTCTCCGTTCCGCCAGGCCGCCGCGCTGCTGTTCGTTCGATTGCCGCGCACCGCCGTCCTCTGTTTCCGTTCACCGCCTGTTCACCCGATCCGATCGCCGCGATCTCTGTCGCCGTGGTCCGCGCCGTTCCGCCGCTATCTGTTCTCTGTTGCCGTTCGATCGTTCTGATCGGTCCGCTCCGTTTGCCGCGCCGCCTGACTACGCCGCCGCTCGATAGATCTCCTTTGCCGCCGCCGTTCGGTCGATTCCGTCTGTCCGTTTGTCTCTAGCCGCGCCGCCGCTCCGATCTCGTCCGCCGCGGTTCTTTCTGTTTCGATCAATCGGTAAGAAATCTCGATTATTTCTGACCTTTCTGTTTCGATTTCGATTTTGGTTACGAATTCAATTTGAATCTCGGTTTTAATTTTCCTTTCTTCTCGATTCACTCGTTTGCAGATTGTTCAACCCTTTCTTTCGATTCGAAGGTAAATATCGTTTCTCATACTGCTGCTCTTGATTCGAAACGCGTTCTCGTATTCTGTTTTGATTTGTTGACTTGGACTATTTTACCCCTGATCGATCTGACCTTGTAATTTATTTCGAACCGAGAACCGGGACTTAGGTTGTTAGTGTGGTTACTGTTTGGCTGGACTTGTGCCTTGTTTGACCTCGTTTGTTGACCCTAGTTTGCTGTTGAGTATGAAAAGGATTGAATTGGACTCTGTTGATATTGTTTTGAACTTTGTGGACTGATTTGGAAAACATAAAAACCTAAAGGACCTTTTTGCAGTTTTACCGTTAACCGTAGTTGACTGATAGTAGGCTTTTATCGTAAACCTTTTTGCTTTGAGAAGACTGTTTAGTGTCTGGAAAACTGCTGGTTCGTTTGTACTGTCTGTTTTCGAAAGGGGTTTTTCTTGCAATTTACCACTGAGGGTATTTTGGTAATTTCCAGAATCTGAAAATCGAAGAGTTTCTGAAAGTGTTTTAAACTTAGTTTCTGTTTTTGTAAGTTAGTATTGACTTGACTTGCTAGCCTAGTTGGTTAGGTCCTTGCTTGACTAACTTAGAGGTCCCGAGTTCGAACCCCGACTTTACCATTTCTTTTTCAACCTTTTTCCTTCCGTCCGTCCGACTTCTAAATTGTGTTTAGTACTTTCTTGTTAGGTTCTCCGTTGTTCGTAAACCCGTAAAGCTCATTTCTCGTTGAAGGTCTTTTACTCGCAAGCTAAGGTGAGTGTTCACCCCTAAACCTATTACTTGCGAAAAACTGGAAGGCTATGTGAGTGTTTGTACCTATTACTATCTACTGTATATTGTATGCTTCCGCGTAAAAGTATAAGTCCTAAGTATGACTTTTGGATTTCTGTTTATTGCTACTCTGTTCTATACTGACCTTACTGCAGGAACACCTCTCGGTGTTGGTTAATTGTATCTGTTCTGTTTCTGTGTGACCAGTCGATTAGGTTATGGTTAGGTAGGCTTGGGTAGTAGGGGACTATCGGGTTTGCTTGATCGTGGCCTAGTCTATTCCCTTTTAGGCGCGAGGCAGAAGTCGCTGAGGTCTATTAGGGTCGTAGGATCTGTTTCCCTAAAGTACACGGGGGTTTCTTTTTCTGTCCGGAGTTATGCATCCTCTGGAGGGAGTTATAAGGGCATTCTGGGAGTAGGAGCAATAAGGTGGGCTGCACCAACGGTCTACAAAGTTTCTGTTCTGTTTGCTCATTTTTCTGAAAAGGATTTTGTTTTTAAAATCGATTACTTTCTGTTTTAACTTAGAACCTCACTGAGATCCTTTATCTCACACTCTTTTGTCTTTCAAATTCCTTCCTTCCAGATGCTGCTGAGGATGTGCGTGACTAGGATGCCACGACTGAGAGAAGGGTCTGGGGTGTCACGGGTTTCTTTTCAAAATAAGAAGATACACTTTTATTGTCTTCATTCGTTGTCTATTCGAACTTGAGTTGTCATTGGATATTATTTATTATTGTTAGCGTCAAAGGTTATTTTGGCATTTATTGCCGACCGTTGTTATTAAAGTATTTTTCGATTTTCCTTTTCAAGAAAATATTTTGTTTTCTAAACCGGTACCGTTACATGTCTTCTATCATAAGGCTTTGCTTCTGAGGTCCTTTTAGGATCCTCTTCGACCTACGGAGTTCGACTTGTTCTGGTGCTTTTCTTTTCTGGCTTCGTGTAACACGAACATTATCAGTGGGTACTGATGCAGCTGGTCGCGCCCCGTGACCCTGTTCCCTTGCGGGAGGCTGCTCTTGTGCAACTTGTTGCACAGGTTGGTTGACAACGGGTTCTGTTGGTGTGGTTTCAACTGTTGATCTAATCACAGGACTCCCACTGACCATGATATGCCTAGCAAGTGTCATATCATTACCCTTGTCTGCTTCGAAAGCTCCCACTGAACTTGAGTCCAAATCAGAAGATTTAGAGAACTCATGTTCGCGCGTGTCAAAGTCTTGAATTTCTTCAAGTTCTATCATGTCATCTAACATCTCTTCTTCGAGGTATTCTGTTTCTAAAAACTTGACGTTTCTAGATACTATCACCTTGTGATCTTCAGCATGATAGAATTCATAGCCTCTCGTCTGACGAGGATAGCCTATGAAATATACTTTGACACCCTTGGCATCTAACTTATCAGTGAGCATCACTTTGACTATCGCAGTACTCTCCTGTGCTACACTTGGGAGATGAATCCTTCACAGAATCACTTATCATCCCCATTTGTATGTAGCCATAATCCTGGATCGTGTCTTAGGTCAACTGCTTATTCAGAGCTGACATCGACGGGTCCACCAAGGATATGGGGCAACAAATGTGATGATAAAGTCCTGTAAGTACAAAGGACGACTGGCATCACTTCGACAACTTACCGGTTCCCATAGACACTTCGGTGTAGAGTATACATCGATGGGAGTGTCCGGTGGGTACTTCCATTGTTCGATAATCCTTCTTCGAACAACTATGCGCAGTTATGGGAACGTTTCTCGATTGTCCAACAATCCGTTCCGTGGCCGTGGGATCGGCTCACACTTGCTCCAACAAGTATAACCTCCACGCATACTAGTCTCGTCTGGTTCATTCAGACCCCTACATCCGAGATGAACCTCGACTAGGGAGAGTTTGGGATAGATGATAACTCACATAGCTCCCACTATCTGTGTGATCGGTCATCTAATACCCAGATTACCATAATGTCTTAAGTGGACTTCCACTGATAAGACCTTGGTGAAAGGATCTGCCACATTGTCTGTGGTAGAGACACGTTCTATACTAACTTCTCCTCTATCTATAATCTCACGTATAACGTGATATTTTCTAAGTACATGTTTGTTCTTGTTTGTAGATCTAGGCTCCTTAGCTTGAGTGACGGTGCCCGTATTGTCCCAATAAATCGTTATTGGACTAGGAGCAGGAACAATCCTCAATTCCTTCAAGAACTCTGAAATCCAGACAGCTTCTTACGAAGCTTCTGATCCAACAATGTACTCGGCTTCTGTGGATGAGTCAGCAATCGTGGCTTTCTTAGAACTCTTCCAACAGATAGCTCCTCCGTTGAATTTGAATACGTATCCTGTCTGTGACTCAAAGTCATCAGGATCTGATTCAAATCCAGCGACGACATAACCAGACATCTTTAATTCTGGTTCTCCACCAAACACCAAGAACATCTCTTTAGTCCGTCAAAGGTACTTAAGAATGTTCTTTACAGCAGTCCAGTGAGGTACTCCTGGATTCTGTTGGTGTCGACAAGTGACACTAAGCGCATATGCCACATCGGGCCTGGTGCAACTCATTGCATACATTATAGACCCTACTGCCGAAGCATAGGGCACACGACTCATTGCTTTTCTTTCTTCATCAGTTTTATGACCATCCTTAACTTATAAGACAATCCCATGCCTAGCTGGGAGAAAGCCTCTCTTTGAGTCGTCCATCTTATAACGCTTCAGTATTTTGTCGATGTAGGTGGACTGTGTCATTCCTAACATCCTCTTGGATCTATCTCTAAAGATCTTGATCCCTAGGATGTAGTTCGCTTCACCCAAGTCCTTCATCGAGAAGGTACTTGATAACCAAACTTTAGTCTCTTCTAGCATAGATACATTGTTTCCCATGATCAAAATGTCATCAACATAAATGATCATGAAAACGACTCCCTTGTCGCTGTGCCTAGCATAGACACAGGGATCTTCCTTGCTTCTGATGAAGTCAAACGATTTGACAGCTTCATCAAAGCGGATATTCCAGATCCTTGAAGCTTGCTTTAGCCCATAGATGGATCTTTGTAATTTGCATACAGCAGTTGGCCTGGTTTTACCAATAAAACCTTCCGGCTGTACCATATAGACCTCTTCCTCAAGGTTGCCATTGAGGAAGACAGTCTTTACATCCATCTGTAAGATCTCATAATCATAGTAGGCAGCTATCGCAAGTAGAATTCGAATGGACTTCAATTTTGCTACCGATGAAAAGGTTTCATCGTAATCGATGCCATACCTTTGCGTGTAGCATTTCGCCACAAGCCTAGCTTTGTGCGTTTGTACCTTGCCATCGGCATCTGTCTTTCGTTTAAAGACCCATTTGCACCCAATAGGTCTAACCCCTTGGGGCAAGTCTACCAAGTTCCAAACTTGGTTCTGGTACATTGAATCCATTTCTAATTCCATGGCCTCTTGCCATTTGTCTGAGTCAATATCAATTATTGCCTCTTTGTAGGTCTCGGGATCTTCCCGATACGATAGGCCAACATCAAGTTCACTGATGTCTTCTATCATAAGGCTTTGCTTCTGAGGTCCTTTTAGGATCCTCTTCGACCTACGGAGCTCGACTTGTTCTGGTGCTTTTCTTTTCTGGCTTCGTGGAACACGAACATTATCAGTGGGTACTGATGCAGCTGGTCGCGGGGCGCGACTCTGTTCCCTTGCGGGAGGCTGCTCTTGTGCAACTTGTTGCACAGGTTGGTTGACAACGGGTTCTATTGGTGTGGTTTCAACTGTTGATCTAATCACAGGACTCCCACTGACTATGACATTCCTAGCAAGTGTCATATCATCACCCTTGTCTGCTTCGAAAGCTCCCACTAAACTCGAGTCCAAATCAGAAGATTTAGAGATCTCATGTTCGCGCGTGTCAAAGTCTTGAATTTCTTCAAGTTCTATCATGTCATCTAACCTCTCTTCTTCGAGGTATTCAACTTCTAAAAACATGACGTTTCTAGATACGATCACCTTGTGATCTTCAGCATGATAGAATTCATAGCCTCTCGTCTGACGAGGATAGCCTATGAAATATACTTTGACACCCTTGGCATCTAACTTATCAGTGAGCATCAGTTTGACTATCGCAGGACAGCCCCAAGGTCAAAGATAGCCCAGTGAGGGCTTCCTTCCCTTCCATAACTCATAAGGAGTTTTCTCCACTGATTTAGATGGTACACGGTTCAGAATGTAGATTGCAGTTTGTAGTGCATATCCCCACAGATATTTTGGAAGAGTCGAGAATCCAATCATTGATCTTACCATGTCTAACAGGGTTCGATTCCTCCTCTCAGACACACCATTTAACAGTGGTGTTCCAAGAGGAGTCCATTGCGATTGAATTCCATTTTCCTTCAAGTAGTCGATAAATTCTTCACTAAGGTATTCACCTCCTCGATCTGATCGAAGAGTGACTATCCTTAGGTTCAATTCATTCTCGACCTCATTCCTAAACTCCTTGAATTTCCCAAAGGTCTCGGATTTATTCTTCATAAGATAAATATATCCATACCTTGAGAAATCGTCAGTAAAGGTAACGAAGTAAGGATAACCCCCACGCGCATGGACTTTAAAAGGTCCACATACATCGGTATGTATGAGCTCTAAGCAGCGAGTGGCACGAACACCTTGTCCAACAAAAGGTTTGTTCGTCATCTTACCCTTAACACATGATTCACATGTTCCATATGATTCAAAATCAAATGGTTCTAAGTAGTCCAACTTCCTTAGTCTTTGAATCCGTGTTTCATTGATATGGCCTAGCCGACAATGCCATAGATAAGATGGATTATTCTTCCTACTTGAAGACGGTTGTTTGTTATGTATTTGAAATAAAGGTAGACTACTTTGCAAAATATATAAACCATTCACCAAGCGAGCTTTTCCATAATACTGATCATTTAATGAAAAATAACAAGTATTATTCGCAAATCGAAAGGAAAACCCCATATTGTCTAACAATGGAATGGAAATAATATTTCTGACAATGGATGGAACAAAATAAACATTATCAAGTTCTAAACATTGTCCCGAAGGTAAATCTATCTTGCTGCGTCCAACGCGTTTGGCTTCAACTGGATTGCCGTTCCCAACATGCAAGTCGATTTCACCTTGCTTGACTAGCCTGTGATCAATTAGCCCCTGCACATTATTACAAATGTGTGAGCCAAAGGTTGTATCTAATAACCAACCATTGGAGTCAAAAGTAGTCATGTTCATTTCAATAACAAACATACCTGAGCCAGAAGCCGGTGGCTTCTTAGCTTGATCTGCCCTAAGCTTAGGGCAATCTTTCTTCCAATGTCCTTTCTGCTTACAGAAAAGACATTCATATGTGCGTAACGTTCCGCTTCTCTTGAACTTCCTTTTCTGGTTCGGACGCTTAGGCTTATCACTCCAAGTGTTAGCCTTGGCTCCCGACTTTCCCTTACCCTTAGCACCTTTGTTTCTCGGGTTTGGGTTAGACGGTTGCCCAAAAAGCATGATCGACTTTTCCTTCTTAGGAAGAGTTTGATCATATGTCTTCAGAAGATTATGAAGTTCAGGCAGTGTTACGTCCTTCGCATTCATCGTGTAATTAATGATGAACTGCGAATACGAACTCGGCAATGATTGAAGGACAAAGATCACCATGATCTTGTTCTCTAGCTTAATGCCTGCATCGGCAAGCTTTTCAAAGAGACCAATCATTTTGAGAACATGCTCAGACATGTTCCCTCCTTCACTGAGCTTGCATCTGTGTATCTCTTTGATCAAATCAAATTCAACACTTCTAGTTGTCGTCTTAAAGAGCGACTCAAGATGCTTCTGCATCTCATACGGCAACATGCTTTCATGTTGCCTCTGCAGCTCATTGCTCATTGCCGCCAGCATAATACACTGCGCGGATCTAGCATCCTCAAGATGCTTATCAGACTTTGCCTTGTTGGCTTGATTCCAAGCAGCAACCTGATCGGCAGTCTGATTTTCGGGGCACACGGGAATGACCTCGTCCAAGACGTACTCAATCTTTTCGTACCTCAGCACCAAACGTATATTCCTGATCCAATCTAGGAAGTTTGGTCCGGTCAAAATTTGCTTCTCTAAGACAGCACGGAGCGAGATACTCGCCATTTCTAATATCCTAAGGAGAAATAATATAGAACGAAAATAATAAATCAACTATTGAAATATTATTTCTAAATACACAGTCAACATAACTAAACAACAAGGTCCTTTAGCTGTTTAGCTCCCACTATTTTCACATATGCTTGCCCCCACAACAAACATACGGGTAATGTCCAACAAGTTACCGTAGTGGCCAAGATCCAAATCCATACTATGCTATACTCCAACGGGGGCTGGTCGCATAGCATAATATGACCGATAGGACTATCCAATTGCGTCATGCAACTCTTGGTTGTTAAATCTAATTTAACCCGATGCCCTACATACTGTACCTATCGAGGTCGCTAGATACAATATGCTGTAAGTCATAACCATAGGCTTACTCTAATCCGACGATCACTGCGAGTCTGTAAGACGAGGTCGCCAATACAAGGAAACGCAATGAAAGTTCAGAATTAAAGCACCCTATGGAAAGCATCTCAGAAATACTTACATATATATATTTTTGTTCTTATATTGGTTGGGGCTTGTCGCTTGAGGGTTGTTATCAGTCATCTACAAACAAATAAGGGCGCCGCCTACCCATCATGCATGAACGGTCTACACGTAATGGATGCCGCCTATCCATTCTAGTTCTAAACGCGGTCAAGCACATAATGGGTGCCGCCTACCCATACACAAATATGCGCTCCGACATATAAGAGGACGCCGCCTACCCTCGCATGCATAGCGGTCGAACGAAAAGTAAAATACTTGGTATTTAAACATGCATTGTCAAACAATAGCATATCGAGCATATGAAACAAGTAGTAGCCTATGTGGATGACAAATGACTTCATAATTTCATTATGAAAATTATAATCCTATACTTATAATTTCTATGAAATAATTGAAAATTTGGACTAGATTGAAAAATCGAAAATTCTATTGACCAAGTAGCAATTTTCGAAAACTCGAAGGACTTAATTGTAATTTTTGAAACCTTGGAGGTGTTAAATCTAAAATTCAAAAGTAGAAGGACTAATTTGCAATAAACAATAAATTGAAAAATTAAAAAAAAGCCATTTAACTTTATACTAATTAAATTTAACC
This sequence comes from Plantago ovata, assembly GCA_028274465.1. NCBI lineage: Eukaryota > Viridiplantae > Streptophyta > Magnoliopsida > Lamiales > Plantaginaceae > Plantago > Plantago ovata. The sequence continues at coordinate 50,798,806 of CM051458.1, forward strand.
CCTCTACTTAAGAAGAATTACAATTAAATCATATTTATATTCCAAATATAAAATTCAATCCTCAAAACTTCAAGAATCGATTTTGGGTCCGACCCGAAAATATATATATTTATTAAAACATGGGACGGGACCGTCCCCACGGTGCCTGCGGCCCCGGGAGCCCGGCGCCCGCGGCACGCAGGCACGGGCGCCCCAGGCGCACGGGCGCCTACTTCCGCAGGCCCGGGTGCCTGCGTCCCACACGCAATCGGGTGCCCGCGGCACGCGGGCGCCTAGCGCCCTGCCGCGGGCACGGCGCCTGCGGCACGCAGGCGCCCCGGCCGCAGCCTGCGGTCAAATAAATATATATTTTATTTTATTATTTGTTTTTGAAAAATATAAATTCTAAATTTATATAAAAACAAAACTTTTGAAAATCGAATTAATCATAGAATCAATTGCATCCATATATCTACAAAATCATACAATATATATACGTATATAAGTAATCAATTAACCTGGCTCTGATACCACTGTAAGAAATTATGGTCAGAGTTACCCCTAGGGTACGCAGCGGAATTTCAAAATTTTTCTTAACATACAGGTTAATTGATTATGTACATGTCGTATATATATAAACACGTCAATTAGAAGACTAACCTTACTTCCAAAGCAGCTTCCAAGTCTTCGTAATAATCCGGTGTATCTTCTCCTTCGTCGAAGTCGAAGATATCTGTAATACTCTGATTATCTGCAAGACAATAAGAGTTAGTTTCCAGCTCCTAGAACCTCAACCTTGGTATCCACGGATGAACAGCCTATCGGAAGAATGCTAGGATATTCTTTGTGTGACCAAGAAGACGGGGCGGCAATTCCTCCAGTAATGCAGGCGCGGCCGGTCGATTATATATATTTTTATTTTGAAAATTTATAAATTCTAAATTTATATAAAAAAACAAAACTTTTGAAAATCGAATTAATCATAGAAGCAATTGCATCCACATAAACAACAAAAGCATACAACATATATACGTATATACGTAATCAATTAACCTCGCTCCGATATCACTGTAAGAAAATACGGTCAGAGTTACCCCTAGGATACGCAGCGGAATTTCAAAAATTTTCTTAACATACAGGTTAATTGATTATGTATATGTCGTATATATTTAAACACGTCAATTAGAAGACTAACCTTACTTCCAAAGCAAGCACAGCTTCCAAGTCTTCGTAATAATCCGGCGTATCTTCTCCTTCGTCGAAGTCGAAGATATCTGCAATACTCTGATTATCTGCAAGACAATAAGAGTTAGTTTCCAGCTCCTAGAACCTCAACCTTGGTATCCACGGATGAACAGCCTATCGGAAGAATGCTAGGATATTCTTTGTGTGACCAAGAAGATGGGGCGACGGTTTTCCTCCGGTAAGAGGGGTGGCGCGCGTGGCTTATAGAGGAGAGGGGAGAGCTTTTATTTTCTCTAAGAAATCTGGGTATTCAACTGTGTGAATGTCTATGTCAAAAGCTCTCTAATAATCTACTATATATAGTAGTCAATAGAAGCCTAAAGCATAAGCAATTAGACTTCGTAAAGAAATAAGAATCTAATTCTTATCGCACTAGGAAACCAATTTCAAGTCTAGATTCATTCCCAATCAAATTAAAACTCAATCAGGAAAATCTAACTTATCCCTTGGACTTCTAATAGAGGAAGGAGTCGAACTCCTTCCCCTATACCATCTGCGCGCGCGCACGCTCTCCCAGGGGTAATAGGTGGGTCCCGATTTTGGGACCCACTTATAGTTCTAAGGCAATTCAAACTCCAAGTAGATTTTTTCCATGTGCATATATTAATTCTAAATTAACATATCCTTTCAAATCAAACCTCTATTATATTTCTAAAATATAATCTTTAATTGTATTTACATAAAATAAAATTAATTAGCCAATTCAATTAATAATTCCAAATCATTAATTGAGCCACTAAATATTATAATTAATTCCAAATCAATTATAATTCATTAATCACAATTAATTCCAAATCAATTGCGATTCCATCTTCAAGGATATTTTGATAAGCTGAATCACCACATAGTGTGACCCATAGGGCCTCATTGTATTAAGCAAGTCCTAGACTAGGCAAAATGGAATTCCTAGACGGTTCCATTTGCAATATTAATACATGAGGACGTTTGAGAGGTTTCTCAAAGCAAACCCTTTCGTTGCGAAGTCTGTTGCGCTCAACGCGGCGATGGTAACGTCCCTTCATCTGACTGACTCGAATGCATCTAGGATCGATGATATGTCTATCCCAATAATACATCCACGGGCGTCTCTGGGAGTTGCTTGGTTACGAAGATATACTTATGACTATCATAATATATCGATGCACTGGCCAGTGACTTTACCAACACAACTATGAAGACTATCAGCAGTCCTCTCCTGTGCTACACTTGAGAGATGAATCCTTCACAGAAACACTTATCATCCCCATTTGTATGTAGCCATAATCCTGGATCGTGTCTTAGGTCAACTGCTTATTCAGAGATGACATCGACGGGTCCACCAAGGATATGGGGCAACAAATGTGATGATAAAGTCCTGTAAGTCCAAAGGACGACTGACATCACTTCGACAACTTACCGGTTCCCATAGACACTTCGGTGTAGATTATACATCGATGGGAGTGTCCGGTGGGTACTTCCATTGTTCGGTAATCCTCCATCGAACAACTATGTGCAGTTATGAGAACGTTTCTTGATTGTCCAACAATCCGTTCCGTGGCCGTGGGATCGGCTCACACTTGCTCCAACAAGTATAACCTCCACGCATACTAGTCTCAGCTGGTTCATTCAGACCCCCACATCCGAGATGAACCTTGACTAGGGAGAGTTTTGGATAGATGATAACTCACATAGCTTCCACTATCTGTGTGATCGGTCATCTATCCGAGGGGACATGTTTAATATCAATACAGACAGAAATAGAGATATGACATGCTGCATGCCTGGTGCAATATAAATATGAAAGCGATACTCAATAGTCAAACAACAAACATATATTATATTACGTTGACCTGTGTAATAGTACATATATGCCCTCTATAAGGGTCGCATGCCCTTAATAAGGACTGTCTCTAGGACATATACACTATCAAGTCTGATGGTCAGACTACACGTCCATTAGGAAGTGTGAAGTTCAATGCGGCTGGCTGAGGAGGATTCACTGCTACGGGAGGAGGATTAATTGCTACTTGAGGAGGCTGCCCTATGGTCACGACGTTGTTTGTGACTCTCAACGCTCCATAAGAACTTCCAACCGGGAAGCCTTGTGGATTATTTTCTCCGGATCTCTCTTCTTGGGAGTTAGTGACATTGGTGAATGCCCCCACCATATAATCTTAATTCCTCTCAACATTGTTATTTCTAGGTGCTCTTGGAGCATCTGCCCTTCATCCTCCTCGACCATTTAAAGGTGGACGGCCCCTGGGGCGAGGAGGATTCCTGGGTGGTGCATTGGCAATTCGATTGCTTCTTCTGGGAGGCATCTTCGTGAAGTGTCACGGGGAGGATGTTTGGCTCGACCAGTAGGGCTAGGAATGACCTTTCGATCAGTTTCCCAGACGGTGCCAAATGTTGAAGGGTAATTCGTACTTCTTCTTAAGTTCGTAGTCGGTCGTCACGATACACTATTTAGGTCTTCTTCATGTAGTCTTCCTCCTAAGATCATAGGAATCCTTCATGTAGCTTCCTCGTACCTGAAAGAGACTGGAGGGGGGGGGGGTCAGTACCTCGTGTCCGGTTTGTCGAGGATCAAACCGGAGGGACGACTTTACGTGTAGGGAGTTGAAGGGCTTCACTAGTAAGAGTAGTAAATGTGGTAGGTGAGCGGTGGGTGAGAGCTATGAATGCTTACCCAACGGATAATGAAAGAGTCCTTTTATATACTTTTAGTATTTTATTGTCACTTTATGTAGGATCGTGACAAGTTTCCGGCTGAGATTAAAGACTCCTTTGGCCCAAGCCCATTAAGGAGGTCCATGGGCTTTGGCCCAAACATCTTGACTAGGGTCAAGAGGGCATTATTGACTTTTTGGGTCCCACGGAGAATTCTGGAAGACGGGTCCCACAGGGAGTGATGAACGCGGGTTTGTTGGGTCCCGGTTCGATCAAATAAATTTGTTATTTAGCCAAAGGCAATTCACAACTACAACGAAAACCGTAGTGTAGCAGTAGAATGACCTCGAGTGTCGTTCTCTCAGGACTATAACTAGCTTTATCTATTTAACTAGAGAATATAAAACAGTAGACGTAATAGCAAAGGGGTTTTTCTAACAGATAATGGAGATTGGTGATAGTATGATCCTTCAAAGCATAACGGGTCGATAATCATGCGTAAATTCCTCGGTCTTGCATGGAGATCTTGGATCAATCTAATGTCTTGTTGCAATTATTAAGCACTACGAAGATAATGATACTGACAAGTCAAGCACTATTGTCCAATTGTGTTCCGTAATTATTCAACACTACGAAGATATACACGCGCCTAGGTCGATGAGGGTCCAATTGTGCATAATAATTAATACAACATACGAGAATTTAGGCTGAGCCTGATCAACGAAATAAAGCAATAACACGGAGTATAATGCGCGATATAGCCATTAGCATGATTATCTTCCCTTCGCTAAGAATTCACATACTACCACCAACGATAAGTTTAGCTACTCATAATAGGCATGCAATCAACAAAAATCATAGAAGAAAACATGTTGAAAGATAAATAAAAATAAGTAGAATAAACTGTAAGATACAATGTTACCGAAGGTTGTCAATCTCCGAAGAATTGCGATCCTACAAGCTCCAAACTGCTATGAAAAAGTGTCCCCTAAGCTACGAACCCCCAGAACAGGCTCTGGGAAGTCCCTACCTAAAACTACAGAGAAAGGTGAGAAAGTAGGTCTGGAAAAGTATGAATTTCGGAGAAAATCTGAGCAACTATATATAGGCCCCGAAATACTGTGGGGCGGTTCGCCCCACACACCGGGCGGTTCGCCCGGTGTGGGGCGAGTCGCCCCACATCCCGGGCGGTTCGCCTGGGAGTGTTTTTCGCGGAATTCCGCGTTTTCGATGCGTTTTTGGATTTATTCCCCTTTTCGGACTCGGTTTCTGTCTTCTAGTGGCCTTCTAACCTCCAGATTCGACCCTTAGACTCCAAATCCTATCCGGAGACCTTCAGATACTCCAAATAGGCTTCTGGAACACCAATTCCTTGTCAACTTCAATATAATTGCCCGGAAATCCTCGATTTTCAACCAAAACCTGTAAAATAAAATCTAAAGGGAAACGTGACACTATTCTAATAAAATGCACTAAAATATAGCTAAATTAACATAGAGGATAGCTAAAATACGTGAAAAAGACTCAAATGAAAGTGTAAAATACACATTCATCAAACTCCCCAAACCGAACCTTTGCTTGTCCTCAAGCAACTAAGCTAGACTCTAATGCAAAAAACAATGCAAGACACAAAATGGAGTCTCATGCCAAATAAAATGAACTAATCTACTGAATCTATCAAACAACATATGAACAAAAACCATATAAATCAAAGCATGAATATAGGTTGAAGAATACCTCGATTGACTTATACACATCCACATAAGCACTTATGTCAAGACAAGATAGTCTCTCGTAACATTCTCTACCTGGACCTAGTCAGTGACGACGTAATGAATCATGCTAAGATACAAATGGTTGTCCCGTGCCTATGAAACTGAGGACTTACTGCTGTTCCACCATGTTAAGACTTTCCCTCAAAGAGGTCGAACCAGTACTGGCTCTCATCAAACGAAGGAGGGTTCCCTATAAAAGATAACACTCCCCTATTCTACCCATCTCTCAAGTAAAGTCTTAAACTATTCACCACTTCCTGAATGGCAGGACGAGGGTGGTCTAGAACAGATGACACTCAAGACAAAAGACAAAAATAGAAAACTACAACACGAATACGAACATTACAAGAATTGGAAAAGACACAACACTTTGCTAAACTGCTATTTGGCTTTCTTTTTTGGACCCTTCTTTGCTTTTTTGGGGTCTTTTCTTTTTTCTTTTTTTCTTTCCAGATTCTTTTTTTCTTTTTTCTTTTTCTCTTTTCTTCTGGAATTTTTCTTTCTCTTTTTTTTCGATTTTTTTTAGCCAGCAGTAGCATACAAAAAGAGAAACAAAATGACTCACACGACTTCCCCAAACCTATTCAAAAGAATATGTTGGAGTACAAAATTTACGGAAAAGGAAAAACAAACTCACGATACGGAAATAAAAACGAAAGCAAGTCTAATGATGGTGTAACCCCTTCCCCAAACCTATTCGGAAGAATAGGTTATAAACAAAGGATCACACAACCTCACACTACCTCCTTCCTAGGCATTTAGCAATCTCAAAGCATGGTGAAAACTTGTTGCTTCTTAGGTACATAATTACTCGGGAAAACAACCATAAGACCCTAACATGCATCATCCTATTATAAAGGCCTTCGTGAACCGCAGTAGAGAAAACACCACTAAGTGATGTCGAGACTACCAAGCTTAACTAAGTGCAATACATAAATGTGACAGGCCAAGTGAGAAAAACCTCAAACAAATTCATAGAGATGAAGCATATGATTAATGGCATAGTTAGTTGATCTACCCAATAAAAAAGTTCAAAAAATTCGGCAATAAACTCCATATAAAACATGCAAGACTATCCTAGGATGAATGTAGTGAATGCAACCTAAAAAATCTAAGAAAGCAGTAAACGTGCAAATGCAAATGCAGACGGATAAAGCATGCGAGGTACTAAACTCAGCCTACCAATGTCAAGCTCCAAACTAACAATACTAGATCACTTAAATCCCATCCCCCCTCATGAAATTAACGCTAGTCCCTAGCAGTAAGAAAATGAGGAAATAAGATGTGATACTAGATGTTACCCCATGGTTTAGCCTCGGTCGGCTGAGAATGCTGTTTGTGAGTTATTGGGACTGCTCTGGGAGCTTTATAGGGTGTCATCAGGTCTTCTGGTAGGCGTGGTAGTTTCAATTATAGGCCGAATGGGAACAACTCCTCCATTAGTATCATCATTGCCCGTATGGCCTTCATTGTCACTACTGTCACGCACATCCTCACTAGTAGAGTTGCAGTGTCGAGTAGAATCCTCAAGATTAGCCGTCGCTGTTATGGAATCCTCCATCCTGTAGCCCTCCAATAGGTTGTGAACTGTTGAAGGGGAAAGAGCAGTGGTATCAGGACCTCCCCTCCAGCGTTTTACACCCCAAGGATGTTACAGTAAGCTGATCGGATACTCCGAAGTCTTCTACCATTTTTTCCAATGCCGACCACATTCTCTACGGTTGATTCGACCGATGTCTATATGATGCTCCCTTTAGAGGCAGTCAAGGGGTACCCCTAAGAGGGGTCGGGCACCCATGTCATTATGTTTTGGAACCAAGCTAGCGCTTCGGAACCTTCTAGCAACTGCGAACTCAAGTTTGAATCCGTCGCGGCGAGAATGTCCCGGTGCCTTCCCGTTCACATGAACTTTGCAGTCCTTATGATGGATTGCTGACGTAATAATGGTTTATGTCCCTTCGGTGGTGCATGAATAGGCATAGGAGTCCTTACTCCAGGTGTACTCTAGCTCCTCCTCTTGGATAATCCACGACGTTGTTGCAAAACCCCTTGGCTCGAACGCACATCTAACGAGGTCACTCTCCTTAACATGGTTGTAATCGATCCCCCTCCAATACTTCATAGAAATCATACGGAATGCTCCTTTCCCTTGGCATGGTTCCTACAAACAACAGTTAGTACCTCGTATGAAACAAAACTGACTCATGCATATGCTAGTGTAAGAACGAAACACACAAGTGATGAAATCAACAATCCAGCTCCCCAAACCTTAAATGTCTATCCTAGCTTCTTCATTACGCAACATACCAATGTAACTACTACACGCAATACATCACATTATGCTCTTGCTAGACAACCAATATCCTAGATAACAAGGCTCAATTCATACCATAGTAGCGAAAAATTCTAGCATCATAAATCCTCATACTCAACAATTAAGCATTCTACCACCATCAAATCCAACATCATTACACTAATAAACACAATCATATGCAAGAAATCAAAGATAAAGACATATTGCATAACATGATATATCATCTAGTAGCAAAATTCCCAAATCAACAATCCAAGCATAATTGAGCATGCAATTTATAGTAAATAACACTTCTAATCACACAAACAACCTACCCATGCATCAAATAAGCATAATTGATGCTCAAATTAGAAAAACCCCCAAATTCGAAAATTAGGGTTCATAAGAAGATACCTCAGATCTGAAAATCTAAAGCATTAGGACGAAATTTGTTCGGATGAAAAGATAGATCACGTAATAGGCTTCGATTCAAGCTAAAGAACACTAAATTTTGTCAAGAAATGAAGAAGTTATGAGATTTTGAAGGTAAAGTCGCGATTTTCGGTTTTTGGGGAGGAGGAATGATGAAGATATGAAGAAAATGAGGTAAAGAGGAAGAATTCGCGTTTTTAACTTACTGGAGCCGTGGGGCGAGTCGCCCCCGTTGTGGGGCGAGTCGCCCCATGCGGGGCGGTTCGCCCCTCATGGGGGGTGATTCGCCCCCCGCTCCCCGATGCGGGAAGACGGTTCTTTCGGCAGAAAACGTGGTTTAATCCCCGAAACCTATTTTTTTTCAAAAAACCACTCGAAAAATATCACTCAAACATAAGCATATACGACACAGACATGAACAAATTCGCATACGAGAAGCAAATAGTTCAAGAATGAATGCATGCAATAAAGCGGTAAAGAAAGCGATAAAAACTCCGGGTTGCCTCCCGAATAGCGCCATTGTTTAAAGTCTTTGACTCGACTCCTGTCTGTACCTTTCTCTTCTTTCTGCGGGTACTAGACTTCCCCTTCATTGATCTCCTCTCCATGCCACGAACCTGTGAATAAGAAAGAATATAGGCTGCAAGACCACAATAGTGAGTAGTGAAAGAAATATCAGGCGGATCAGGTGGATCAGATATGGCTTGCAACACGTGTTGCTTGCCATCCACTTCAATAGTGCAAGTTCTTTTGTAGATGTCCATCACGTAGCGTAGTTTAGTCAAGAACGTTCTCCCTAAGAGTATGACATCCCCCGTTCCAGGTGCAGACGCCGGCATAACTACAAAATTGGTGTATACAGAAGCTTCACCAATCTTGACCAACACATTTTTCACAACGCCCTCGGGTCTCATAAAGGATCCATCCCCCAGTTGCACAATAGCCCTATGCTTAGATAGTTTTCCAAGGCTACTCTTTTCAAACACATTTAAAGGGAGTATGTTTGAGTAGGATCCCGTGTCTAGTGTGGCACGGACATCTTCAAGCTCGCCAATTCCTACCTTAACATCGAAACTTTTAGGGAGTGGTTCGGGATCCTCTTGCTCCTCATCACTTACGTCAGAACCAAGGTCCTTCTCTTCTTCCTTAGCCTGTAGAAGTTCCTCCTTCTTGCAACACTCGCACTTAGCAACCTTCTTGATGGTGATTTCGTCAGGTAGATCACCAGCCAATGTAATGGAATTCGACTTCTCAGTGTTGCTAGGCAGTTTGCCTTATTCCCTACTTGCTCCTCGGTCGATCAACTCTTGCATCTTTTGATGGACAAGCCTAGTGCTCTCTTCCAACCTATCAAGCCTTGCCCTAGTCTTCTCGGAATCTTCTTCATAACGTTTGAGAAAACTTTGTGTGTGATCAACCATCTTTTGCAAGTTCTCCATCAGTTGAGCCGACTTCGACTTCGGTGGCTCTTTCGGAGCGGGGTTTTCGCAGTGATCATTACCATAGTTTAACCTACTACGGTCTTGGTTAGGGCCATAAGTTTGGTTAGCCGGTGCATATCCTTGATTGTTTCGGAATCCTCTTCTCCAAAATCCACCTCGAGGATTCCTACCGTCTTGTCCGTAGATAACTTCTTGAGTACCAAACTCCGTAGCAAAGGCTTCCTCTTCGCCTCCTCGAGCCCAGTTGCCATCATCATACGCAAGCTCCGATCTACACATATGAGCCCCGTGCCCATAGTTCTTGCATATTCGGCATACTTCGTTCGAAACAGTTGTTCCGGTGGCGCTCTTGAGGACTTGCTTCAATTCGTTGGTAAAGCACTCGAATTGATCCCCATTCCCCCTATACATAGGGGCTTCTTGAGTCGGTGGAGCTTCAGGTCCACATCTCCTAACCATTGCTCTTGGGTCCTTGAACTGTGAACCCTTAGCAAGCCTTTCGAAAACTGCCCAGACGGCTTCTGCGGGTTTCCTCCCAAATATTGTCTCGGCATTGGAAATCCACCACTTGTTGGTTCTCGAAGGTTAGTCCATTGTAGAAGTGTTGGACTAGGTCAGAAAGTTCAAAACCATGGTGAGGGCACTTGTTCGTGAGATCTTGGAACCTCTCAAACGCGGTGTAGATGGTCTCATCATAGTCCTGCTTGAATCCAGTGATTTGCGCCTTTAGCGCGGTAGTCAAGGTGTGAGGGAAGTATTTTTCCATGAAAGCTGAAAAAACCTTCTCCCAAGTGTCCAGCGAGCCTGCTGGTAGAGAACTCAACCATGACTTGGCTGTGTCGCCAAGTCCCATAGCAAAAACCTTCATCCTCAACTCGTCCATTGTTATTTCAGCTCCGGTTCGTGGGAGTTGGTTGACGAAATCATCGATATCGTGCAAGTACCCCATCACATCTTCCCTTGATAAGCCATAGAACCTCGGAAGTTGTTGGAATGCGTGGTTCTTGATTTCTAGATCTCGGGTTGCAGACGAAAGAATAATCGCCGGTCCCCTCATACGATCCTTGGTGGGTTGAACCCATGCTTTCAGTGGTCTAGCTTCTGCCATTCCGTCGATTTCCTTGAAAAGACTGTGTAGAGATTCAGAGAAATCGGTATCCTCTATTTCCTCCAGTGCACGCCTTTGAAGTAGTCGCCTTCTTTGGTGGTAGACTCTGTCGATCTCAGCAATTGAATCAGCAAGCGGTGTTCCCTTAGATCGTGTATGTGGCATACACTATCTGTAACAAACTAGGAAAGCAGTATCAGAGAGAGATTAAAAAGGAAAACTAAAACTAATAGAATTAGGAATTGAAAGCTGAAAATATAAACAAATTAAACAGAAAGAAGGAGTATAGTCCCCGGCAACGGCGCCAAATTGATGAACGCGGGTTTGTCGGGTCCCGATTCGATCAAATAAATTTGTTATTTAGCCAAAGGCAATTCACAACTACAACGAAAATCATAGTGTAGCAGTAGAATGACCTCGAGTGTCGTTCTCTCAGGACTATAACTAGCTTTATCTATTTAACTAGAGAATATAAAACAACAGACGTAATAGCAAAGGGGTTTTTCTAATAGATAATGGAGATTGATGATAGTGTGATCCTTCAAAGCATAACGGGTCGATAATCATGCGTAAATTCCTCGATCTTGCATGGAGATCTTTGATCAATCTAATGTCCTGTTGCAATTATTAAGCACTACGAAGATAATGATACTGACAAGTCAAGCACTATTGTCCAATTGTGTTCCGTAATTATTCAACACTACGAAGATATACACGCGCCTAGGTCGACGAGGGTCCAATTGTGCATAATAATTAATACAACATACGAGAATTTAGGCTGAGCCTGATCAACGAAATAAAGCAATAACACGGAGTATAATGCGCGATATAGCCATTAGCATGATTATCTTCCCTTCGCTAAGAATTCACATACTACCACCAACGATAAGTTTAGCTACTCATAATAGGCATGCAATCAACAAAAATCATAGAAGAAAACATGTTGAAAGATAAATAAAAATAAGTAGAATAAACTATAAGATACAATGTTACCGAAGGTTGTCAATCTCCGAAGAATTGCGATCCTACAAGCTCCAAACTGCTATGAAAAAGTGTCCCCTAAGCTACGAACCCCCAGAACAGGCTCTGGGAAGTCCCTACCTAAAACTACAGAGAAAGGTGAGAAAGTAGGTCTGGAAAAGTATGAATTTCGGAGAAATCTGAGCAACTATATATAGGCCCCGAAATACTGTGGGGCGGTTCGCCCCACATCCCGGGGGGTTCGCCTGGGAGTGTTTTTCGCGGAATTCCGCGTTTTCGACGCGTTTTTGGATTTCTTCCCCTTTTCGGACTCGGTTTCTGTCTTCTAGTGGCCTTCTAACCTCCAGATTCGACCCCTAGACTCCAAATCCTATCCGGAAACCTTCAGATACTCCAAATAGGCTTCTGGAACACCAATTCCTTGTCAACTTCAATATAATTTCCAGGAAATCCTCGATTTTCAACCAAAACCTGTAAAATAAAATCTAAAGGGAAACGTGACACTATTCTAATAAAATGCACTAAAATATAGCTAAATTAACATAGAGGATAGCTAAAATAGGTGAAAAAGACTCAAATAAAAGTGTAAAATACACATTCATCAGGGAGCGACCATGGGTGGTCGCCCTTGTCCTCGTGCCTTGCTCTTACGTCTGTGGTCCGAGTAGTGCTCTGTCCAGTCTCTTTTGGAGGGTGTCACCTTGACGTAAGGTCCTCCTCGAACCCTAGAGATGCTCCTCGAGCCTAACAGCTGCATTGTCCTTGTAGTGAGCTTATCTTGAGGGTTGGCCTCTTAGTGATGGTCGACCGTATGTTGGTCAAGCCACACCTAAGTGACATACTTGGGTGTGGTCGCGCCCTTTGAGGGACGGCCCTTGATGCTTTGTCGCGCTCTTAGACCGCTCCAGTTCGTACATGCGGACTGGACATATTTTAACACCAACAATAATGACGCACTTGATAATATATTCAACTGATGAAGAACACCTATTAACATGCAAAAACTGCAATGCAGATTTTGAAATTGAATGTTCCCAAAACCTACAGATGTATAAGATGGTTCTTAATTTATCGGGATAATAATTTTCGTACGTCTAATATTTGTTCAATTCAAACCTAATCATTGCATAACTACAAAAACTATATATTTTTAAAAGACACCATTCATGTTAAGTTCAATTACTCAATTAATTATTTTTTGGTTACGTTTGAGGACATTATGTTAAGATTACGCTTTGCACACAGTTTCTAGTATTAATAATATACGTAAATGTGAGGTAGTGGATTAAAATAATGTGAGATATGATTGAAGATAAATAAGTGTAAAATTGGAGTCCATATTTAAAATACTAATTACTATAGATTATAGATGAGATGAGACGTGGGGTAATTTATGAAAGAGAACGTCTCCTGTGAGACCACTATGATCCGTGAGACCAAATGAGACTCAAAGGAATTGAAATGTAGATTAAAAGAAGATAAATCCGGATACTGCTTAAGAAACTCATGGGTGCTGTTTATAACCCGGTGTGCGAAACGGGTCTTCTTAATAACCCGGTCCAAAACCTTCTTCCCCAATTCAAAAACTAAAAACACAGTGTCGAATCCATCGATGGCTGCCACCGAGCTGAGAGAGAAAAAATGTGAAGCTCGCCAAGGTTGATGCCACGGAGGAGAACTGGCTGGTGTAGAATTATGAGGTGCAATGGTTTCCTATTGTGTTCCTATTGTTGATGGCGAGCATCAAACCTGTGCTAGTCAACGCTAGTACTTAAATCAATGCTCGTTAAAGTTTATAATTCATATGTAATTCATTGATTGTTTGAGTTTTACATCTATCATATGTAAGGATGACAAAATGTGAATAAGATTGATGAATTAGAGGAGTTAAAGAAAACAGAAGAGTAAGGTAATTATTTGAACAAAAGTGATGGTATGTTAAAGTTTAGAAAATGATTTTCTATATATTTGAGTTTTATATACTGTATATTTGAGTTTTATGTGGTGTTTGGTTGAGTTTTACATCCATCATATGTGAGGATTAGGGTGAGGTTTACTTGATATTAATATTTTGCTATGTTGCTTGTTTGAGGCTTACATAAATATGTATATATGGTTTTTGTTTGAGTTTTGCATGTATCATATGTGATATTTAATTGAGGATAAGTTTTATATGTTTGAGTTTTATTTAGGAAGTGTTTGAGTTTTAATTAGAAACTGATTAGAAAAGGTTTACCTTGAACAAACAAATAAATGTTTCATTATCCCTCGGCAAATGCTTAATTAAGACCGTAGAATCTGAAAGTAATTATATTAATTTTAAAAGTATTTGGGATTCACCAATCCCTCCAGGGTTTTAGAAAAATATACACTCTTTATATTATTTTGAGGTTTATTTAGGAAGTATTTGAATTTTAATTAGAAACTAATTAAGGTTTACCTTAAACAAATAAAGAAATATTCATTATCCCTCGACAAATGCTTAATTAAGACCGTAGAATCCAAAGTAATTATATTAATTATAAAGTTATTTGGGGTTCACCAATCCCTCCAGGGTTAGAAAATATACACCCTTTATTTTACTGTATTTTGAGGTTTATTTAGGAAGTGTTTGAGTTTTAATTTGCAACTGATTTAGGTTTACCTTGAACAAACAAAGAAATGTTTCATTATCCCTCGACAAATGCTTAATACCGTAGAATCCGAAAGTAATTATATTAATTTTAAAGGTATTTGGGGTTCACCGATCCCTCCAGGATTTTAGAAAAATATACACTCTTTATTTTATTTTGAGATTTATTTAGAAAGTGTTTGAGTTTTAATTAGAAACTGATTAAGGTTTACCTTCAACAAACAAAAAAATTTCATTGGAAGTATTAGAAGTGTTTGAGCATCCTTTCAAACCAATAACCTCTGCAACTTTTCAATTAAGTCCCTGTAAAATCCAAAAGCTTACAAATTGATCCCTGTAAAATCTATGGAGTTTCAAACTTTAATTGCACCATTAATTAAGTGTAACTACACAACTAGCAGTCATTATTAAGGATCAAGTTAGAATTACAAAGCTATCAACAAAGAAGAACACAGTAGCCATCATTATAAACTTTAACGAGCATTGATTTAAGTACTAGCGTTGACTAGCATAAGTTTGATGCTCGCCATCAACAAAGAAGAACACAGTTGGAAACCATTGCACCTCATAATTCTACACCAGCCCGTTCTCCTCCGTGGCATCAACCTTGGCGAGCTTCACATTTTTTCTCTCTCAGCTCGGTGGAAGCCATCGATCGATTCGGCGCTGTGTTTTTAGTTTCTGAATTGGGGAAGAAGGTTTTGGACCGGGTTATTAAGAAGACCCCGTTTCGGACACCGGGTTATAAACAGCACCCGCGAGTTTCTTAAGCAGTATCCGGATTTATATTCTTTTAATCTACATTTCAATTCCTTTGAGTCTCATTTGTTCTCACGGATCATAGTGGTCTCACAGGAGACGTTCTAACAGGCAATAGAAATCAATTTTTTACATTTTCTTTTTATCTCTAAATACTTTTTCTTGTTGAGACTCATTTCCTTTGAGTCTCATTTGGTCTCACGGATCATAGTGGTCTCACAGGAGATGTTCTGATCTACCAAATGCTTATGAACAAAGATCATACAAATCATAACATGGAAGTAGGTTGAAGAATGCCTCGATTGAACCTATACACATTCACATATGCACTTTGTTAAACAAGGGAGTCTCTCGTAACATTCTCTACCTGGACCTAGTCAATGACGACGTAATGATGCATATTAAAATACAAATGGTTTCCATGCGCCTATGAAACTGAGGGCTTACTACTGTTCACCAAGTGAGACTTCCCCTCAAGAGAGGTCGAACCAATACTGGCTCTCATCAAACGATGGAGGGTTCCCTAATAGACAACACTCCCCTATTCTACCCGACTCTTAAAGCAAAGACTCTTCACCACTTCCTGAATGGCAGGACGAGGGTGGTCTAGAACAAGCCTTGGACTAGGCAACACGAGAACACAAGGAAGAATTTACAACTCGATTACGAACTACTACAAAAATTGAAAAATAATGCAATACTTTGTTAAAACTGCTTTTTGGCTTGCTTGGACCCTTGTTTTGTTTTTTTTTGGGTCTTATTCTTTTTTTTCTTTTTTTTCTTTTTCCAGATTCTGGAATTTTCGATTTTTTTCTTTTCGCTTTATTTTTGTATACAACCAGCAGTAGCACAATGAACGGAAATAACAATGACACTACAACGATCTCCCCAATCCTATTCGAAAGAATAGGTTGGAGCACAAACTCACGAAGAAAAAGAAAAAACAAACTCAACATGACTCAACTATACGAAAAACAAGTCATACTAATGGTAACCCCCTCCCCAAACCTATTCGTTAGAATAGGTTTCAAACAAAGGATCACACACCTCACTCTACCTCCTTCCTAGGCATTTAGCAATCTCAAAAAGCAAGGTGAAGACTTGTTGCCTCTTAGGTACATAATTACACGAGAACACAACCAAAGACTCTAACATGCAACATTTTAGGGAAAATTACATCTACCTCCTTCACGGGAAGCTCTAATCACAAATGTTCCCTTGCTAGTCTAACAATTACATCTAACCCCTTTTGCAACCTTAGCCATTGACCAGTTTATTTCCTTATCTCCAAACTTGACAAAACAAACAATCCCTTAGTCTTTTTTCTATTTTCTTTTTCCTTTTCTTCTCTTTTTCTTTTTTCTTTTCTTTTCATTTTTTTATTTTCTTTATTTCTTCTCCAAACCTCCGGTACCGGAATCCGATCTCCGGTACCGGAGTGCAGCTCCGGTCGAAGCTTGTAGCAAGCTCCAATTTGGAGCTTGCAGCAAGCTCCGATCTGGAGCTTGCAGCAAGCTCCGATCGGAGCAGCTCTGCAAGCTCCCGATCGGAGCAGCAGCAAGCTCCGATCTGGAGCTTGCAGCAAGCTCCGATCGGAGCAGAAGCAAGCTCCGATCTGGAGCTTGCTGTAAGCTCCGGCCGGAGCTGCTGCTCCAGATCGGAGACAGCTCTGTCTCCGATCTGGAGGCCGGATTCGGAGCTTGCTGCAAGCTCCCGATCGGAGCAGCAGCAAGCTCCGATCTGGAGCTTGCAGCAAGCTCAGATCGGAGCAGAAGCAAACTACGGTCTGGAGCTTGCTGTAAGCTCCGGCCGGAGCTGCTGCTCCAGATCGGAGACAGCTTTGTCTCCGATCTGGAGGCCGGATTCCGGTACCGGAATCCGGTACCTTTGAAGAAAAAGAAGATGAAAAAAATATATTAAAAAAAATTAAAATTTGGGACTTACAATTTGTGGGGGTTTACTTTACAATAATATTTGAGATCTTTTTACAATTTAAATAAGTTATGTGGGTTTATTTTATATTAAATAGTGTTAATATTGTGGAATAGAAAAGTTTTGAGGCAAATGTGTAAGAAATATAAATTTAGGTTGTTTGGGCTTTATTGAAATCTGATAATTATGCAGGGGCAAAATTGTACTTTCCAGACTTTAATTCGGGAAAAGTCAAGATCGTGGACCTATATGTAATTGTTTCAATCTAACAGGGAAAGTTATGTAATTGTTGATCTAAGGAGGTAACATCCGTAATTGATGAATCTAACAGGGGGTCTGGATGTAATTCGCCCAACATTTTATAAGGCCTTCGCGAACCGCAGTAGAGAAAGCACCACTTAGTGATTTCGAGACTGCCAAGTTTAACTAGTGCACATACGAATATGACAAGCCAAGCGAGACAAACCTCAAACTATTCCATAGAGATGCAATCTATGGTCAATGGTCAAAAACACTTAGTCTATACAATAAAAAAGTTCAAGAAATTTGGCAATAAACTCCACACAACATCATGCAAAACTAGATTAAGGATGAATGCATACACACAAACTAAATCCTAAGAAAAACGAGTTGAAATGAGAAATATAAGTCACTGGAATACCCAGAGATAACCCCCCCTAACCTGAACTTCGTCGTACGTCCCGAACGTCGAAAGTGGAGATTGGGTGAGAGCTGGAACAGTACATGTAACCTGTACTACTCAATGAAACTCATGAGAAACCAAAACGGATGATAAAAAGTGTAAAAAGGTCAATACGGTTGCATACGGGGTGATTCGTTGTGTCCGGATGAAAATCTGGACACTCGGAGCGCTGGCGCCCTCAGGCGCACCACCCCATGTGAGGGGCGGTCCGCCTGGGGTGCCCAGGGGCGCCCAGGCCTCTGCCTCTCCCGGGCGCACCGCCCCGTGTGAGGGGCGGTCCGCCTGGGAGCGGCAGAGTCGACCGGGCGTTCTGCCTCTCTCGGGCGCACCGCCCCATGTGGGAGGCGGTCCGCCTAGGAGCGGCAGAGGTGCCCGGGCGTTCTGCCTCTCCCGGGCGCACCGCCCCGTGTGATGGGCGGTCCGCCTGGGAGTGGCAGAGCCTTGGCTCCGAGTTACTTATCCCCGAACTCAAAAAATATCAACTTTTACCTATTTTATCACCAAAAACACATTCTAACAAAAGAAGAAAAACAACTAAAGACTCAAAAAAGGAAAAACTACAAGCTACATACTCTCATGTGAAGGTAGGAGTGGTGAGGTTGAGATGATCAACCTCCACTTGATCACTGGGAAGCTCAAAGTATGGTTTGACATGTTGCCCATTCACCTTGAAGGTGTCGCCAGTCTTCGGGTCCAAAAGTTCTACAGCTCCATGGGGAGCAACTGATGAATGTGTATTTTACACTTCCATTTGAGTCTTTTTCACCTATTTTAGCTATCCTCTATGTTAATTTAGCTATATTTTAGTGCATTTTATTAAAATAGTGTCACGTTTCCCTTTAGTTTGTATTTTACAGGTTTTGGTTGAAAAACGAGGTTTTCCGCGCAATTATATTGAAGTAGACAAGGAATTGGTGTTCCAGAAGCCTAATTGGAGTATCTGAAAGATTCCGGATAGGATTTGAAGTCTAGGGGTCGAGTCTGAAGGCTAAAAGGTCACTAGAAGGCAGAAACCGAGTCCGAAAAGGGGAAGAAATCCAAAAACGCGTCGAAAACGCGTTTTGGGCCGAAAAACACTCCCAGGGCGAGTCGACCGGGACGTGGGGCGAATCGCCCCACACCAGGCGAATCACCCGGTGTGTGAGGCCCTTCGCCCCACACAATTCGAATGCCTATATATATGAGCTTAGTTTTCTCCGTTTTTCATACTTTTCCAGACCTTTTCTCTCACCTTTCTCATTAGTTTTAGGTAGGAATTCGGATGAATGTGTATTTTAAACTTTCATTCGTGTCTTTTTCACCTATTTTAGCTATCCTCTATGTTAATTTAGCTATATTTTAGTACATTTTATTAGAATAGTGTCACGTTTCCCTTTAGATTTTATTTTTACAGGTTTTGGTTGAAATTCGGAGATTTACGGGCAATTATATTGAAGTCTACAAGGAATTGGTGTTCCAGAAGCCTATTTGGAGTATCTGAAGGTTCCGGATAGGATTTGGAGTCTAGGGGTCGAATCTGGAGGTTAGAAGGCCATTAGAAGTCTAAAACCGAGTCCGAAAAGGCAAAGAAATCCAAAACCGCGTCGAAAACGCGGAAATTCCGCGTTTACACTGTGGGGCGAACCGCCCCGTGCCTCGGGCGAACCGCCGCGGGCAATTTCCGGGCCTATATATAGTTGCGAGTTTTCTCTCCGAAATTCATATCTTTCCAAGCCTACTTTCTCACCTCTCTCTATAGTTTTAGGGAGGAACTTCCCGGGGCCTGTCCTGGGAGTTCCATAGCTTAGGGGTTACTTTTTCATAGCAGTTTGGAGCTCGTAGGACCACAATCATCCGGAGATTGACAACCTTCGGTAACTTTGTATCTTACAACTTTTAACTACTTATTTTATATTCTTTCAATATGTTTTCTTCTATGATTGCTATTGATTGCATGCCTATGAGTAGCTAAATTTATCGTTGGTGGTAGTATGTGAATTCTTAGCGAGGGAAGATAATCATGCTAATGGCTATATCGCGCATTATACTCCGTGTCATTGCTTTATTTCGTTGATGAGTTGAACACCAAAATTCTCGTATGTTGTATTGATCATTATGCACACTTGGACACTTGTTGGCCAATCAGACTAAATTATCTTCGTAGTGTTGAATGATTACGGAACACAATAGGACGTTAGTTGTCGATGAGTCAGACCCTTATTATCTTCGTAGTGCTTAATACTTACAACAGGACCCAAGATTCATTCAAAGATCTCTATGCAAGACCGAGGAATTTATGCATGATTATCGACCCATTATGTTAAGAAGGACCATACTTCACCAACCTCCATTATCTGCTTGAAACCCCCTATTGCTTTCTATCTGCTGTTTTATATTTTCTTGTTAAACAGATAAAGCTAGTTATAGTCCTGAGAGAACGACACTCGAGTCATTCTACTACTACACTACGGTTTTCGTTGTAGTTGTGGATTGCCTTTGGCTAAATAACAAATTTATTTGATTGAATCTGACACGTTCATCAAATTGGCGCCGTTGCCGGGGACTATACTCCTTTTTTCTGTTTAATTTGTTTATATTTACAGCTTTAGATTCCTAATTCTATTAGTTTTAGTTTTCCTATTTAATCTCTCTCTGATACTACTTTCCTAGTTTGTTTCTATTTCTCCTTTCCTAGCCATAGTAGTATTCGATATATAGAAATATTCTCGATTTTTGAAATTTCTAACGAGGCTAATTTTTAGTTTTGAGTTACTCTTACTACAGACATACAGGTATGATGTCCATGCGCGCTCGCATGACACCCCAATTCTCGCAGGTGAGGAGAGGATCATCCATATACCTGGAAGACGAGTTAAGGAGGTATGAGATGACGGAGTCCATGGTGAGGTACTTACCGAGGTACGAAGATGGAGTAGGGATGGACCCATGGAGTTTCATTCGATCCTATGAGGAGGAAATAGAAAGAATTCCAGCAGAAGTGTTTACTAAGGACCAATTGTGCAGAAAACTATTTTCTTTTGTTCTTGGGTATGAGCCGAGGCGTTGGATTGCAAGGTTTGAACCAGGATCGCTGAAAACTTGGGGCCAAGTAGTAGAGGAGTTCTTGGCGCGGTTCATGCCTTATCATGAGACGATTGCCTTACGTGATAGGATCCAATATTTCGAGCAAGGAGGGTATGAGCAGTTTTGTGACGCCTACGAACGTTTTGAGTCGTATAAACGTGAGTGCCCCCATCACCGTTTCGAAGATGGGAGTTGATTTGGTGCTTCGTTGGTGGACTTCGTGAAGAGGAACGACTTAGAGTGGATCAGTTGAGCGGCGGTCTGGGAGAATGTACGGTCGACGAGGCAGAAGAAGTCCTCCGTAAGTACGCCAGAGGTTCAACACAATCTGATGAGGTCATACCAATTCACATCACCGCAAAGGAAGAAGATCGAGGTGAAGCAGGAAGCTCATCCGAGGAATATTTTGAACCGAAGAAATCAGTGAGGAAGATGCACATGCCGAGCAAGTTGAAGATGATCTTCGTATAGCAAAAGTTGTTGAAGAAGTTGAAGTAACTGAGCATCTTACGGAAGAATTCAGCTTGTTGAATTGTGCTGAAGTAGAAGAGGTTCGAGAACTTGAAGAGGAGAAAGGATTGGAAGGCGACGCCCCCCTGGAGGTGGGGGGCGAGTCGCCCAGCATGGGGGGAGAACCGCCTCCCATGACCAATGAGCTGGACGACCCTAGCTCCCCTGTTTCTTTACTCTCAGACATTCGCATCAACCCAAAACCACTTCCTTCCGTTACTAATAAGGTTCTTAAGTACAAAGAGGTGAATCTACTTCTCCGAGGTGGAAAGCTTGACAAGCAAGATACATAGGAGCCACCACTAAAAAGCACCTCGATGAAGTCAAAGCGAATGTCCTCCTATTGATGAAGTCCTTATTGGATATGCCTGCAAAGCAAACCAGTCCATTCACCATGGTGAGATCTTTGAAGCTTCCTAGGTCTCTTTGCTACATCGGACCAAGAGAATGGCGGCCACCGTGGGGAGGTACTCTTGAGTCCATTCTTGAATACTCAGCCGACCGAGGCCAAACCGTTGGGTAACATCTAGTATCACTTTTTATTTACTCATTCTCTTTTGCTAGGGACTAGCTTAAGTTTCATGAGGGGGATGGGATGTGAACCATGATGCTAAGTATTGTTTGGCTTTGTGATGTTGAGTAGGATAGTCTTGTTTATTTTTATTTTGATTGCATTTGCACGTTTACTGCTTTCCTAGGATAGTCTTGCATGTTTTATATGGAGTTTATTGCCGAATTTTTTGAACTTTTTTATTGGGTAGATCAACTAACTATGACATTAATCGTATGCTTCATCTCTATGAATTTGTTTGAGGTTTTTCTCGCTTGGCTTGTCTCATTTATGTATTGCACTTAGTTAAGCATGGTAGTCTCGACATCACTTAGTGGTGTTTTCTCTACTGCGGTTCACGAAGGCCTTTATAATAGGATGATGCATGTTAGGGTCTTATGGTTGTTTTCCCGAGTAATTATGTACCTAAGAGGCAACAAGTCTTCACCATGCTTTGAGATTGCTAAATGCCTAGGAAGGAGGTAGTGTGAGGTTGTGTGATCCTTTGTTTATAACCTATTCTTCCGAATAGGTTTGGGGAGGGGGTTACACCGTCGTTAGACTTGTTTCTGTTTTTCATTTTCGTATCGTGAGTTTATTTTTCCTTTTCCGTGAATTTTGTACTCCAACCTATTCTTTCGAATAGGTTTGGGGAAGTCGTGTGAGTCATTTTGTTTCTCTTTTTGTTATGCTACTGCTGGCTAAAAAGAAAAAATCGAAAAAAAGAAAGAAAAATTCCAGGAAAAAAAGAGAAAAAGAAAAAGATAAAAAAGAATCTGGAAAGAAAAAAAAAAAAAAAAAAAGAAGACCCCAAAAAAGCAAAGAAGGGTCCAAAAAATAAAGCCAAAAGCAGATTAGCAAAGTTTTGAGTCTTTTCCATTTTTGTATTGTTCGTGATCGTGTTTTTCTATTTTTTATCTTTTTTGTCTTAAGTGTCATCTGTTCTAGACCACCCTCGTCCTGCCATTCAGGAAGTGGTGAATAGCTTAAGACTTTACTTGAGAGATGGGTAGAATAGGGGAGTGTTATCTTTTATAGGGAACCCTCCTTCGTTTGATGAGAGCCAGTACTGGTTCGACCTCTTTGAGGAAAAGTCTTAACATGGTGGAACAGCAGTAAGTCCTCAGTTTCATAGGCACGGGGCAACCATTCGTATCTTAGCATGCATCATTACGTCGTCACTGACTAGGTCCAGGTAGAGAATGTTACGAGAGACTATCTTGTCTTGACATAAGTGCTTATGTGGATGTGTATAAGTCAATCGAGGTATTCTTCAACCTAAATTCATGCTTTGATTTATATGGTTTTTGTTCATATGTTATTTGTTAGATTCAGTAATTTAGTTCATAATTATTTGGCATGAAACTCCAGTTTTGAGTCTTGCATGTTTTTTTGTATTAGAGTCTAGCTTAGTTGCTTGAGGACAAGCAAAGGTTCGGTTTGGGGAGTTTGATGAATGTGTATTTTACACTTTCATTCGAGTCTTTTTCACCTATTTTAGCTATCCTCTATGTTAATTTAGCTATATTTTAGTACATTTTATTAGAATAGTGTCACGTTTCCCTTTAGATTTTATTTTACAGGTTTTGGTTGAAATTCGGAGATTTACGGGTAATTATATTGAATTCTACAAGGAATTGGTGTTCCAGAAGCCTATTTGGAGTATCTGAAGGTTTCCGGATAGGATTTGGAGTCTAGGGGTCGAATCTGGAGGTTAGAAGGCCATTAGAAGTCTAAAACCGAGTCCGAAAAGGCAAAGAAATCCAAAACCGCGTCGAAAACGCGGAAATTCCGCGTTTACACTGTGGGGCGAACCGCCCCGTGCCTCGGGCGAACCGCCGCGGGCAATTTCCAGGCCTATATATAGTTGCGAGTTTTCTCTCCGAAATTCATATCTTTCCAAGCCTACTTTCTCACCTCTCTCTATAGTTTTAGGGAGGAACTTCCCGGGGCCTGTCCTGGGAGTTCCATAGCTTAGGGGATACTTTTTCATAGCAGTTTGGAGCTCGTAGGACCACAATCATCCGGAGATTGACAACCTTCGGTAACTTTGTATCTTACAACTTTTAACTACTTATTTTATATTCTTTCAATATGTTTTCTTCTATGATTGCTATTGATTGCATGCCTATGAGTAGCTAAATTTATCGTTGGTGGTAGTATGTGAATTCTTAGCGAGGGAAGATAATCATGCTAATGGCTATATCGCGCATTATACTCCGTGTCATTGCTTTATTTCGTTGATGAGTTGAACACCAAAATTCTCGTATGTTGTATTGATCATTATGCACACTTGGACACTTGTCGGCCAATCAGACTAAATTATCTTCGTAGTGTTGAATGATTACGGAACACAATAGGACGTTAGTTGTCGATGAGTCAGACCCTTATTATCTTCGTAGTGCTTAATACTTACAACAGGACCCAAGATTCATTCAAAGATCTCTATGCAAGACCGAGGAATTTATGCATGATTATCGACCCATTATGTTAAGAAGGACCATACTATCACCAACCTCCATTATCTGCTTGAAACCCCCTATTGCTTTCTATCTGCTGTCTTATATTTTCTTGTTAAACAGATAAAGCTAGTTATAGTCCTGAGAGAACGACACTCGAGTCATTCTACTACTACACTACGGTTTTCGTTGTAGTTGTGGATTGCCTTTGGCTAAATAACAAATTTATTTGATTGAATCTGACACGTTCATCAAATTGGCGCCGTTGCCGGGGACTATACTCCTTTTTTCTGTTTAATTTGTTTATATTTACAGCTTTAGATTCCTAATTCTATTAGTTTTAGTTTTCCTATTTAATCTCTCTCTGATACTACTTTCCTAGTCTGTTTCTAATTCATCCTTTCCTAGCCTTAGTAGTATTCGATATCTAGAAATATTCTCGATTTTTGAAATTTCTAACGAGGCTAATTTTTAGTTTTGAGTTACTCTTACTACAGACATACAGGTATGATGTCCATGCGCGCTCGCATGACACCCCAATTCTCGCAGGTGAGGAGAGGATCATCCATATACCTGGAAGACGAGTTAAGGAGGTATGAGGTGACGGAGTCCATGGTGAGGTACTTACCGAGGTACGAAGATGGAGTAGGGATGGACCCATGGAGTTTCATTCGATCCTATGAGGAGGAAATAGAAAGAATTCCAGCAGAAGGGTTTACTAAGGACCAATTGTGCAGAAAACTATTTTCTTTTGCTCTTGTGTATGAGCCGAGGCATTGGATTGCAATGTTTGAACCAGGATCGCTGAAAACTTGGGGCCAAGTAGTAGAGGAGTTCTTGGCGCGGTTCATGCCTTATCATGAGACGATTGCCTTACGTGATAGGATCCAATATTTCGAGCAAGGAAGGTATGAGCAGTTTTGTGACGCCTACGAACGTTTTGAGACGTATAAACGTGAGTGCCCCCATCACCGTTTCGAAGATGGGGAGTTGATTTGATGCTTCGTTGGTGGACTTCGTGAAGAGGAACGACTTACAGTGGATCAGTTGAGCGGCGGTCTGGGAGAATGTACGGTCGACGAGGCAGAAGAAGTCCTCCGTAAGTACGCCAGAGGTTCAACACAATCTGATGAGGTCATACCAATTCACATCACCGCAAAGGAAGAAGATCGAGGTGAAGCAGGAAGCTCATCCGAGGAATATTTTGAAACCGAAGAAATCAGTGAGGAAGATGCACATGCCGAGCAAGTTGAAGATGATCTTCGTATAACAAAAGTTGTTGAAGAAGTTGAAGTAACTGAGCATCTTACGGAAGAATTCAGCTTGTTGAATTGTGCTGAAGTAGAAGAGGTTCGAGAACTTGAAGAGGAGAAAGGATTGGAAGGCGACGCCCCCCTGGAGGTGGGGGGCGAGTCGCCCAGCATGGGGGAGAACCGCCTCCCATGACCAATGAGCTGGACGACCCCAGCTCCCCTGTTTCTTTACTCCCAGACATTCGCATCAACCCAAAACCACTTCCTTCCGTTACTAATAAGGTTCTTAAGTACAAAGAGGTGAATCTACTTCTCCGAGGTGGAAAGCTTGAAAAGCAAGATACACAGGAGCCACCACTAAACAAGCACCTCGATGAAGTCAAAGTGAATGTCCTCCTATTGATGAAGTCCTTATTGGATATGCCTGCAAAGCAAACCAGTCCATTCACCATGGTGAGATCTTTGAAGCTTCCTAGGTCTCTTTGCTACATCGGACCAAGAGAATGGCGGCCACCGTGGGGAGGTACTCTTGAGTCCATTCTTGAATACTCAGCCGACCGAGGCCAAACCGTTCGGTAACATCTAGTATCACTTTTCTATTTTTCCTATTTAATCTCTGATACTGTTTTCCTAGTTTGTTACAGATAGTGTATGCCACATACACGATCTAGAGGAACACCGCTTGCTGATTCAATTGCTAAGATCGACAGAGTCTACCACCAAAGAAGGCGACTACTTCAAAGGCGTGAACTAGAGGAAATAGAGGATACCGATTTCTCTGAATCTCTACACAGTCTTTACAAGGAAATCGACGGAATGGCAGAAGCTAGACCACTGAAAGCATGGATTCAACCCTCCAAGGATCGTATGAGGGGACCGGCACTTGTTCTTTCGTGTGCAACTCGAGATCTGGAAATCAAGAACCACGCGTTCCAACAACTTCCGAGGTTCTATGGCTTAGCAAGGGAAGATGTGATGGGGTACTTGCACGATATCGATGATTTCGTCAACCAACTCCCACGACCCGGAGCTGAAATAACAACGGATGAGTTGAGGATGAAGGTTTTTGCTATGGGGCTTGGCGACAGAGCAAAGTCGTGGTTGAGTTCTCTACCGGCGGGCTCGCTGGACACTTGGGAGAAGGTTTTTTCAGCTTTCATGGAAAAATACTTCCCTCACACCTTGACTACCGCGCTTAAGGCGCAAATCACTGGATTCAAACAGGACTATGATGAGACCATCTACACCGCGTTTGAGAGGTTCCAAGACCTCATGAACAAGTGCCCCCACCATGGTTTTGAACTTTCTGATCTAGTCCAACACTTCTACAATGGACTAACCTTCGAGAACCAACAAGTGGTGGACTTCCAATGCCGTGGCAATATTTGGGAGGAAACCGCAGAAGCTGTCTGGGCAGTTTTCGAAAGCTTGCTAAGGGTTCGCAGTTCAAGGACCCAAGGGCAATGGTTAGGAGACGTGGACCTGAAGCTCCACCTACTCAAGAAGCCCCTATGTATAGGGGGAATGGGGATCAATTCGAGTGCTTTACCAACGAATTGAAACAAGTCCTCAAGAGCGCCACTGGAACATCTGTTTCAAACGAAGTTTGCCGAATATGCAAGAACTATGGCACGGGGCTCATATGTGTAGATCGGAGCTTGTATATGATGATAGCAACTGGGTTCAAGGAGGCGAAGAGGAAGCCTTTGCTACGGAGTTTGGTACTCAAGAAGCTAGCTACGGACAAGACAGTAGGAATCCTCGAGGTGGATTGTGGAGAAGAGGGTTCCGGAACAATCAAGGATATGCACCGGCTAGCCAAACTTATGGACCTAACCAAGACTGTAGTAGGCTTAACTATGGTAATGACCACTGCGAAAACCCCGCTCCAAAAGAGCAACCGAAGTCGAAGTCGGCTCAACTGATGGAGAACTTGCAAAAGATGGTTGATCACGCCCAAAGTTTCCTCAAACGTTATGAAGAAGATTCTGAGAAGACTAGGGCAAGGCTTGATCGGTTGGAAGAGAGCACTAGGCTTGCCCATCAAAAGATGCAAGAATTGATTGACCGAGGAGCAAGTAGGGAGCAAGGCAAGCTGCCTAGCAACACTGAGAAGTCGATGTCCATTACCTTGGTGGGTGATCTACCTGTCGAAATCACCATCAAGAAGGTTGCTAAGTGCGAGTGTTGCAAGAAGGAAGAAACTCCACTGGCCAAGGAAGAAGAGAAGGACCTTGGTACTGATGAGAGTGAAGAGGAGCAAGAGGATCCCGAGCCACTCCGTCAAAGTTTCGATGTTAAAGTCGGGATTGGTGAACTTGAAGATGTCCGTGCCACACTAGACACGGGATCCTACTCTAATGTGCTCCCAATGAATGTGTTCGAGAAGAGTAGCCTTGGAAAACTAACTGAGCATAAGGCTATTGTGCAACTGGCGGATGGATCCTTTGTGAGACCCGAAGGCGTGGTGAAGAATGTATTGGTCAAGATTGGTGAAGCTTCTGTATACACCAATTTGTAGTTATGCCGGCGTTTACACCTGGGATGGGGGATGTCGTCCTCTTGGGGCGAACATTCTTGACCAAGCTACGCTCCGTGATAGACATTTACCGAAGGACTTGCACCATTGGGGTGGATGTCAAGCGACACGTGTTGCGAGCCATATCTGATCCACCTGATCACTTCAATGCTTCTCACACTATTAACTACTGTGGTCTTGCTGTCTATGTTCATTCTTATTCGCAGGTTCGTGGCATGAGGAGAAGATCCATGAAGGGGAAGTCTAGTACCCTCAAAAAGAAGAGCTAGGCGCAACCAGAAGTCGAGTCAAAGACTTTAAACAATGGCGCTATCAGGGAGGCAACCCGGAGTTTTTATCGCTTTTTACTGCTTTTTTGCATGCATTCATACTTGAACAATTTGCTTTTCTTATGCGAATTTGTTCGTCTCTGTGTCGTATGTGCTTATGTTCGTATTTGACTGAATTTTTTTCGAGTGGTTTTATGAGTAAAATGGTTCTGGGGATTAAAAACCGCGTTTTCTTTCGAAAGTTTCGTCTCCCCGCCTCAGGAGGTGGGGGGCGAATCGCCCCCCATGGGGGCGAATCGCTCCACGAGTCCAGAGAGCTTCGCGCTCTCTGGACGTGCGGGGCGATTCGCCCCACATGCGGGGCGATTCGCCCCGCACGGGGCGACTTGCCCCACGCCTGGGGCGACTCGCCCCGCGTTGCTGCTGGGAGACAAACGGGGGGCTCCCCCCATTTTCTCTCATTTTGCTTCATCTCCTTCAACTCACTCCAAAAAGTTCCCCATTTTTCAAAATATCTTCAATCCTTCATAACTTCTTCATTATTCCATCAAATTGTGTGTTCTTTAGCTTCAATCTAAGCCCGTTACGTGCTCTTTCTTTTATCCGAACAAATTTCTTCCTAGTTCATTCAATCTTCGGATTTGAGGTAATCTCACATGAACCCTAATTTTTCAAATTTGGGGGTTTTTTGATTTATGCTTCAATTAAGCTTGTATGATGTATGGGTTGATGATTTGTGTGATTAGAAACGTTATTCACTATCAATTGCATGTTCAATTAGGCTTGGTTTGTTGATTTGAGATTTTTGCTATTAGATGACTATATCTTGTTAGGCAATGTATCTTTTACTTTCATTCCATGTTTAAACTTGTGTTTGTTAATATGATAATGATGGGTGTAATGATAGAATGCATGATTGATGAAGTTGAGGATTTATGATGTTAGATTTTTGTTACTATGGTATGAATTGAGCCTTATGATTCAAGGCATTTGTTGTCTAGCAAGAGCATAATGTGATATGTGATTGAAGTAGTTACATTGATATGTTGCATGATGAAGTAGCTAGACTAGACATTGGGTTTTTTAGGAGTTCGATTGTTGTAGATATCGCTCGTTTGTTCGCTCGTATATTTTCATATGCATAAGCATGTTTTGTGTCATACAAGATACTAATTGTTGTTTGTAGGAATCATGGCCCCACGATGATCAAAGAAAGCCGGCTCGAGCAAGAAGGGAAAGGGGGTAGCATCAAGCTCCCAACCTTCTCACAACGTGTACGAGTTGTCTCTAGCTGCAATAGATGTCCGACAAAGGCTCGAAGCGGAGCTAGCCCAAGGTGGGAGATCGATCATACCAGATAGGCGGATAGATATTCCGGATGAAGTAGCTCAAATGGTAGGGTACAGGACGCTCTCCCGAATGGCGACAAAAGGAATTGGGTTTGGTATACTTCAAACAGATTCAAGGGGTACGACATGAGCCCCCTCCAAGAGTTCTACGCTGGATTCACTGATCTTGAGGAGCATCGCCGAGAGGATAGGCAAGCAAGGTGGGAGCAACAACAGCTCATCCGTCAGCAACAGGAGGCTCTACAGCAGTCCAATGATCTCCTGTCTGACATGTGGAGGGACTATTATGGGGATCACAATCCCGATAACTAGTCTTTTCACATGTCCACTCTCTGCCAACCGAGGCCAAACCGTTCGGTAACATCTAGTATCACTTCTTATTACTCATTCTCTTTTGCTAGGGACTAGCTTAAGTTTAGTAACGGGGATGGGATGTGAACCGTGATGTTAAGTATTGTTTGCATTTGCATTTGCACGTTTACTGCTTTGTTAGTTTTTAGGTTGCATTCACTACATTCATCCTAGGATAGTCTTGCATGTTTTATGTGGAGTTTATTGCCAAACTTTTTGAACTTTTTTATTGAGTAGATCAACTAATTATGCCATTAATCACATGCTTCATCTCTATGAATTTGTTTGAGGTTTTTCTCGCTTGGCTTGTCACATTTATGTATTGCACTTAGTTAAGCTTGGTAGTCTCGACATCACTTAGTGGTGTTTTCTCTACTGCGGTTCACGAAGGCCTTTATAATAGGATGATGCATGTTAGGGTCTTATGGTTGTTTTCCCGAGTAATTATGTACCTAAGGGGCAACAAGTCTTCACCATGCTTTGAGATTGCTAAATGCCTAGGAAGGAGGTAGTGTGAGATTGTGTGATCCTTTGTTTACAACCTATTCTTCCGAATAGGTTTGGGGAGGGGGTTACGCTATCATTAGACTTGTTTTTCGTTTTTCAATTCTGTGTTGTGAGTTTATTTTTCCTTTTTCGTAAATTGTGTACTCCAACCTATTCTTTCGAATAGGTTTGGGGAAGTCGTTCGTGATTATTTTTGTTTCTTTTTCGTTGTGCTACTGCTGGCTAAAAAAATCAAAAAAAAGGAAAAATTCCAGAAAAAAGAAAAAAAACTGGAAAAGAAAAAAGAGAAGGAAGAAAAAGAAAAAGACCCCAAAAAAAGGCAAAGAAGGGTC
The DNA here is from genome assembly GCA_028274465.1 of Plantago ovata. Lineage (NCBI taxonomy): Eukaryota > Viridiplantae > Streptophyta > Magnoliopsida > Lamiales > Plantaginaceae > Plantago > Plantago ovata. The sequence goes on from CM051458.1 coordinate 50,829,918, forward strand.
CACAGAAAAGAAAAGCCAAAAAGCAGTTTAGCAAAGTGTTGTGTCTCATTTTCCAATTCTTATAATGTTCGTAATCGTGTTGTAATTTTCTATCTTTTCTTTTTTGAGTGTCATCTGTTCTAGACCACCCTCGTCGTGCCATTCAGAAAGTGGTGAATAGCTTAAGGCTTTGCTTGAGAGATGGGTAGAATAGGGGAGTGTTATCTTTTTTAGGGAACCCTCCTTCGTTTGATGAGAGCCAGTATTGGTTCGACCTCTTTGAGGAAAAGTCTTAACTTGGTGAACAGTAGTAAGTCTTCAGTTTCATAGGCACGGGACAATCATTCGTATTCTAACATGTTTCATTACGTCGTCACTGACTAGGTCCAGGTAGAGAATGTTACGAGAGACTATCTTGTCTTGACATAAGTGCTTATGTGGATGTGTATGAGTCAATCGAGGCATTCTTCAACCTATATTCATGTTATGATTTGTATGGTTTTTGTTCATATGTTTTTTGATAGATTCAGTAGATTAGTTCATTTCATTTGGCATGAGACTCCATTTTTTGTGTTGCATTGTTTTTTGCATTAGAGTCTAGCTTAGTTGCTTGAAGACAAGCAAAGGTTCGGTTTGGGGAGTTTGATGAATGTGTATTTTACACTTCCATTTGAGTCTTTTTCACCTATTTTAGCTATCCTCTATGTTAATTTAGCTATATTTTAGTAGCATTTTATTAGAATAGTGTCACGTTTCCCTTTAGTTTGTATTTTACAGGTTTTGGTTGAAAAACGAGGTTTTCCGGGCAATTATTTTGAAGTAGACAAGGAATTGGTGTTCCAGAAGCCTAATTGGAGTAGCTGAAAGATTTTGGATAGGATTTGAAGTCTAGGGGTCGAGTCTGAAGGCTAAAAGGTCACTAGAAGGCAGAAACCGAGTCCGGAAAGAGGAAGAAATCCAAAAACGCGTCGAAAACACGTTTTGGGCCGAAAAACACTCCCGGGCGAGTCGACCGGGACGTGGGGCGAATCGCCCCACACCAGGCGAATCGCCCGGTGTGTGTGGCCCTTCGCCCCACACAATTCGAATGCCTATATATATGAGCTTAGTTTTCTCCGTTTTTCATACTTTTCCAGACCCTTTCTCTCACCTTTCTCATTAGTTTTAGGTAGGAATTCTCCAGAGCCTGTTCTGGGGTTCTTAGCTTAGGAGATACTTTTTCTTAGCATTTTGGATCTTGTAAGATCGCGATTATTCGGAGATTGACAACCTTCGGTAACATTGTATCTTACAGTTTTTCTATTTATATTTATATATCTTTCATCATGTTTTCATTCATTCGTGGTATGATTTCTGTTGATTGCATGACAACTATGAGTAGCTAAACTTCTCGTTGGTGATAGTATGTGATTTCTTGGCGAAGGGTTAATAATTATGCTAATGGCTATATCGCGCATTATACTCTGAGTTATTGCTTTATTTCTTTGATCTATCTAAATCTATATCTTCGTAGTGTTGAATAATTACGGAACACAACTGGACAATTCATTGATCAAAGATCTCCATGCAAAACCGAGGAATTTATGCATGATTATTAACCTGTTATGCTTTGAATGACCATACTATCACCAATCTCCATTATCTGTTAAGAAAAACCTTTGCTAAGACGTCTGTTGTTTTATATTCTTAAGTTAAATTAGATAAATCTAGTTATAGCCCTTAGAGATCGACACTCGAGGTTATTCTACTGCTACACTACGGTTTTCGTTGTAGTTGTGAATTGCCTTTGGCTAAATACAAATTTATTTGATTAGTTGGAACCCGACAATCCAACGTTCATCAGCAACTTGGACAATCTCGTATGGTCCATCCCATCGAGTACGGAGCTTCTCTGGAAATAAGCGAAGTCTGGAATTGAACACTAAGGCTTTCTGGCCAAGGATCAGCTCTTTCCGCACAATGCCACGGTCATGGTACTTTTTGGTGCGCTCCTTGTAAAGCTTGGCGTTCTCATAGGCACCGAGGCGTAGTTCATCAAGCTCGTCGAGTTGCATCAACCTTTCTTCCCCAGCTTTTTCCATATCAAGGTTTAGCTCCTTTATTGTCCAATAAGGTCTGTGTTCCAGCTCAACCGGAAGGCGGCATGCTTTCCCAAACACAAGCTTATACGGAGGGGTGCCGATTACTATTTTGTAGTTGGTTCTATACGCCCAAAGCGCATCATTCAGTTTTCCAGCCCAATCCTTCCTGCTAGGCTTCACCACACGCTCAAGGATCTTTTTAATTTGACGGTTGCTAACCTCTACTTGCCCAGAAGTCTGCGGATGATATGGTATAGCAACATTATGGGTAACACTGTATTTCTTCATGAGTGAGGTGAAGGAACGGTTGACGAAGTGAGAACCTCCATCACTGATAATTGTTCTAGGAACTCCAAACCGGGCGAAAATCACATCCTTCAAGAATTTCAAGACTACCGAAGCATCATTCTTCCTAGTGGGGATTGCCTCCACCCACTTAGTGACGTAGTCCACCGCGACTAGGATGTACTCATATCCCGAGCTTGATGGGAATGGTCCCATGAAATCAATTCCCCATACATCAAAAGGTTCTACCACTAGATTCCCTTGCTGGGGCATTTCTTCCTTCTTGCCAATATTGCCCCCTCGCTGACATGGGTCACAATTCTTCACAAATTCCCTCGCATCTCGGTGCAAGGAAGGCTAGAAAAATCATGCCTGTAACACCTTACGGGCTGTTTTAGCTCCACTGTAGTGTCCACCACAGTGAAGCTCATGGCAATGACTCAGTCCACTTCATTGTTCTCCTTGTGGAACGCATCTCCTCAAGATTCCATCGGCCCCTTCTCTAAGAAGGTTCGGATCATCCCATATGTAAAACCTGCACTGTTTTGAAAGTGCTCTCCAATCGGAGGCTGAGAAATTAGTTGGGCAAATACCCGTAGCCAAATAATTCACAATATCAGCATACCATGGCTCTTCATCTACTCTCATCAAGTGTTCATCGGGAAGGTCCTCATTAACGGGAATTGCATCTACAGGGATATTTGGAATTCTAGAGAAGTGATCAGCTACGCAATTTTCCTTACCAGCCCTATCCACTATGGTCAAATCAAAGTCTTGTAACAATAAGACCCAACGGATTAATCTTGGCTTAGAATCTTGTTTAGCTATTAAATGTCTTAAAGCAGCATGATCAGTATGGACATTCACAGGGTGTCCTAACAAATAAGACCTAAACTTCTGTAAAGCAAAAACAACACCTAAAAATTCTTTTTCAGTAGTTGTATAGTTAACTTGAGCTGAGTCTAGGGTCTTACTAACATAGTAAATCACACGATACTGCTTATCCACCTTTTGGCATAAAACAGCCTCCATAGCAAAATTTGAGGCATCACACATTATCTCGAAAGGAAGTTTCCAATTAGGTGGCACAACTATAGGAGCAGTAATTAATCTTGCCTTAAGGGTGTTAAAGGATTCTAAGCAATCTTCAGAAAAATTGAAACTCACATCTTTTGCAAGCAAGTTGCTTAAGGGTTTTGCAATTTTCGAAAAATCTTTGATAAACCTCCTATGAAATCCTACAAGACCAAGAAATGACTGAAGTTCTTTGACACAAGTGGGTGGGGGAAGCTTCTCAATTATCTCTATCTTTGCCTTATCAACTTCGATCCCCCTATCGGAGACCACATGTCCTAGAACAATGCCTTCCCTAACCATGTAATGACTTTTCTCCCAACTTAGAGTTAAATTGCATTCGATACACCTTTTCAGAACAAGATCTAATCTATGCAAGCATTCATCAAACGAATCACCAAAAAGGGAAAAATCATCCATGAAAACCTCAACAAACTTAGTCACCATATCAGAAAAAACAGAAAGCATGCACCTTTGAAAAGTGGCGGGGGCGTTACATAGCCCAAACGGCATTCTCCGGTAAGCAAACGTTCCGAAAGGGCAAGTGAATGTCGTCTTCTCCTGGTCCTCTGGCGCAATTGGAATTTGATAGAAACCTGACAAGCCATCAAGGAAACAATAAAATTTCCGCCCCGCGAGGCGGTTCAACATGTCATCAATAAATGGGAGAAGAAAGTGGTCTTTCTTTGTGGCGGCATTTAATCTCCTATAATCAATGCACATCCGCCAACCTGTGGTTTTCCTAACTGGCACTAGATCTCCCTTCTCATTCTCCTCTACTGTAATCCCAGATTTCTTAGGTACAACATGTACGGGGCTTACCCCCACCTACTGTCAGGAATGGGGTAGATCATGTCGGCATCTAGCAACTTAATCACCTCTTTTTTCACTACTTCTTGCATGGCTGGGTTTATCCTACGCTGAGGTTGCCTAACGGGTTTGGCATTTTGTTCTAGAGTGATATTGTGCACACACCGTGTAGGGCTTATCCCCTTTATATCGCTAATTTCCCATCCTATGGCTGTAGAATTTTCTTTCAGGACTTGGACTAGCCTACCTTCTTCTATGCTAGATAGGTGTGAAGAGATTAATACAGGCTTTTTCTCATTTTCCCCTAAGTACACATACTTAAGGTGCCTAGGAAGGGGTTTTAGTTCTAAGCTAGGCTCTTCTGGAAGTCGGTTCTCTCCCTCTTCTTCCTCTTATGGGTTCAAGCACCTCTTCTCCGAATGGGATTTCGGGTGTGCTATCCATTCTCTCAACTAGTTCCCTTGCTTCCTCATACATGTAACACGCCTCTACCTGCATGGTTAGTGCCTCTTGAAAAGGTTCAATATCATCATGGCAATGGTGAAATTCAGAAATCACAGAATCATAGCAATCAATAAACTTCAATTCTTCTATAACTTCTTTATCGACTATACTACATCCTACCAATTGAATTTTCTCACCCATTACCTCCATGGTGATTTTCTTGCCTTGTAGTTCAAGACATGTATTGGTAGTGGCCATAAATGGTCTTCCAAGCAGCACCACGTGTTCGCGAACATGGCTCTTTCCTTCCTCGGCTGACTTCATCACTACAAAATCTGCAGGAATTATCAATTTGTCTACCTTTACGGCCTCAATTATTCCCACAGGGCGCTTCAAGCTTTGGCCGCCATCTATACAACCATCTCGGTTGGCTTCACCTCTCCAAGGTCTAGGGCTTTGTATACTGAGTAGGGCATCAGGTTGATGCTAGCTCCTAAGTCGAGCATATCCTTGGTGGACCGTCCATTCCCCATGGTAATATCTATGATGAAGCTTCCTGGATCTCTTTGCTTCGCGGGAAGCCCCGCTATAGAATTCACCGTCTCCATCCCGTTAACATCCCCCCTAGTGCAATCCTTTTATTGCTCTTGACCTCTCGAAAGAACTTCGTATGGGCGGGAACATTCTGGATTACCTCCAATAGAGAAACATTAACTTCGACTTTAGAGAGATGCTTGAATAGCGGTGACTCCTGTATATCCTTCTTGGCTGGCTTGATCCTATCAGGGAATGGCATGTGAGGTTTCGGGGGCACATAAGGGTTGGAGGACTTATGAAGTCCCTCCTCAATGTTTGGTGTGTCCCCCTTCTCCCCATTGTCGTCGCCGCCTTCAGATGTGCGGGGTGCATCGTCCTGCACTTGAGAGTCTGTTGAGCCCTCACCAACTTCATTCTCCTTGCTTATGCCTGCATTGTTAGTCATAGTAGATTTAACTGATAGTGTATATGTCCTAGAGACATTCCTTATTAAGGGCATGCAGCCCTTATAAAGGGCATATATGTACTATTACACAGGTCAACGTAATATAATATATGTTTGTTGTTTGACTATTGAGTATCGCTTTCATATTTATATTACACCAGGCATGCAGCATGTCATATCTCTATTCCTGTCTGTATTGATATTAAACATGTCCCCTCGGATAGATGACCGATCACACAGATAGTGGGAGCTATGTGAGTTATCATCTATCCCAAACTCTCCCTAGTCGAGGTTCATCTCGGATGTAGGGGTCTGAATGAACCAGCTGAGACTAGTATGCGTGGAGGTTATACTTGTTGGAGCAAGTGTGAGCCGATCCCACGGCCACGGAACGGATTGTTGGACAATCAAGAAACGTTCCCATAACTACGCATAGTTGTTCGAAGGATGATTACCAAACAATGGAAGTACCCACCGGACACTCCCATCGATGTATACTCTACACCGAAGTGTCTATGGGAACCGGTAAGTTGTCGAAGTGATGCCAGTCGTCCTTTGGACTTACAAGACTTTATCATCACATTTGTTGCCCCATATCCTTGGTGGACCCGTCGATGTCAGCTCTGAATAAGCAGCTGACCTAAGACACGATCCAGGATTATGGCTACATACAAATGGGGATGATAAGTGATTCTGTGAAGGATTCATCTCTCATGTGTAGCACATGAGAGCACTACTCATAGTCGTTCATAGTTGTGATTGGTAAAACTGCTGGCCAGTGTATCAATACTATTATGATGGTCATAATGGATATTGGATTCACCATGCAACTCACTGAAGACGCCCGTGGATGTATTATTGGGATAGACACTTCATCGATCCTAGATGCATTCGAGTCAGTCAAATGAAGGGACGTTACCATCGCCTCGTTGAGCGCAACAGACTTCGCAACGAAAGGGTTTACTTTGAGAAACCTCTCAAACGTCCTCGTGTATTAATATTGCAAATGGAACCGTCTAGGAATTCCATTTTGCCTAGTCTACAACTTGCTTAATACAATGAGGCCCTATGGGTCACACTATGTGGTGATTCAGCTTATCCGAATATCCTTGAAGATGGAATCGCAATTGATTTGGAATTAATTGTGATTGATGGATTATAATTGATTTGGAATTAATTATAATATTTAGTGGCTCAATTAATGATTTGGAATTATTAATTGAATTGGCTAATTAATTGTATTTTATGTAAATACAATTAAAGATTATATTTTAGAAATATAATAGAGGTTTGATTTGAAAGGATATGTTAATTTAGAATTAACATATGCACATGGGCAAAATCTACTTGGAGTTTGAATTGCCTTAGAACTATAAGTGGGTCCCAAAATCGGGACCCACCTATCTCCCTTGGGACACGCGCGCGCGAGATGGATTAGGGGAAGGAGTTCGACTCCTTCCTCTATTAGAAGTCCAAGGGATAAGTTAGATTTTCCTGATTGAGTTTTAATTTGATTGGAAATGAATCTAGACTTGAAATTGGTTTCCTAGTGCGATAAGAATTAAATTCTTATTCCTTTACGAAGTCTAATTGCTTATGCTTTAGGCTTCTATTGACTACTATATATAGTAGACTATTAGAGAGCTTTTGACAAAGACTTTCATAGAGTTATTCTACCAGTTTTCTTAGAGAAAATAAAAGTTCTTCCCTACCTCTCCATAGCCCACACGCGCGCCACCCTTTCCGGAGGAAAACCGCCGCCCCATCTTTTTGGTCACACAAAAAGAATATCCTAGCATTCTTCCGATAGGCTGTTCATCCGTGGATACCAAGGTTGAGGTTCTGGGAGCTGGAAACTAACTTTTATTGTCTTGCAGATAATCAAAGTATTGCAGATATCTTCGACTTCGATGAAGGAGAAGATTCACCGGATTATTACGAAGACTTGGAAGCTGTGCTTGCTTTTGGAGTATTGTAAGTCTTCTAATTGACGTGTTTAAATATATAAGGCATATACATAATCAATTAACCTGCATGTTAAGAAATTTTTTGAAATTCCGCTGCGTACCTAGGGGTAACTCTGACCTTATTTTCTTACAGTGGTATCAGAGCCAAGTTAATTGATTACGTATATACGTATATATGTTGTATGATTTTGTAGTTTATGTGGATGCAATTCATTTTATGATTAATTCGATTTTCAAAAGTTTTGTTTTTATATAAATTTAGAATTTATAATTTTTCAAAAAAAAAAAAAAATTTATATATATATCGGACCGGCCGCCTACGCGACGCAGGCGGCGGGCGCCTGCGGACGCAGGCACGGTAGGGGACGGGACGTCCCGTATTTTAATATATATATATTTTTTCGGGTTGGACCCAAAATCGAATTTTTGAAAATTTTGAGGATTGAATTTTATATTTGGAATATAAATATGATTTAATTGTAATTGTTTTTAACTAGAGGGGTTAAATTTAATTAGTATAAATTTAAAGGGCTTATTTGTAATTTATCAATTTATTGTTTATTGCAAATTAGTCCTTCTATTTTGAATTTTAGATTTAACACCTCCAAGGTTTCGAAAATTACAATTAAGTCCTTAGGGTTTTCGAAAATTGCTACCTGGTCAATAGAATTTTTGATTTTTTCAATCTAGTCCAAATTTTCAATTATTTCATAGAGATTATAAGTATGGGATTATAATTTTCATAATGAAATTATGAAGTCATTTGGCATCCACATAGGCTACTACTTGTTTGTTTGCTCGATATGCTATTGTTTGACAATGCATGTTAAAATACCATGTATTTTACTTTCCGTTCGACCGCTATGCATGCGAGGGTAGGCGGCGCCCTCTTATTTGTCGGACCGCATATTTTATGTATGGGTAGGCGCCGGGTAGGCGGCGCCCATTATGTGCTTGACCGCGTTTAGAACTAGAATGGATAGGTGGCATCCATTACGTGTAGACCGCTCATGCATGATGGGTAGGCGGCGCCCTTATTTGTTTGTAGATGACTGATAACAACCCTCAAGCTACAAGCCCCAACCAATATAAGTGCAGAAATATGCATATGTATGTATTTCTGAGATGCTTTCCATGGGGTTCTTTAATTCTGAACTTTCATTGCGTTTTCCTGTATTGGCGACCTCGTCTTACAGACTCGCAGTGATCGTCAGATTAGAGTAAGCCTATGGTTATAACTTACTGCATATTGTATCTAGCGACCTCGATAGGTACAATATGTAGAGCATCGGGTTAAATTAGATTTAACACCCAAGAGTTGCGTGACGCAATTGGATAGTGCTACCGGTCATATTATGCTATGCGACCAGCCCCCGTTGGAGTATAGCATTGTATGGATTTGGATCTTGGCCACTACGGTAACTTGTTGGACATTACCCGTATGTTTGTTTTGGAGGCAAGCATATGTGAAAATAGTGGGAGCTAAACAACTAAAGGACCTTGTTGTTTAGTTATGTTGACTGTGTATTTAGAAATAGTATTTCAATAGTTGATTTATTATTTTCGTTCTATACTATTTCTCCTAAGAAAAACCGAAATGGCGAGTATCTCGCTCCGTGCTGTCTTAGAGAAGCAAATTTTGACCGGACCAAACTTCCTAGATTGGATCAGGAATATACATTTGGTGCTGAGGTACGAAAGGATTGAGTGCGTCTTGGACGAGGCTAATCCCGTGTGTCCCGAGAATCAGACTGCCAATCAAGTTGCTGATTTGGAATCAAGCTAACAAGGCAAAGTCTGATAAGCATCATGAGGATGCTATATCCGCGCAGTGTATTATGCTGGCGGCAATGAGCAATGAGCTGCAGAGACAACATGAAAGCATGTTGCCGTATGAGATGCTAAAGCATCTTGAGTCGCTCTTTAAGACGACAGCCAGAAGTGTTGAATTTGATTTGATCAAAGAGATACACAGATGCAAGCTCAATGAAGGAGGGAACATGTCTGAACATGTTCTCAAGATGAGAATAAGATCATGGTGATCTTTGTCCTTCAATCATTGCCGAGTTCGTATTCGCAGTTCATCATTAACCACCATGAATGCGAAGGACGTAACACTGCCCGAACTCCATAATCTGCTGAAGACATATGATCAAACTCTTCCTAAGAAGGAAAAGTCGATCATGTATGTTGGGCAACCGTCTAACCCGAACCCGAGAAACAAAGGTGCTAAGGGTAAGGGAAAGTCGGAGCCAAGGCTAACACTTCGAGTGATAAGCCTAAGCGTCTGAACCAGAAAAGGAAGTTCAAGAGGACCGGAGCGGTACACACAGATGAATGTCTTTTCTGTAAACAGAAAGGGCATTGGAAGAAAGATTGCCCTAAGCTAAGGGCAGATCAAGCTAAGAAGCCGCCGGCTTCTAGCTCAGGTATGTTTGTTATTGAAATGAACATGACTACTTTTGACTCCAATGGTTGGGTATTAGATACAGCCTGTGGCTCGCACATTTGTAATAATGTGCAGGGGCTAATTGAACACAGGCTAGTCAAGCAAGGTGAAATCGACTTGCATGTTGGGAACGGCAATCCAGTTGAAGCCAAACGCGTTGGACGCTGCAAGATAGATTTACCTTCGGGACAATGTTTAGAACTTGATAACGTTTATTTTGTTCCATCCATTGTCAGAAATATTATTTCCATTCCGTTGTTAGACAATTTGGGTTTTTCCTTTCGATTTGCTAATAATACTTGTTATTTTTCATTAAATGACCAGTATTATGGAAAGGCTCGCTTAGTGAATGGTTTATATATTTGCAAAGTAGTCTACCTTTATTTCAAATACATAACAAACAACCGTCTTCAAGTAGGAAGAATAATCCATCTTATCTATGGCATTGTCGGCTAGGCCATATCAATGAAACACGGATTCAAAGACTAAGGAAGTTGGACTACTTAGAACCATTTGATTTTGAATCATATGGTACATGCGAATCATGTGTTAAGGGTAAGATGACGAACAAACCTTTTGTTGGACAAGGTGTTCGTGACACTCGCTACTTAGAGCTCATACATACCGATGTATGTGGACCTTTTAAAGTTCATGCCCGTGGGGGTTATCCTTACTTCGTTACCTTTACTGACGATTTCTCAAGGTATGGATATCTTTATCTTATGAAGAATAAATCCGAGACCTTTGGGAAATTCAAGGAGTTTAGGAATGAGGTCGAGAATGAATTGAACCTAAGGACAGTCACTCTTCGATCAGATCGAGGAGGTGAATACCTTAGTGAAGAATTTATCGACTACTTGAAGGAAAATGGAATTCAATCGCAATGGACTCCTCCTGGAACACCACAATTGAATGGTGTGTCTGAGAGAAGGAATCGAACCCTGTTAGACATGGTGAGATCAATGATTGGATTCTCGACTCTTCCAAAATATCTATGGGGATATGCACTACAAACTGCAATCTACATTCTGAACCGTGTACCATCTAAATCAGTGGAGAAAACTCCTTATGAGTTATGGAAAGGAAAGAAGCCCTCACTGGGCTATCTTAGACCTTGGGGTTGTCCTGCGATAGTTAAACTGATGCTCACTGATAAGTTAGATGCCAAGGGTGTCAAAGTATATTTCATAGGCTATCCTCGTCAGACGAGAGGCTATGAATTCTATCATGCTGAAAGATCACAAGGTGATAGTATCTAGAAACGTCAAGTTTTTAGAAGCAGAATACCTCGAAGAAGAGAGGTTAGATGACATGATAGAACTTGAAGAAATTCAAGACTTTGACACGCGCGAACATGAGTTCTCTAAATCTTCTGATTTGGACTCAAGTTCAGTGGGAGCTTTCGAAGCAGACAAGGGTAATGATATGACACTTGCTAGGCATGTCATAGTCAGTGGGAGTCCTGTGATTAGATCAACAGTTGAAACCACACCAATAGAACCCATTGTCAATCAAACTATGCAACAATTTGCACAAGAGCAGCCTCCCGCTAGGGAACAGGGTCGCGGGGCGCGACCAGCTGCATCAGTGCCCACTGATAATGTTCGTGTTACACGAAGCCAGAAAAGAAAAGCACCAGAACCGGTCGAGCTCCGTAGGTCGAAGAGGATCCTAAAAGGACCTCAGAAGCAAAGCTTTATGATAGAAGACATCAGTGAACTTGATGTCGGCTTATCAGATCGGGAAGATCCCGAGACCTACAAAGAGGCAATAATTGATATTGACTTAGACAAATGGCAAGAGGCCATGGAATTAGAAATGGACTCCATGTACCTGAACCAAGTTTGGAACTTGGTAGACTTGCCCCAAGGGGTTAGACCTATTGGTGCAAATGGGTCTTTAAACGAAAGACAGATGCCAATGGCAAGGTACAAACGCACAAGGCTAGACTTGTGGCGAAAGGCTACACGCAAAGGTATGGCATCGATTACGATGAAACCTTTTCACCGGTAGAAAAATTGAAGTCCATTCGAATTCTACTTGCGATAGCTGCCTACTATGATTATGAAATCTGGCAGATGGATGTAAAGACTGCCTTCCTCAATGGCAACCTTGAGGAAGAGGTCTATATGGTACAGCCGGAAGGTTTTATTAGTAAAACCAGGCCAACTGCTGTATGCAAATTACAGAGATCCATCTATGGGCTAAAGCAAGCGTCTAGGAGCTGGAATATCCGATTTGATGAAGTTGTCAAATCGTTTGACTTCGTCAGAAGCAAGGAAGATCCCTGTGTCTACACTAGGCACAGCGACAAGGGAGTCGTTTTCATGATCATCTATGTTGATGACATTTTGATCATCGGAAACAATGTCTCTATGCTAGAAGAGACTAAAGTTTGGTTATCAAGTACCTTCTCAATGAAGGACTTCGGTGAAGTGAACTACATCCTAGGGATCAAGATCTATAGAGATAGATCCAAGAGGATGTTAGGATTGACACAGTCCACCTACATCGACAAAATACTGAAGCGTTATAAGATGGACGACTTAAAGAGAGGCTTTCTCCCAGCTAAGCATGGGATTGTCTTATCAGTTAAGGATAGTCCTAAAACTCATGAAGAAAGAAATGCAATGAGTCGTGTGCCCTATGCTTCGGCAGTAGGGTCTATAATGTATGCAATGAATTGCACAAGGCCCGATGTGGCATATGCGCTTAGTGTCACTTGTCGACAATAACAAAATCCAGGAGTACCTCACTGGACTGCTGTAAAGAACATTCTTAAGTACCTTCGGAACACCAATTCTTGTCTACTTCAATATAATTGCCCGGAAAACCTCGTTTTTCACTCAAAACCTGTAAAATACAAACTAAACGGGAAACGTGACATTATTCTAATAAAATACACTAAAATATAGATAAATTAACATAGAGGATAGCTAAATTGGTGAAAAAAAGACTCAAATGAAAGTGTAAAATACACATTCATCAAACTCCCCAAACCGAACATTTGTTTGTCCTCAAGCAACTAAGCTAGACTCTAATGCAAAAAACAATGCAACACAAAAAATGGAGTCTCATGCCAAATGAAATGAACTAATCTATTGAATCTATCGAAAAACATATGAACAAAAACCATACAAATCATAACATGAATATAGGTTGAAGAATGCCTCGATTGACTCATACACATTCACATAAGCACTTATGTCAAGACAGTATAGTCTCTCGTAACATTCTCTACCTGGACCTAGTCAGTGACGACGTAATGAAACATGTTAAAATACGAATGGTTGTCCCGTGCCTATGAAACTGAGGACTTACTACTGTTCACCAAGTTAAGACTTTTCCTCAAATAGGTCGAACCAATACTGGCTCTCATCAAACGAAGGAGGGTTCCCTAAAAAAGATAACACTTTCCTATTCTACCCATCTCTCAAGCAAAGCCTTAAGCTATTCACCACTTCCTGAATGGAAGGACGAGGGTGGTCTAGAACAGAAGACACTCAAAAATAAAAGACAAAAAATTACAACACGATTACGAACATTACATGAATTGAAAAATGAGACACAGCACTTTGCTAAACTGCTTTTTGGCTTTCTCTTTTTTTGGACCCTTCTTTGCTTTTTTTTGGGGGTCTTTTCTTTTTTTTCTTTTCCAGTTTCTTTTTCCTTTTTCTGGAATTATTTTCTTTTTTCCTTTTTTTCGATTTTTAGCCAGTAGTAGCACAACGAAAAAGAAAGTAGAAATGACACACAAACGACCTCCCCAAACCTATTCGAAAGAATAGGTTGGAGAATAAAATTTACGAAAAAAGAAAATAAACTCACAACACACTCTAAAAAATGAAAAACAAGTCTAATGAAAGTGTAACCCCCTCCCCAAACCTATTCGAAAGAATAGGTTGCAAACAAAGGATCACACAATCTCACACTACCTCCTTCCTAGACATTTAGCAATCTCAAAGCAAGGTGAAGACTTGTTGCCTCTTAGGTACATAATTACTTGGGAAAACAACCATAAGACCCTAACATGCATCATCCTATTATGAAGGCCTTCGTGAACCGCAGTAGAGAAAACACCACTAATTGATGTAGAGACTATCAAGCTTAACTAAGTGCAATACATAAATGTGACAAGCCAAGCGAGAAAAACCTCAAACAAATTCATAGAGATGAAGCATATGATTGATGTCATAGTTAGTTAATCTACCCAATAAAAAAGTTCAAAAAAATTTGGCAATAAACTCCACATAAAACATGCAAGACTATCCTAGGATGAATGTAGTGTATGCAACTAAAAACTAAGAAAGCAGTAAACGTGCAAATGAAAACAAAAAACAAGAAATTTCACGAGTTTATCATAAGCAAGACAAGTATAGAGATAACCAGTGATAACCCCCCCCCCCCCAAACCTGAACGTCGTCGCTCGTCCCGAACGTCGAAAGTGGATTCAAGGTGAGAGCTAATACTTGTATAAGTGACCTATAATACTCAATCAAACTTGTGAGAAAACAAAACGGGTGATAAACAAGGTAAAAAGATCGAAGTATGGCTTCACTCGCTGGCCATTCACCTTGAAGGTATTGCCCGTCTTTGGATCAAAGAGTTCTACAGCTCCATGGGGAGCAACTTTGATAATTTCGTACGGTCCATCCGAACGAGTACGGAGCTTTCCAGGAAATAGTCGAAGGCGAGAATTAAATACCAAAGCTTTTTGCCCAGGAATCAGTTCCTTACGTACTATACCACGATCATGATACTTCTTAGTAAGTTCCTTGTAGATCTTGACATTTTCATAAGCACCTAGTCATAATTGATGAACCGAGAGTTGTCGGGTCCCGATTAATCAAATAAATTTGTTATTTAGCCAAAGGCAATTCACGACTACAACGAAAACCGTAGTGTAGCAGTAGAATGACCTCGAGTGTCGTTCTCCAAGGACTATAACTAGCTTTATCAAATCTAATTTAGAATATAAAAACAGCAAACGGAATAGCAAAGGTTTTTCTAAAAAATAACGGAGATTGGTGATAGTATGGTCCTTCAAAACGGGTTAATAATCATGCGTAAATTCCTCGGTTTTGCATGGAGATCTTTGATCAATCAATTGTCATGTTGTAATTATTAAACACTACGAAGATATAGATACTGACAGGTCAAACACTATTGTCCAATTGTGTTCCGTAATTATTCAACACTACGAAGATATAGATATGCATAGGTCGACTAGGGTCCAATTTTGCATAATAATTAATCAACATACGAAGATATAGGTTGCACCTGATCAACGAAATAAAGCAATAACACGGAGTATAATGCGCGATATAGACATTAGCATGATTATCAACCCTTCGCTAAGAATTCACATACTACCACCAACGATAAGTTTAGCTACTCATAGTTGTCATGCAATCAACAGAAATCATAGAAGAAAACATGTTGAAAGATATATAAAAATAAGTAGAATAAACCGTAAGATACAATGCAACCGAAGGTTGTCAGTCTCCGAAGAATCGCGATCTTACAAGCTCCAAACTGCTATGAAAAAGTATCTTCTAAGCTACGAACCCCCAGAACAGCCTCTGGGAAGTTCCTACCTAAAACTACAGAGAAAAGTGAGAGAATAGGTCTGGAAAAGTATGAATTTCGGAGAAAAACTGAGCAACTATATATAGGCCTCGAATTTTTGTGGGGCGAAGGGCCCCACACACCGGGCGATTCGCCTGGTGTGGGGCGATTCACCCCACGTCCCGGGCGATTCGCCCGGGAGTAAAATTCGCGGAATTCCGCGTTTTCGACGCGTTTTTGGATTTCTTCCCCTTTTCGGACTCGGTTTCTGACTTCTATTGGCCTTCTAACCTCCAGATTCGACCCCTAGACTCCAAATCCTATCCGGAAACCTTCAGATACTCCAAATAGACTTCTGGAACACCAATTCCTTGTCAACTTCAATATAATTGCCCGGAAATCCTCGATTTTCAACCAAAACCTGTAAAATAAAATCTAAAGGGAAACGTGACACTATTCTAATAAAATGCACTAAAATATAGCTAAATTAACATAGAGGATAGCTAAAATAGGTGAAAAAGACTCAAATGAAAGTGTAAAATACACATTCATCAAACTCCCCAAACCGAACCTTTGCTTGTCCTCAAGCAACTAAGCTAGACTCTAATACAAAAAACAATGCAAGACACAAAATGGAGTCTCATGCCAAATAAAATGAACTAATCTACTGAATCTACCAAAAAATATATGAACAAAAACCATATAATCAAAGCATGAATATAGGTTGAAGAATACCTCGATTGACTTATACACATCCACATAAGCACTTATGTCAAGACAAGATAGTCTCTCGTAACATTCTCTACCTGGACCTAGTCAGTGACGACGTAATGAAGCATGCTAAGATACGAATGGTTGTCCCGTGCCTATGTAATTGAGGACTTACTGATGTTCCACCATGTTAAGACTTTTCCTCAAAAGAGGTCGAACCAGTAGTGGCTCTCATCAAACGAAGGAGGGTTCCCTAAAAAAGATAACACTTTCCTATTCTACCCATCTCTCAAGCAAAGCCTTAAGCTATTCACCACTTCCTGAATGGCAGGACGAGGGTGGTCTAGAACAGAAGACACTCAAAAATAAAAGACAAAAAATTACAACACGATTACGAACATTACATGAATTGAAAAATGAGACACAACACTTTGCTAAACTGCTTTTGGCTTTCTCTTTTTTTGGACCCTTCTTTGCTTTTTTTTGGGGGTTTTTTCTTTTTTTTCTTTTCCAGTTTCTTTTTCCTTTTTCTAGAATTTTTTTCTTTTTTCCTTTTTTTCGATTTTTTAGCCAGTAGTAGCACAACGAAAAAGAAAGTAGAAATGACACACAAACGACCTCCCCAAACCTATTCGAAAGAATAGGTTGGAGAATAAAATTTACGAAAAAAGAAAATAAACTCACAACACACTCTAAAAAATGAAAAACAAGTCTAATGAAAGTGTAACCCCCTCCCCAAACCTATTCGAAAGAATAGGTTGCAAACAAAGGATCACACAATCTCACACTACCTCCTTCCTAGACATTTAGCAATCTCAAAGCAAGGTGAAGACTTGTTGCCTCTTAGGTACATAATTACTTGGGAAAACAACCATAAGACCCTAACATGCATCATCCTATTATGAAGGCCTTCGTGAACCGCAGTAGAGAAAACACCACTAATTGATGTAGAGACTATCAAGCTTAACTAAGTGCAATACATAAATGTGACAAGCCAAGCGAGAAAAACCTCAAACAAATTCATAGAGATGAAGCATATGATTGATGTCATAGTTAGTTAATCTACCCAATAAAAAAGTTCAAAAAATTTGGCAATAAACTCCACATAAAACATGCAAGACTATCCTAGGATGAATGTAGTGTATGCAACTAAAAACTAAGAAAGCAGTAAACGTGCAAATGAAAACAAAAACAAGAAATTTCACGAGTTTATCATAAGCAAGACAAGTATAGAGATAACCAGTGATAACCCCCCCCCCCAAACCTGAACGTCGTCGCTCGTCCCGAACGTCGAAAGTGGATTCAAGGTGAGAGCTAATACTTGTATAAGTGACCTATAATACTCAATCAAACTTGTGAGAAAACAAAACGGGTGATAAACAAGGTAAAAAGATCGAAGTATGGCTTCACTCGCTGGCCATTCACCTTGAAGGTATTGCCCGTCTTTGGATCAAAGAGTTCTACAGCTCCATGGGGAGCAACTTTGATAATTTCGTACGGTCCATCCGAACGAGTACGGAGTTTTCCAGGAAATAGTCGAAGGCGAGAATTAAATACCAAAGCTTTTTGCCCAGGAATCAGTTCCTTACGTACTATACCACGATCATGATACTTCTTAGTAAGTTCCTTGTAGATCTTGACATTTTCATAAGCACCTAGTCATAATTGATGAACCGAGAGTTGTCAGGTCCCGATTAATCAAATAAATTTGTTATTTAGCCAAAGGCAATTCACGACTACAACGAAAACCGTAGTGTAGCAGTAGAATGACCTCGAGTGTCGTTCTCCAAGGACTATAACTAGCTTTATCAAATCTAATTTAGAATATAAAAACAGCAGACGGAATAGCAAAGGTTTTTCTAAAAAATAACGGAGATTGGTGATAGTATGGTCCTTCAAAACGGGTTAATAATCATGCGTAAATTCCTCGGTTTTGCATGGAGATCTTTGATCAATCAATTGTCATGTTGTAATTATTAAACACTACGAAGATATAGATACTGACAGGTCAAACACTATTGTCCAATTGTGTTCCGTAATTATTCAACACTACGAAGATATAGATATGCATAGGTCGACTAGGGTCCAATTTTGCATAATAATTAATCAACATACGAAGATATAGGTTGCACCTGATCAACGAAATAAAGCAATAACACGGAGTATAATGCGCGATATAGCCATTAGCATGATTATCAACCCTTCGCTAAGAATTCACATACTACCACCAACGATAAGTTTAGCTACTCATAGTTGTCATGCAATCAACAGAAATCATAGAAGAAAACATGTTGAAAGATATATAAAAATAAGTAGAATAAACCGTAAGATACAATGCAACCGAAGGTTGTCAGTCTCCGAAGAATCGCGATCTTACAAGCTCCAAACTGCTATGAAAAAGTATCTTCTAAGCTACGAACCCCCAGAACAGCCTCTGGGAAGTTCCTACCTAAAACTACAGAGAAAGGTGAGAGAATAGGTCTGGAAAAGTATGAATTTTGGAGAAAAACTGAGCAACTATATATAGGCCTCGAATTTTTGTGGGGCGAAGGGCCCCACACACCGGGCGATTCGCCTGGTGTGGGGCGATTCACCCCACGTCCCGGGCGATTCGCCCGGGAGTAAAATTCGCGGAATTCCGCGTTTTCGACGCGTTTTTGGATTTCTTCCCCTTTTCGGACTCGGTTTCTGACTTCTATTGGCCTTCTAACCTCCAGATTCGACCCCTAGACTCCAAATCCTATCCGGAAACCTTCAAATACTCCAAATAGACTTCTGGAACACCAATTCCTTGTCAACTTCAATATAATTGCCCGGAAATCCTCGATTTTCAACCAAAACCTGTAAAATAAAATCTAAAGGGAAACGTGACACTATTCTAATAAAATGCACTAAAATATAGCTAAATTAACATAGAGGATAGCTAAAATAGGTGAAAAAGACTCAAATGAAAGTGTAAAATACACATTCATCAAACTCCCCAAACCGAACCTTTGCTTGTCCTCAAGCAACTAAGCTAGACTCTAATACAAAAAACAATGCAAGACACAAAATGGAGTCTCATGCCAAATAAAATGAACTAATCTACTGAATCTACCAAAAAATATATGAACAAAAACCATATAAATCAAAGCATGAATATAGGTTGAAGAATACCTCGATTGACTTATACACATCCACATAAGCACTTATGTCAAGACAAGATAGTCTCTCGTAACATTCTCTACCTGGACCTAGTCAGTGACGACGTAATGAAGCATGCTAAGATACGAATGGTTGTCCCGTGCCTATGTAATTGAGGACTTACTGATGTTCCACCATGTTAAGACTTTTCCTCAAAAGAGGTCGAACCAGTAGTGGCTCTCATCAAACGAAGGAGGGTTCCCTATAAAAGATAACACTCCCCTATTCTACCCATCTCTCAAGTAAATTCTTAAGCTATTCACCACTTCCTGAATGGAAGGACGAGGGTGGTCTAGAACAGATGACACTCAAGACAAAAAAGATAAAAAATTGAAAAACACGATTACGAACATTACAAGAATTGGAAAATAAGACACAACACTTTGCTAAACTGCTATTTGGCTTTCTTTTTTGGACCCTTCTTTGCTTTTTTTGGGGTCTTTTCTTTTTTTTTCTTTCCAGATTCTTTTTTCTTTTCCTTTTTTTCTTTTTTTTCTGCAATTTTTCTTTCTTTTTTTTTTTTTCGATTTTTCTAGCCAGCAGTAACATAACAAAAAGAGAAACAAAAATGACTCACACGACTTCCCCAAACCTATTCGAAAGAATAGGTTGGAGTACAAAATTCACGAAAAAGGAAAATAAACTCACGATACGAAAAATGAAAAACAGAAACAAGTCTATGATGGTGTAACCCCCTCCCCAAACCTATTCGGAAGAATAGGTTATAAACAAAGGATCACACAACCTCACACTACCTCCTTCCTAGGCATTTAGCAATCTCAAAGCATGGTGAAGACTTGTTGCCTCTTAGGTACATAATTACTCGGGAAAACAACCATAAGACCCTAACATGCATCATCCTATTATAAAGGCCTTCGTGAACCGTAGTAGAGAAAACATCACTAAGTGATGTCGAGACTACCATGCTTAACTTAGTGCAATACATAAATGTGACAAGCCAAGCGAGAAAAACCTCAAACAAATTCATAGAGATGAAGCATACGATTAATGGCATAGCTAGTTGATCTACCCAAAAAAAAGTCCAAAACGTTTGGCAGTAAAACTCCATATAAAACATGCAAGACTATCCTAGGAAAGCAGTAAACGTGCAAATGCAATTAAAAAACAAGATACCATACTCAACATCACAAAGCCAAACAATACTTAACATCATGGTTCACATCCCATCCCCCTCATGAAACTTAAGCTAGTCCCTAACAAAAGAGAATGAGTAAATAAAAAGTGATACTAGATGTTACCGAACGGTTTGGCCTCGGTCGGCTGAGTATTCAAGAATGGACTCAAGAGTACCTCCCCACGGTGGCCGCTATTCTCTTGGTCCGATGTAGCAAAGAGACCTAGGAAGAGTCAAAGATCTCACCATGGTGAATGGACTGGGTTGCTTTGCAGGCATATCCAATAAGGACTTCATCAATAGGAGGACATTCACTTTGACTTCATCGAGGTGCTTGTTTAGTGGTGGCTCCTGTGTATCTTGCTTGTCAAGCTTTCCACCTTGGAGGAGTAGATTCACCTCTTTGTACTTAAGAACCTCAGTAGTAACGGAAGGAAGTGGCTTTGGATTGCTAGGAGTGTCTGCGAGTAAAGGAACAGGGGAGCTGGGGTCATCCAGCTCACTGTTCATGGGAGGCGGTTCTCCCCCCATGCTGGGCGACTCGCCCCCCACGTCCAGGGGGGCGTCGCCTTCCAATCCTTTCTCCTCTTCAAGTTCTCGAACCTCTTCTACTCCAGCACAATTCAACAAGCTGAACTCTTCCGTAAGATGCTCAGTTACTTTAACTTCTTCAACAACTTTTGCTATACGAAGGTCATCTTCAACTTGCTCGGCATGTGCAATTTCATCTTCCTTACTGATTTCTTCGGCTTCAAAATACTCCTCGGATGAGCTTCCTGCTTCACCTCGATCTACTTCCTTTTCGGTGATGTGAATTGGTATGACCTCATCGGATTGTGTTAAACCTCTGGCGTACTTACGGAGGACTTCTTCTGCCTCGTCGACCGTACATTATCCCAGACCGCCGCTCAACCGATCCACTCTAAGTCGTTCCTCTTCACGAAGTCCACCAACGAAGCACCAAATCAACTCCCCATCTTCGAAACGGTGATGGGGGCACTCACGTTTATACATCTTAAAACGTTCGTAGGCGTCACAAAACTGCTCATACTCTCCTTGCTCGAAATATTGAATCCTATCACGTAAGGCAATCGTCTCATGATAAGGCATGAACCGCGCCAAGAACTCCTCTACTACTTGGCCCCAAGTTTTCAGCAATCCTGGTTCAAACCTTGCAATCCAACGCCTCGGCTCATACCCAAGAGCAAAAGAAAATAGTTTTCTGCACAATTGGTCCTTAGTAAACCCTTCTGCTGGAATTCTTTCTATTTCCTCCTCATAGGATCGAATGAAACTCCATGGGTCCATCCCTACTCCATCTTCGTACCTCGGTAAGTACCTCACCATGGACTCCGTCACCTCATACCTCCTTAACTCGTCTTCCAGGTATATGGATGATCCTCGCCTCACCTGCGAGAATTGGGGTGTCATGCGAGCGCGCATGGACATCATACATGTATATCTGTAGTAAGAGTAACTCAAAACTAAAAGTTAGTTCTATTAGCGTAATCAAACACAATATAACCAAAAATTTTGAGAGCACAAACACGCAAGGTAACCATGATCAGATTAGATGAATTTACTGAAGAAGATAGGAGGAAAGAAATATGGTAAGAAAGTGAAATTTTTGAGAGACAATCCAAGAGCTGTTATGGGGGTTGAATGCTGAAAATATAAACAAATTAAACAGAAAAAAGGAGTATAGTCCCTGGCAGCGGCGCCAATTTGATGAACGCGGATTTGTCAGTTCCGGTTCAAGCAAATAAATTTATTATTTAGCCAAAGGCAATTCACAACTACAACGAAAACCGTAGTGTAGTAGTAGAATGACCTCGAGTGTCGTTCTCTAAGGACTATAACTAGCTTTATCAAATCTAATTTAGAATATAAAAACAACAGACGTAATAGCAAAGGGTTTTCTAACAGATAATGGAGATTGGTGATAGTATGATCCTTCAAAGCATAACGGGTCAATAATCATGCGTAAATTCCTCGGTCTTGCATGGAGATTTTTGATCAATCTAATGTCCTGTTGCAATTATTAAGCACTACGAAGATAAAGATACTGACAAGTCAAGCACTATTGTCCAGTTGTGTACCGTAATTATTCAAAACTATGAAGATATACACGCGCATAGGTCGAAGAGGGTCCAATTGTGCATAATAATTAATACAACATACGAGAATTTAGGCTGAGCCTGATCAACGAAATAAAGCAATAACACGGAGTATAATGTGCGATATAGCCATTAGCATGATTATCTTCCCTTCGCTAAGAATTCACATACTACCACCAACGATAAGTTTAGCTACTCATAATAGGCATGCAATCAACAGAAATCATGGAAGAAAACATGTTGAAAGATATATTAAAATAAGTAGAATAAACTGTAAGATACAATGTTACCGAAGGTTATCAATCTCCGAAGAATTGCGATCCTACAAGCTCCAATCTGCTATGAAAAAGTGTCCTCTAAGTTATGAACCCCCAGAACAGGCTCTAGGAAGTCCCTACCTAAAACTACCGAGAAAGGTGAGAAAGTAGGTCTGGAAAAGTATGAATTTCGGAGAAAATCTGAGCAACTATATATAGGCCCCGAAATACTGTGGGGCGGTTCGCCCCACACACCGAGCGAACCGCCCGGTGTGGGGCGAGTCGCCCCACGTCCGGGGCGGTTCGCCCGGGAGTGTTTTTCGTGGAATTCTGCGTTTTAGACGCGTTTTTGGATTTCTTCCCCTTTTCGGACTCGGTTTCTGTCTTCTAGTGGCCTTCTAACCTCCAGATTCGACCCCTAGACTCCAAATCCTATCCGGAAACCTTCAGATACTCCAAATAGGCTTCTGGAACACCAATTCCTTGTCAACTTCAATATAATTGCCCCGAAATCCTCGATTTTCAACCAAAACCTGTAAAATAAAATCTAAAGGGAAACGTGACACTATTCTAATAAAATGCACTAAAATATAGCTAAATTAACATAGAGGATAGCTAAAATAGGTGAAAAAGACTCAAATGAAAGTGTAAAATACACATTAATCAAGGGCCCCACACACCGGGCGATTCGCCTGTTGTGGGGCGATTCGCCCGGGAGTAAAATTCGCGGAATTCCGCGTTTTCGACGCGTTTTTGGATTTCTTCCCCTTTTCGGACTCGGTTTCTGACTTCTAGTGGCCTTCTAACCTCCAGATTCGATCCCTAGACTCCAAATCCTATCCGGAAACCTTCAGATACACCAAATAGGCTTCTAGAACACCAATTCCTTGTCAACTTCAATATAATTGCCCTGAAAACCTCGTTTTTCAACCAAAACCTGTAAAATAAAAACTAAAGGGAAACGTGACACTATTCTAATAAAATGCACTAAAATATAGTTAAATTAACATAGAGGATAGCTAAAATAGGTGAAAAAGACTCAAATGAAAGTGTAAAATACACATTCATCAGTAATTCATCAAGCTCATCTAGCTGCAACAATCGTTCCTCGCCAGCTTTTTCCATATCAAGATTGAGTGCTTTTATAGCCCAATATGCCTTGTGTTCTAGTTCTACGGGAATATGGCATGCTTTCCCTTACACAAGTCTGTATGGAGTGGTTCCAATCACCGTCTTGTAGCTAGTCCTGTATGCCCAAAGTGCATCATTCAATTTTCCTGCCCAATCTTTCCTACTAGGCTTCACTACTCGCTCCAGGATCTTCTTAATTTGACGGTTACAAACTTCGACCTGGCCCGATGTCTGTGGATGATATGGCATAGCGACACTATGGTGGACACCGTATCTCTTAAGAAGGGAGGCAAAGGTTCTATTGACGAAGTGTGACCCTCCATCACTGATGATTGTCCTAGGGCACCCAAATCTAGAGAATATTACTTCCTTCAAGAACTTCATAACAACTGCATCGTCATTTGTTCTTGTAGGAATTGCCTGCACCCATTTAGTCACATAATCCACCGCAACAAGAATGTATCCATAACCTCCACTGGATGGAAATGGTCCCATGAAATCAATGCCCCATACGTCGAAAGGTTCGACCACTAGATTCCCTTGAAGGGGCATTTCGTCTTTCTTGCTAATATTACCACCTCGTTGACATGGGTCACAATTCTTCACAAAAATTCGAGCATCTCGGCATATTGTTGGCCAGAAAAATCCTGCTTGCAGTACCTTGCGAGCTGTTTTCAAGCCACTATAGTGTCCTCCACAATTAAGCTCATGGCAATGACTCAACACACTTTGTCGCTCTTCTTGTGGTACACATCTCCTTAGAATCCCATCAGCTCATTCTTTGAATAGATGCGGATCATCCCATATGTAAGTCCTGCAACGCTTGGCAAAAGCTCTCTTGTCGGAGGCTGAAAAGTTAGTGGGGCAAACATTCATAGCCAAATAGTTTACAATATCAGCATACCATGGCTCTTCACTAGCCTTCATTAAGTGCTCATCAGGGAGGTCCTCATTGATGGGTATCGAATCAACAGGGATATTAGGTATTCTAGACAAATGATCGGCTACTAAATTCTCCCTACTAGCTCTATCCACTATGGTCAAATCAAAGTCTTGCAGCAAAAGGACCCAACGGATTAACCTAGGCTTAGAATCTTGCTTAGCTATCAAATGTCTCAAAGCAGCATGATCAGTATGGACATTCACAGGATGACCAATTAAATAAGACCTAAACTTTTGTAAAGCAAAGACAACAGCTAAAAATTCCTTTTCAGTAGTTGTATAATTAACTTGCGCGGAGTCCAGAGTCTTACTAACATAATAAATCACACGATACTGCTTATCAACTTTTTGGCATAAAACAGCACCCATAGCAAAATTCGAAGCATCACACATAATCTCAAAAGGAAGATTCCAGTCGGGTGGCACAACAATGGGAGCAGAGACAAGCTTTTCCTTAAGGGTATTAAAAGCATCTAAGCACTCACTAGAAAAATGGAAAACCACATCTTTTGCAAGCAAGATACTTAAAGGTTTAGCAATTTTCGAAAAATCCTTAATAAACCTCCTATGAAACCCTACATGACCAAGAAAAGACTGTAATTCTTTCACACAAGTAGGTGGGGGAAGTTTTTCAATGATCTCGATCTTAGCCTTGTCTACCTCAATACCTCTTTCAGAGACTACATGTCCTAGAACAATGCCTTCCCTAACCATGTAATGACTTTTCTCTCAGCTTAAGGTCAAATTGTATTCAATGCACCTTTTCAAAACAAGATCTAATCTTTGCAAGCATTCATCAAACGAATCACCAAAAAGGGAAAAATCATCCATGAAAACTTCAACAAACTTAGTTACCATATCAGAGAAAACAGAAAGCATGCACCTTTGAAAAGTGGCGGGAGCGTTGCATAGTCCAAACGGCATCCTCCTATAGGCAAACGTTCCGAATGGGCAAGTGAATGTCGTCTTCTCCTGATCCTCTGGTGCAATCGGAATTTGGTAGAAACCTGATAAACCATCAATAAAACAATAGAATTTCCGCCCCGCAAGGTGGTTTAGCATGTCATCTATAAATGGTAAAGGGAAGTGGTCTTTCTTAGTGGCGGCATTTAATCTTCTATAGTCAATGCACATCCGCCATCTAGTGGTCTTCCTAACCGGTACCAACTCTCCCTTTTCATTCTCTTCCACCGTGACTCCTGATTTCTTAGGAACTACATGTACCGGGCTCACCCATCGACTATCAGGAATGGAGTAAATCATATCGGCATCTAGCAACTTGATCACTTCTTTCTTTACCACCTCTTGCATGGCCGGATTTATCCTTCGCTGAGGTTGCCTAACGGGTTTGGCATCTTGTTCTAGAGTGATGTTGTGCACACACCTAGTAGGGCTAATTCCTTTGATATCACTAATCCCCCATCCTATAGCTGCAGAATTTTCTTTCAAAACTTCAATTAGCCTACTTTCTTCGTCGTTGGAGAGATGTGAGGAGACGATCACAGGCTTCTTCTGATTTTCTCCTAAGTAGACATACTTGAGGTGCGCAGGAAGTGGCTTTAATTCTAAGCTAGGCTCTTCAGGAAATTTACTTTCTTCCTCTTCTTCATCCAAAGGTTCAAGCACTTCTTCTCCTACGGGAATTCCTGGGGTGCTATCCATCATTTCAACTAGTTCCCTTGCTTCTTCGGTCATGTAGCATGTCTTAGTCTGCATGGTTAGTGCCTCCTCAAGTGGCTCACAATTATCATAGCAATGATGGAATTCGGAAATCATGGAATCATAGAAATCGACAAAATTTAACTCTTCCACGACTTCCTTATCTCCGATGCTACATCCTACCAATTCAATCTTCTCACCCATTACCTCCATGGTAATTTTCTTGCCCTTAAGTTCAAGGCATGTGTTGGTAGTTGCCATGAATGGTCTCCCAAGTAGTACTACGTGCTCGCGAATATGGCTCTTTCCCTCGTCTGCAGATTTCATTACTACAAAATCAGCTGGAATTATCAATTTGTCCACCTTTACAAGGATATCCTCTATTATCTCGACTGGCCTCTTCACACTTTGGTCCGCCATTTGGACGACCATGGCAGTTGGTGTCAGTTCTCCGAGATCCAGGGCCTTGTATACCGAATAGGGCATTAAGTTAATGCTAGCCCCTAAGTCAAGCATTGCCTTTGTGGTCCGACCATTCCCTAAAGCGATGTTGATGATGAAACTTCCAGGATCTTTTTTCTTCACATGTAATCCGGCAATTGAGTTTACCGTTTGAACCCCATTCACTTCCTTTCCTGAAGTAACCCTTTTGTTCTTTATCTCACGAAAGAATTTCGTATAAGCCGGAATGTTTTGGATTAACTCCAAGAGAGGCACATTGACTTCCACCTTTGAGAGGCGTTGGAATAGGGGTGACTCTTGAATATCCTTCTTGGCTGGCTTGATCCGACTTGGGAATGGTACATGTGGTTTTGGAGGCACATATGGATTAGAAGATTTGTGAAGTTCCGCTGGTGTAGGAGTTCCTACTACGACTTCATCATCACCTATGTCTTCCACGGATGGTCTGGGTTCATCATTCTTTACAGGAACTTCTTGAGGTTCTTTGGAACTTTCGCTAACCTCTTGTTCTGTGCTTGGTCCTGCATTTTCGGTCCCAGTAGATTCAACACGTTTAGGACGCACGATGGTAGGAATTTTGGTCATCTTGCCTCCACGGAGTAGTAGATTCACTTCTTCGCACTCATTCTCCTTGGAAGTGGCTCGGGATCAGTTTCAGGTGTCACATCGGGGGAACTGGTCGTCCAATTCCCTGGAGCTGGGGGGCGATTCGCCCCCCACATCGGGCGGTTCACCCCCACTTCCAGGGGGGCGTCTTCGACAGCTTTTCCGTACTTTTCACACTTCAGCAGGCTAAGCTCCTTGATAAGTTGCTCAGTTACTTCGACTGCTTCAAAAGCCTTTTCGATGCGAAGATTGTTTTCAGCTTGTCCTGCGTGTGCTATCTCAAAAACTCTCTCAATGGCTTTAATCCCTGCGTAAAACGCAAGTTCCTCCTCTTCACTGATATCTTCGTCTTCAGAATATCCTTCGTATAAGCCGTCAGTTTCGCCCCGATTTGAATATACGTTGATGACTTGACTCGACATTATCTTCTCGGATTGTGCAGATCCATTGGCGTACTTTTGAAAGACCTTCTCTGCCTCTTCAACTGTACATTCTTCTAAACCTCCACACATCCCATCCACTTGAAGCCTAACATCATCACTAGTCCACCAACAAAATACCAAATCAGCTCCTCGTCGTCGAAACGGTGATGGGGGCACTCACGTTTATACAGCTCAAAACGTTCATAGGTGTAACAGAACCGCTCGTACTCTCCTTGCTTGAAGTGTTCGATTCAATTCCGTAGTGCAATCTGATAGTGTATATGTCCTAGAGACAGTCCTTACTAAGGGCATAGAGCCCTTATAGAGGGTATATATGTACTATTACACAGGTCAACGTAATATAATATATGTTTGTTGCTTTTACTATTGAGTATCGCTTTCATATTTATATTACACCAGGCACGCAGCATGTCATATCTCTATTACTGTCTGTATTGATATTAAACATGTCCCCTCGGATAGATGACCGATCACACAGATAGTGGGAGCTATGTGAGTTATCATCTATCCCAAACTCTCCCTAGTCGAGGTTCATCTCGGATGTAGGGTTCTGAATGAACCAGACGAAACTAGTATGCGTGGAGGTTATACTTGGAGCAAGTGTGAGCCGATCCCACGGCCACGGAACGGATTGTTGGACAATCGAGAAACGTTCCCATAACTGTGCACAGTTGTTCGAAGAAGGATTATCGAACAATGGAAGTACCCACCGGACACTCCCATCGATGTATACTCTACACCGAAGTGTCTATGGGAACCGGTAAGTTGTCGAAGTGATGCCAGTCGTCCTTTGTACTTACAGAACTTTATCATCACATTTGTTGCCCCATATCCTTGGTGGACCCGTCGATGTCAGCTCTGAATAAGCAGTTGACCTAAGACACGATCCAGGATTATGGCTACATACAAATGGGGATGATAAGTGATTCTGTGAAGGATTCATCTCTCAAGTGTAGCACAGGAGAGTACTGCTCATAGTCTGCATAGTTGTGTTGGTAAAGTCACTGGCCAGTGCAAATGATATATTATGATGGTCATAAGTATATCTTAACCAAGCAACTCCCTGAGACACCCGTGGATGTATTATTGGGATAGACACTTCATCGATCCTAGATACATTCGAGCAAGTCAGATGAAGGGACGTTACCATCCCCGCGTTGAGCGCAACAAACTTCGCAACGAAAGGGTTAGCTTTGAGAAACCTCTCAAACGTCCTCATGTATTAATATTGCAAATGGAACCGTCTAGGAATTCCATGTTGCCTAGTCTAGGACTTGGTTAATACGATGAGGCCCTATGGGTCACACTATGTGGTGATTCAGCTGATCAGAATATCCTTGAAGATGGAATCGCAATTAATTTGGAATTAATTGTGATTGATGGATTATAATTGATTTGAAATTAATTATAATATTTGGTGGCTCAATTAATGATTTGGAATTATTAATTGAATTGGCTAATTAATTGTATTTTATGTAAATACAATTAAATATTATGTTTTGGAAATATAATAGAGGTTTGATTTGAAATGATATGTTAATTTAGAATTAACATATGCAGTTGGCCAAAATCTACTTGGAGTTTGAATTGCCTTAGAACTATAAGTGGGTCCCAAAATCGGGACCCACCTACTGTCCCTGGGAGAGCGCGCGCGCGCATGGATGAGATAGGGGAAGGAGTTCGACTCCTTCCTCTATTAGAAGTCCAAGAGATAAGTTAGATTTTCCTGATTGAGTTTTAATTTGATTGGGAATGAATCTAGACTTGATATTGGTTTCCAAGTGCGATAAGAATTAGATTCTTATTCCTTTACGAAGTCTAATTGCTTATGCTTTAGGCTTCTATTGACTACTATATATAGTAGACTATTAGAGAGCTTTTTACATAGACTTTCACAGTTATTCTACCCAGTTTTCTTAGAGAAAATAAAAGCTCTCCCCTCCTCTAAATAGCCACACGCGCGCGCCACCTCTGCCGGAGGAATCGCCGCCCCGTCTTCTTGGTCACACAAAAAATATCCTAGCATTCTCCCGATAGGCTGTTCATCCGTGGATACCAAGGTTGAGGTTTTACGAGCTGGAAACTAACTCTTATTGTCTTGCAGATAATCAGAGTATTGCAGATATCTTCGACTTCGGCGAAGGAGAAGATACACCGAATTATTACGAAGACTTGAAAGCTGCTTTGGAAGTAAGGTTAGTCTTCTAATTGACGTGTTTATATATATACGACATATACATAATCAATTAACCTGTATGTTAAGAAAATTTTTGAAATTCCGCTGCGTACCCTAGGGGTAACTCTGATCGTATTTTCTTTCAGTGGTATCAGAGCGAGGTTAATTGATTACGTATATATATTGTATGATTTTGTAGATATGTGGATGCAATTGATTCTATGATTAATTCGATTTTCAAAAGTTTTGTTTTTATATAAATTTAGAATTTATATTTTTTCAAAAAAAAAAAAAATTATTATATGTATTTATTTTGACCGCCGGACCGCTTGCGCGACGCAGGCGGCGGCCGACCGCCTGCGTGACGCAGGCGACGGGCGCCTGCGGCACCGCAGGCGTTGTGCCGCGGCGCGGGCGCCCGGGTGCCTGCGGGACGCTGGCACCCGCGCCTACGGACGCAGGCGCCCGTGCACCTGGGGCGCCTGCGCCCATGCCGCGAGCGCCGGGCGCCCGGGGCCGTAGGCACCGTGCGGACGGGACTAGGTCCCGTCTCATGTTTTAATAAATATATATATATTTTCGGGTTGGACCCAAAATCGAATTTTGAAAATTTTGAGGATTGAATTTTATATTTGGAATATAAATATGATTTAATTGTAATTGTTTTTAACTAGAGGGGTTAAATTTAATTAGTATAAAGTTAAAGGGCTTATTTGTAATTTATCAATTTATTGTTTATTGCAAACTAGTCCTTCTACTTTTGAATTTTAGATTTAACACCTCCAAGGTTTTAAAAATTACAATTAAGTCCTTCGGGTTTTCGAAAATTGCTACTTGGTCAATAGAATTTTCGATTTTTCAATCTAGTCCAAATTTTCAATTATTTCATAGAGATTATAAGTATGGGATTATAATTTTCATAATAAAATTATGAAGTCATTTGTCATCCACATAGGCTACTACTTGTTCCATATGCTCGATATGCTATTGTTTGACAATGCATGTTTAAATACCAAGTATTTTACTTTCCGTTCGACCACTATGAATGCGAGGGTAGGCGGCGCCCTCTTATATGTCGGACCGCACATTTATGTATGGGTAGGCGGCACCCATTATGTGCTTGACCGCGTTTAGAACTAGAATGGATAGGCGGCATCCATTACGTGTAGACCGTTCATGCATGATGGGTAGGCGGCGCCCTTATTTGTTTGTAGATGACTGATAACAACCCTCAAGCTACAAGCCCCAACCAATATAAGTATAGAAATATATATATGTATGTATTTCTGAGATGCTTTCCATAGGGTGCTTTAATTCTGAACTTTCATTGCGTTTTCTTGTATTGGCGACCTCGCCTTACAGACTCGCACTGATCGTCAGATTAGAGTAAGCCTATGGTTATGACTTACTGCATATTGTATCTAGCGACCTCGATAGGTACAGTATGTAGGACATCGGGTTAAATTAGATTTAACAACCAAGAGTTGCGTGACGGAATTGGATAGTCCTACCGGTCATATTATGCTATGCGACCAGCCCCCGTTGGAGTATAGCATAGTATGGATTTGGATCTTGGCCACTACGGTAACTTGTTGGACATTACCCGTATGTTTGTTGTGGGGGCAAGCATATGTGAAAATAGTGGGAGCTAAACAGCTAAAGGACCTTGTTGTTTAGTTATGTTGACTGTGTATTTAGAAATAATATTTCAATAGTTGATTTATTATTTTCGTTCTATATTATTTCTCCTTAGGATATTAGAAATGGCGAGTATCTCGCTCCGTGCTGTCTTAGAGAAGCAAATTTTGACCGGACCAAACTTTCTAGATTGGATCAGGAATATACGTTTGGTGCTGAGGTACGAAAAGATTGAGTACGTCTTGGACGAGGTCATTCCCGTGTGCCCCGAAAATCAGACTGCCGATTAGGTTGCTGCTTGGGATCAAGCCAACAAGGCAAAGGCTGATAAGCATCTTGAGGATGCTAGATCCGCGCAGTGTATTATGCTGGCGGCAATGAGCAATGAGCTGCAGAGGCAACATGAAAGCATGTTGCCGTATGAGATGCTGAAGCATCTTGAGTCGCTCTTTAAGACGACAGCTAGAAGTGTTGAATTTGATTTGATCAAAGAGATACACAGATGCAAGCTCAGTGAAGGAGGGAACATGTCTGAGCATGTTCTCAAAATGATTGGTATCTTTGAAAATCTTGCCGATGTCGGCGTTAAGCCAGAGAACAAGATCATGGTGATCTTTGTCCTTCAATCATTGTCGAGTTCGTATTCGCAGTTCATCATTAATTACACGATGAATTCGAAGGACGTAACACTGCCTGAACTTCCTAATCTGCTGAAGACATATGATCAAACTCTTCCTAAGAAGGAAAACTCGATCATGCTTGTTGGGCAACCGTCTAACCCAAACCCGAGAAACAAAGGTGCTAAGGGTAAGGGAAAGTCGGGAGCCAAGGCTAACACTTGGAGTGATAAGCCTAAGCGTCCGAACCAGAAAAGGAAGTTCAAGAGAAGCGGAACGGTACGCACAGATGAATGTCTTTTCTGTAAGCAGAAAGGACATTGGAAGTAAGATTGCCCTAAGCTTAGGGCAGATCAAGCTAAGAAGCCACTGGCTTCTGGCTCAGGTATGTTTGTTATTGAAATGAACATGACTACTTTTGACTCCAATGGTTGGGTATTAGATACAGCTTGTGGCTCACACATTTGTAATAATGTGCAGGGGCTAATTGATCACAGGCTATTCAAGCAAGGTGAAATCGACTTGCATGTTGGGAACGGCAATCCAGTTGAAGCCAAACGCGTTGGACGCAGCAAGATAGATTTACCTTCGGGACAATGTTTAGAACTTGATAATGTTTATTTTGTTCCATCCATTGTCAGAAATATTATTTCCATTCCATTGTTAGACAATATGGGTTTTTCCTTTCGATTTGCGAATAATACTTGTTATTTTTCATTAAATGATCAGTATTATGGAAAAGCTCGCTTGGTGAATGGTTTATATATTTTACAAAGTAGTCTACCTTTATTTCAAATACATAACAAACAACCGTCTTCAAGTAGGAAGAATAATCCATCTTATCTATGGCATTGTCGGCTGGGTCATATCAATGATACACGGATTCCAAGACTAAGGAAGTTGGACTACTTAGAACCATTTGATTTTGAATCATATGGCACATGCTAATCATGTGTTATGGGTAAGATGACGAACAAACCTTTTGTTGGACAAGGTGTTCGTGCCACTCGCTGCTTAGAGCTCATACATACCGATGTATGTGGACTTTTTTTAAAGTCCATGCGCGTGGGGGTTATCCTTACTTCGTTACCTTTACTGACGATTTCTCAAGGTATGGATATATTTATCTTATGAAGAATAAATCCGAGACCTTTGGGAAATTCAATGAGTTTAGGAATGAGGTCGAGAATGAATTGAACCTAAGGATAGTCACTCTTCGATCAGATCGAGCAGGT
Source organism: Plantago ovata (assembly GCA_028274465.1). Classification (NCBI taxonomy): domain Eukaryota; kingdom Viridiplantae; phylum Streptophyta; class Magnoliopsida; order Lamiales; family Plantaginaceae; genus Plantago; species Plantago ovata. The sequence continues at coordinate 50,863,869 of CM051458.1, forward strand.
GAATACCTTAGTGAAGAATTTATCGACTACTTGAAGGAAAATGAAATTCAATCGCAATGGAGTCCTCCTGGAACACCACAGTTAAATGGTGTGTCTGAGAGGAGGAATCGAACCCTGTTAGACATGGTAAGATCAATGATTGGATTCTCGACTCTTCCAAAGTATATGTGGGGATATGCACTACAAACTGCAATCTACATTCTGAACCGTGTACCATCTAAATCAGTGGAGAAAACTCCTTATGAGTTATGGAAGGGAAAGAAGCCCTCACTAGGCTATCTTAGACCTTGGGGCTGTCCTGCGATAGTCAAACTGATGCTCACTGATAAGTTAGATGCCAAGGGTGTCAAAGTATATTTCATAGGCTATCCTCGTCAGACGAGAGGCTATGAATTCTATCATGCTGAAGATCACAAGGTGATCGTATCTAGAAACGTCAAGTTTTTAGAAGCTGAATACCTCGAAGAAGAGAGGTTAGATGACATGATAGAACTTGAAGAAATTCAAGACTTTGACACGCGCGAACATGAGGTCTCTAAATCTTCTGATTTGGACTCAAGTTCAGTGGGAACTTTCGAAGCAGACAAGGGTAATGATATGATACTTGCTAGGCATGTCATAGTCAGTGGGAGTCCTGTGATTAGATCAACAGTTGAAACCACACCAATAGAACCCGTTGTCAACCAACCTGTGCAACAAGTTGCACAAGAGCAGCCTCCCGCAAGGGAACAGGGTCGCGCCCCGCGACCAGCTGCATCAGTACCCACTGATAATGTTCGTGTTACACGAAGCCAGAAAAGAAAAGCACCAGAACCAGTCAAGCTCCGTAGGTCGAAGAGGATCCTTAAAGGACCTCAGAAGCAAAGCCTTATGATAGAAGACATCAGTGAACTTGATGTTGGCTTATCAGATCGGGAAGATCCCGAGACCTACAAAGAAGCAATAATTGATATTGACTCAGACAAATGGCAAGAGGCCATGGAATTAGAAATGGACTCAATGTACCAGAACCAAGTTTGGAACTTGGTAGACTTGCCCCAAGGGGTTAGACCTATTGGGTGCAAATGGGTCTTTAAATGAAAGACAGATGCCGATGGCAAGGTACAAACGCACAAAGCTAGGCTTGTGGCTAAAGGCTACACGCAAAGGTATGGCATCGATTACGATGAAACCTTTTCACCGGTAGCAAAATTGAAGTCCATTCAAATTCAGCTTGCGATAGCTGCCTACTATGATTATGAAATCTGGCAGATGGATGTAAAGACTGCCTTCCTCAATGGAAACCTTGAGGAAGAGGTCTGTATGGTACAACCGGAAGGTTTTATTAGTAAAACCAGGCCAACTGTTGTATGCAAATTACAAAGATCCATCTATGGGCTAAAGCAAGCGTCAAGGAGCTGGAATATCCGCTTTGATGAAGCTGTCAAATCGTTTGACTTCATCAGAAGCAAGGAAGATCCTTGTGTCTACGCTAGACACAGCGACAAAGGAGTCGTTTTCATGATCATTATGTAGATGACATTTTGATCATGAGAAACAATGTCTCTATGCTAGAAGAGACTAAAGTTTGGTTATCAAGTACCTTCTCGATGAAGGACTTGGGTGAAGCGAACTACATCCTAGGGATCAAGATCTTTAGAGATAGATCTAAGAGGATGTTAGGAATGACACAGTCCACCTACATCGACAAAATACTGAAGCGTTATAAGATGGACGACTCAAAGAGAGGCTTTCTCCCAGCTAGGCATGGGATTGTCTTATCAGTTAAGGATGGTCCTAAAACTGATGAAGAAAGAAATGCAATGAGTCGTGTGCCCTATGCTTCGGCAGTAGGGTCTATAATGTATGCAATGAATTGCACAAGGTCTGGTGTGGCATATGCGCTTAGTGTCACTTGTCGACACCAACAGAATCCAGGAGTACCTCACTGTACTGCTGTAAAGAACATTCTTAAGTACCTTCGACGGGCTAAAGAGATGTTCTTGGTGTTTGGTGGAGAACAAGAATTAAAGATGTCTGGGTATGTCGACGCTGGATTTGAATCAGATCCTGATGACTTTAAGTCACAAACAAGATACGTATTCAAATTGAACGGAGGAGCTGTCTGTTGGAAGAGTTCTAAGCAAGCCACGGTTGCTGACTCATCCACAGAAGCCGAGTACATTGCTGCATCAGAAGCATCGAAAGAAGCTGTCTGGCTTTCAGAGTTCTTGAAGGTATTGAGGGTTGTTCCTGCTCCCAGTCCAATAACGATTTATTGTGATAATATGGGCGCCGTCGCTAAAGCTAGGGAGCCTAGATCTACAAACAAGAACAAACATGTACTTAGAAAATATCACGTTATACGTGAGATTATAGATAGAGGAGAAGTTAGTATAGAACGTGTCTCTACCACGGACAACGTGGCAGATCCTTTCACCAAGGTCTTATCAGTGGAAGTCCACTTAAGACATTATGCTAATCTGGGTATTAGGCATAAAGGTGACTGGCTCTAGTCCAAGTGGGAGATTGATAGTGTATATGTCCTAGATACAGTCCTTACTAAGGGCATAGAGCCCTTATAGAGGGCATATATGTACTATTACACAGGTCAACGTAATATAATATATGTTTGTTGCTTTTACTATTGAGTATCGCTTTCATATTTATATTACACCAGGCACGCAGCATGTCATATCTCTATTATTGTCTGTATTGATATTAAACATGTCCCCTCGGATAGATGACCGATCACACAGATAGTGGGAGCTATGTGAGTTATCATCTATCCCAAACTCTCCCTAGTCGAGGTTCATCTCGGATGTAGGGGTCTAAATGAACCAGACGAGACTAGTATGCAGTGGAGGTTATACTTGTTGGAGCAAGTGTGAGCCGATCCCACGACCACGGAACGGATTGTTGGACAATCGAGAAACGTTCCCGTAACTGTGCATAGTTGTTCGAAGAAGGATTATCGAACAATGGAAGTACCCACCGGACACTCCCATCGATGTATACTCTACACCGAAGTGTCTATGGAACCGGTAAGTTGTCGAAGTAATGCCAGTCGTCCTTTGTACTTACAGGACTTTATCATCACATTTGTTGCCCCATATCCTTGGTGGACCCGTCGATGTCAGCTCTGAATAAGCAGTTGACCTAAGACACGATCCAGGATTATGGCTACATACAAATGGGGATGATAAGTGATTCTATGAAGGATTCATCTCTCAAGTGTAGCACAGGAGAGTACTGCTCATAGTCTGCATAGTTGTGTTGGTAAAGTCACTGGCCAGTGCAAATGATATATTATGATGGTCATAAGTATATCTTAACCAAGCAACTCCCTGAGACACCCGTGGATGTATTATTGGGATAGACACTTCATCGATCCTAGATACATTCGAGCAAGTCAGATGAAGGGACGTTACCATCGCCGCGTTGAGCGCAACAGACTTCGCAACGAAAGGGTTAGCTTTGAGAAACCTCTCAAACGTCCTCATGTATTAATATTGCAAATGGAACCGTCTAGGAATTCCATGTTGCCTAGTCTAGGACTTGCTTAATACGATGAGGCCCTATTGGTCACACTATGTGGTGATTCAGCTTATCAGAATATCCTTGAAGATGGAATCGCAATTAATTTGGAATTAATTGTGATTGATGGATTATAATTGATTTGAAATTAATTATAATATTTGGTGGCTCAATTAATGATTTGGAATTATTAATTGAATTGGCTAATTAATTGTATTTTATGTAAATACAATTAAAGATTATATTTTGGAAATATAATAGAGGTTTGATTTGAAAGGATATGTTAATTTAGAATTAACATATGCACTTGGGAAAAATCTACTTGGAGTTTGAATTGCCTTAGAACTATAAGTGGGTCCCAAAATCGGGACCCACCTACTGTCCCTGGGAGAGCGCGCGCGCGCATAGATGAGATAGGGGAAGGAGTTCGACTCCTTCCTCTATTAGAAGTCTAAGGGATAAGTTAGATTTTCCTGATTGAGTTTTAATTTGATTGGGAATGAATCTAGACTTGATATTGGTTTCCAAGTGCGATAAGAATTAGATTCTTATTCCTTTACGAAGTCTAATTGCTTATGCTTTAGGCTTCTATTGACTACTATATATAGTAGATTATTAGAGAGCTTTTTACATAGACTTTCACAGTTATTCTACCAAGTTTTCTTAGAGAAAATAAAAAGCTCTCCCCTCCTCTAAATAGCCACACGCGCGCGCCACCTCTGCCGCCGCCCCGTCTTCTTGGTCACACAAAGAATATCCTAGCATTCTTCATATAGGCTGTTCATCCGTGGATACCAAGGTTGAGGTTCTAGGAGCTGGAAACTAACTCTTATTGTCTTGCAGATAATCAGAGTATTGCAGATATCTTCGACTTCGGCGAAGGAGAAGATACACCGGATTATTACGAAGACTTGAAAGCTGCTTTGGGAGTAAGGTTAGTCTTCTAATTGACGTGTTTATATATATACGACATATACATAATCAATTAACCTGTATGTTAAGAAAATTTTTGAAATTCCGCTGCGTACCCTAGGGGTAACTCTGATCGTATTTTCTTTCACAATTGTCTCATGGTAAGGCATGAAACGCGCCAAGAACTCCTCTACTACTTGGCTCCAGGTCCTCAGTGATCCTGGTGCTAACCTTGCTATCCAAATCCTCGGTTCATATCCCAAAGCAAAAGAAAATAATTTCCTGCATAATTGATCCTCGGTGAACCCCTTTGCTGGAACTTTTGCTATTTCCTCTTCATAGGACCTGATGAAGCTTAACGGATTCATCCCCACTCCATCTTCGAACCTAGGTATCCTTCTCATTACAGAACTCGTTATCTCATACACCGACAACTCTTCTTCCAAGTATATAGCTGACCCTTTCTTGACTTGCGAGAACGTAGGTGTCAAGCGAGCTTTTAACGTCGTCATACCTGGAAATCTGGAACAGGAGTAACTCAAAAATGAAAATTAGTCTCGTTAGAAATCTCGAAGATCAAGAAAATTTCTAGAATCACTATAAAATCGAAAAACTACTAAGACTAGGAAAGGAGTATCAGAGAGAGATTAAATAGGAAAATAAAAACTACTAGAACTAGGAATTGAATGTTGAAAATAAAAAAAGCTAAACAGAAAAAAGGAGTATAGTCCCCGGCAGCGGCGCCAATTTGATGAACCGGTTTGTCAGACTCAATTAATCAAATAAATTTGTATTAAGCCAAAGGCAATTCACAACTACAACGAAAACCGTAGTGTAGCTGTAGAATAACCTCGAGTGTCGACCTCTAAGGACTATAACTAGCTTTATCTAATCTAACTTAAGAATATAAAATCAACAGACGACTTAGCAAAGGTTTTTCTTAACAGATAATGGAGATTGGTGATAGTATGGTCATTCAAAGCATAGCAGGTTAATAATCATGCATGAAGTCCCCGGTTTTGCATAGAGATCTTTGATCAATGAATTGTCCAATTATGTTCCGTAATTATTCAACACTACGAAGATAGAGGTTTTAGATAGATCAAAGAAATAAAGCAATAACTCAAAGTATAATGCGCGATATAGCCATTAGCATAACTATTAACCCTTCGCTAAGAAATCACATACTATCACCAACGAGAAGTTTAGCTACTCATAGATGTCATGCAATCAACAGAAATCATAGCAAGATTGAAAGAAAACATGTTGAAAGATAAATAAATATAAATAGAAAAACTGTAAGATACAATGTTACCGAAGGTTGTCAATCTCCGAAGAATCGCGATCTTACAAGCTCCAAAACGCTAAGAAAAAGTATCTCATAAGCTAAGAATCCCCATAACAGGCTCTGGAGAATTCCTACCTAAAACTAATGAGAAAGGTGAGAGAAAAGGTTTGGAAAAGTATGAAAGACGGAGAAAACTGAGCAACTATATATAGTGATTCGGCAGGTGTGGGGCGAGTCGCCCCACACACCGGGCGATTCGCCCCACGTCCCGGGCGACTCGCCCGGGAGATTTTTCCGGCCATAATACGCGTTTTCGACGCGTTTTTGGATTTCTTCTCCTTTTCGGACTCCGTTTTTGCCTTCTAGTGACCTTTTAGCCTTCAGATTCGACCTCTAGTCTTCAAATCTATCTGGAATCTTCTGGATACTCCAAATAGGCCTTCGGAACACCAATTCCTTGTCTACTTCAATATAATTGCCCGGAAAACCTCATTTTTCACTCAAAACCTGTAAAATACAAACTAAAGGGAAACGTGACACTATTCTTTTAAAATGCACTAAAATATAGCTAAATTAACATAGAGGATAGCTAAATTGGTGAAAAAAGACTCAAATGAAAGTGTAAAATACATATTCATCAAACTCCCCAAACCGAACCTTTGCTTGTCCTTAAGCAACTAAGCTAGACTCTAATGCAAAAAACAATGCAACACAAAAAATAGAGTCTCATGCCAAATGAAATGAACTAATCTATTGAATCTATCGAAAAACATATGAACAAAAACCATACAAATCATAACATGAATATAGGTTGAAGAATGCCTCGATTGACTCATACACATTCACATAAGCACTTATGTCAAGACAAGATAGTCTCTCGTAACATTCTCTACCTGGACCTAGTCAGTGACGACGTAATGAAACATGTTAAAATACGAATGGTTGTCCCGTGCCTATGAAACTGAGGACTTACTACTGTTCACCAAGTTAAGACTTTTCCTCAAAGAGGTCGAACCAATACTAGCCCTCATCAAACGAAGGAGGGTTCCCTAAAAAAGATAACACTTCCCTATTCTACCCATCTCTCAAGCAAAGCCTTAAGCTATTCACCACTTCCTGAATGGCAGGACGAGGGTGGTCTAGAACAAATGGGGATTATAAGTGATTCCGTGAAGGATTCATCTCTCATGTGTAGCACAGGAGAGCACTGCTCATAGTCGTTCATAGTTGTGATTGGTAAAACCGCTGGCCAGCGTATCAATATTATTATGATGGTCATAATGGATATTGGACTCACCATGCAAATCACTGAAGACGCTCGTGGATGTATTATTGGGATAGACACTTCATCGATCCTAGATGCATTTGAGTCAGTCAGATGAAGGGACGTTACCATCGCCGCGTTGAGCGCAACAGACTTCGCAACGAAAGGGTTTGCTTTGAGAAATCTCTCAAACGTCCTCATGTATTAATATTGCAAATGGAACCGTCTAGGAATTCCATTTTGCCTAGTCTAGGACTTGCTTAATACAATGAGGCCCTATGGGTCACACTATGTGGTGATTCAGCTTATCCGAATATCCTTGAAGATGGAATCGCAATTGATTTAGAATTAATTGTGATTGATGGATTATAATTGATTTGGAATTAATTATAATATTTAGTGGCTCAATTAATGATTTAGAATTATTAATTGAATTGGCTAATTAATTGTATTTTATGTAAATACAATTAAAGATTATATTTTAGAAATATAATAGAGGTTTGATTTGAAAGGATATATTAATTTAGAATTAACATATGCACATGGACAAAATCTACTTGGAGTTTGAATTGCCTTAGAACTATAAGTGGGTCCCAAAATTGGGACCCACCTATCTCCCTTGGGACACGCGCGCGCGCGAGATGGATTAGGGGAAGGAGTTCGACTCCTTCCTCTATTAGAAGTCCAAGGGATAAGTTAGATTTTCCTGATTGAGTTTTAATTTGATTGGGAATGAATCTAGACTTGAAATTGGTTTCCTAGTGCGATAAGAATTAGATTTTATTCCTTTACGAAGTCTAATTGCTTATGCTTTAGGCTTCTATTGACTACTATATATAGTAGACTATTAGAGGGCTTTTGACACAGACTTTCATAGAGTTATTCTACCAGTTTTCTTGGAGAAAATAAAAGCTCTCCCCTACCTCTCCATAGCCCACACGCGCGCCACCCTCACCGGAGGAAAACCGCCGCCCCATCTTCTTGGTCACACAAAAAGAATATCCTAGCATTCTTTCGATAGGCTGCTCATCCGTGGATACCAAGGTTGAGGTTCTAGGAGCTGGAAACTAACTTTTATTGTCTTGCAGATAATCAAAGTATTGCAGATATCTTCGAATTCGACGAAGGAGAAGATTCACCGAATTATTACGAAGACTTGGAAGCTGTGCTTGCTTTTGGAGTATTGTAAGTCTTCTAATTGATGTGTTTAAATATATATGGCATATACATAATCAATTAACCTGCATGTTAAGAAATTTTTTGAAATTCCGCTGCGTACCCTAGGGGTAACTCTGACCGTATTTTCTTACATTAACATGTTTAGGACGTACAAAATTAGGGATTTTAGTTACCTTTCCACTACGGAGGAGTAGGTTTACTTCCTCGAGCTCAGGGATCTCGGTGGTAACTGTTGGGATGTGCTCCGCATCATGAAGGTCGTCAACGATGGGTGAAATCGGGGAGCTGGGGTCGTCCAGATCCCTGGAGCTGTGGGGCGGACCGACCCCCACCTCAGGCGGTGCGCCTGGGAGTGGCAGGGACGTCCCCAGCTCTCTGGTGTTGTGAGGCGCCCCGCCCCCCACACCAGGCGGTGCGCCTGGGGTGGCCAGAGGGCACGCCTGTGTTCTGCTCGTGAGGGGCGCACCGCCCCTCACCTCCAGTGGGGCGTCCCCTGTGATTTGGCCTCCGAACTCAGGTGCATGAATTTCTTCTCCCTTCTCACACTTTAACAAGCTGACTTCCTCCATTATTCGCTCAGTTACTGCTACACCCTCAAAAACATGTGCTATACGAAGGTTCTGTTCAACTTGTCTTGCATGTGCAATTTCAAATACACTCTCTGTGGCTTTAATTCCTGCATAAATTGCAAGTTCATCTTCCTCACTAATATCTTCTTCTCCATACTCCTTAGATAAGCTTTCAGCTCCACCTCGGTCTAGTCTCTCACTGGTGATGTGACTTGGTGTTAGTCTCTCAGACTGCGCGGATCCACTGGCGTACTTACGAAAGACCTTTTCTGCCTCTTCAATCGGACATTCTTCCAATCCTCCGCACATCCCATCCACTCTAAGCCTAACCTCATCACGTAACCCACCAAGAAAATGCCAAATCAACTCCCCATCGTCGAAACGGTGATGGGGGCACTCTCGTTTATACTTCTCAAAACGATCATAGCTGTCACAAAACCGCTCATCTTCTCCTTGCTTGAAGTGTTCAGTCCTTCCTCGTAAGGCCATTGTCTCTTGGTAAGGCATAAATCGCGCCAAGAACTCCTCTACTACTTGGTCCCAAGTCTTCAGTGATCCTGGTGCTAACCTTGCCATCCAAAGCCTTGGCTCATACCCCAAGGCGAAAGAAAATAAATTCCTGCATACTTGGTCCTCTGTAAACCCCTTCGCCGGAATTCGGGCTATTTCCTCCTCGTAGAATCGAATGAAACTCAATAGATTCATCCCTACTCCTTCCTCAAACCTTGGTATGTTCCTTACCACGGAACTTGTCACCTCATACCCTGTTAACTCATCCTCCAGGTATATAGCCGATCCTCTCTTAACCTGCGAAAATTGGGGCGTCATGCGAGCCCTCATGGACGTCATACCTGGATATCTGTGACAGGAGTAACTCACAACCAAAAATCAGTCATGTTAGTTCTGACCAAAATTTGGAATTCAACTTATAAACTAGACAACTAAGATCACTTATCCTGGAAATTGAATGCTGAAAATATAAATAAGCTAAAGAGTAAAAAGGAGTTAAAGTCCCCGGCAACGGCGCCAATTTGATGAACGAGATTGTCAGACTCGAACAATCAAATAAATTTGTTTTAGCCAAAGGGCAACTCACAACTACACAAAACACGTAGTGCAGAGGTAAGATGACCTCGAGTGTCGATCTCTAGGGACTTAACTAGCTTTAACTAAATAACTAATATATAAGTTCAGAAAACAAATTTAACAATCCTTGACTTAGCAATATATGATGAGAGTTGGCGATAGTATGCTCATTCTAAGCTTCGGGTTCTAATTATGCATGAAAGTGCAACTCGTACTGCTTTAAAAGTAATTCGAATTAACAAATACCAAAAGACAGATTTGTAGACGTGTATTTTGAAAGCTTCCTATCTATACTAATACTTGGCTAAGGTTGTCAGGCTTAGTTCAAACAGTACTTGATAATTATAATTACTGAATCGATGATCTTGAATTGTCCTAGTGTTTCTAACACTTTCATACGAAGATATTGGCTTAGTCGGATCAAAGAATCGAATTAAAACAATTATACAAGTAAAAGACTCAGAAACTCAATCATGCACAATATGAACCCTAGCTACGAATTTACATACTATCACCAACTAGAAACTTAGCTACTCATATCAAAATCGAAATCAACACAAGCAATCATATATGAAAACATAATTGAATTGAAAGATAGAGTATGAAAAAGGTGAGATACAAAGTTACCACCGAGGGTTGTCAATCTCCGGTGAATTGCTAAACTCACAAGTTTCTAGCAAGGTGAGATCAAAAGATGTCTGAAATCTCTACCTTGTGTAAGAAAATATGGTCAGAGTTACCCCTAGGGTACGCAGCGGAATTTCAAAAATTTTCTTAACATACAGGTTAATTGATTATGTATATGCCGTATATATATAAACACGTCAATTAGACGACTAACCTTACTTCCAAAGCAGCTTCCAAGTCTTCGTAATAATCCGATGTATCTTCTCCTTCGTCGAAGTCGAAGATATCTGCAATACTTTGATTATCTGCAAGACAATAAAAGTTAGTTTCCAGCTCCTAGAACCTCAACCTTGGTATCCACGGATGAACAGCCTATCGGAAAGAATGCTAGGATATTCTTTGTGTGACCAAGAAGATGGGGCGGCAATTCCTCCGGTGGTGGCGCGCGCGGGTGGCTAAAGAGGAGGGGAGAGTTTTTATTTTCTCTAAGAAAACTGGGTAGAATGACTGTCAAAGTCTATTCAAGTCTATGTCAAAAAACTCTCTAATAGTCTACTATATATAGTAGTCAATAGAAGCCTAAAGCATAAGCAATTAGACTTCGTAAAGAATAAGAATCTAATTCTTATCGCACAAGGAAACCAATATCAAGTCTAGATTCATTCCCAATCAAATTAAAACTCAATTAGGAAAATCTAACTTATCCCTTGGACTTCTAATAGAGGAAGGAGTCGAACTCCTTCCCCTCATCCACCACTGCGCGCGCGCGCGCTCTCCCAGGGACAGTAGGTGGTCCCGATTTTGGGACCCACTTATAGTTCTAAGGCAATTCAAACTCCAAGTAGATTTTGCCATGTGCATATGTTAATTCTAAATTAACATATCCTTTTTAATCAAACCTCCATTATATTTCCAAAATATAATCTTTAATTGTATTTACATAAAATACAATTAATTAGCCAATTCAATTAATAATTCCAAATCATTAATTGAGCCACCAAATATTATAATTAATTCCAAATCAATTATAATCCATCAATCACAATTAATTCCAAATTAATTGCGATTCTATCTTCAAGGATATTCTGATAGACTGAATCACCACATAGTGTGACCCATAGGGCCTCATCGTATTAAGCAAGTCCTAGACTAGGCAACATGGAATTCCTAGACGGTTCCATTTGCAATATTAATACGTGAGGACGTTTGAGAGGTTTCTCAAAGCTAACCCTTTCGTTGCGAAGCCTGTTGCGCTCAACGCGGCGATGGTAACGTCCCTTCATCTGACTTGCTCGAATGTATCTAGGATCGATGAAGTGTCTATCCCAATAATACATCCACGGGCGTCTTTAGTGAGTTGCATGGTGAATCCAATATCTATTATGACCATCATAATAATATTGATACGCTGGCCAGCGGTTTTACCATCACAACTATGAACGACTATGAGCAGTGCTCTCCTGTGCTACACTTGAGAGATGAATCCTTCACAGAATCACTTATCATCCCCATTTGTATGTAGCCATAATCCTGGATCGTGTCTTAGGTCAACTGCTTATTCAGAGCTGACATCGACGGGTCAACCAAGGATATGGGGCAACAAATGTGATGATAAAGTCCTGTAAGTACAAAGGATGAATGGCATCACTTTGACAACTTACCGGTTCCCATAGACACTTCGGTGTAGAGTATACATCGATGGGAGTGTCCGGTGGGTACTTCCATTGTTCGATAAAGCTTCTTCGAACAACTATGCACAGTTATGGGAACGTTCCTTGATTGTCCAACAATCCGTTCCGTGGCCGTGGGATCGGCTCACACTTGCTCCAACAAGTATAACCTCCACGCATACTAGTCTTGTCTGGTTCATTCAGACCCCCACATCCGAGATGAACCTCGACTAGGGAGAGTTTGGGATAGATGATAACTCACATAGCTCCCACTATCTATGTGATCGGTCATCTATCCGAGGGGACATGTTTGATATCAATACAGACAGCAATAAAGATATGACATGCTGCAGCCTGGTGTAATATAAATATGAAAGCGATACTCAATAGTAAAATGCAACAAACATATATTATATTACGTTGACCTGTGTAATAGTACATATATGTCCTCTATAAGGGCACCATGCCCTTAGTAAGGACTGTCTCTAGGACATATACACTATCACCTTGGTACTCCAAATTGCTAAGATAATGTAGTTCTAAGAGAAAAAATACCCCGAACAAGCTTTAGGGTTTTATGTCTGCAAAATTATGATATAAGATATGAAAATTCGCAACTTTACAATTATATATATCTATCTGTCGGAACCTCCCTGGCGGACCGCCGGACACCAGGCGGACCGCCGGACACCAGGCGGACCGCCTGGGGTGCCAGGCGGTGCGCCTGGCACGGGCAGAGAGTTGCCCGTGCTCTTCTTCCTCCAAGTCTTCGATTTTTTGCCTTGGTCACGGTTTTGAGCTCCGAAACTTGGTCTTTTGGCCTGGAAACTCGTCCGGTACTCCTTGTCACACCACGGGTGATCTCGTTGCACCAAAACTTCAATGTTTCGCCTTGATCCATATCCAAAAGTGCGATTTTCACCTAAATCCTAAAAATATCAAAGAAAATGGAAACGTGACACTATTCTAACAAAATGCACTAAAATGCATGCAAGAGGATAGCTAAAATTGGTGAAAAAGACCCGATTGATAGTGTAAAAAACACTGTCATCAATGGAGCACAAAGAAGGATGTATTATCCAGCTACAAGGCTAAGATTCAAGAGGAGATGGGGTTGTTTGAAAAATGTGAGATAGAGAAGTTCTCAAGGGACCTCAATGGGAGAGCGGATGCCTTGTCAAAATATGCTTCTGCTTCGGGAGGAATAGACACTAGAAATGTTATTTTGATGAGGATCGAAAGTTCATCCGTCATGAACCAAGGACTCAAAGCTCTTCCAATTTTTTCGATCTCAACAACTTCGGGAACCAGCTGGATGCATCCATTGACGGAATACCTCTAAAGAGGAAGGCTTCTCCAAGACCGTGTTGAAGCAAGGAAAATCACGCAAGATCATTGAAATATTTCATTCAAGGAGATTATCTTTATAAGTGGTCCTTCAAAGGAGCACACCTGAGATGTTCAAATGAGGAAGAAGCAAAGGCAATCCTAGATGAGATACACAAAGGAAGTTGCGGGAACCATTCAGGAGGACGAGCACTAGGACAGAAAGTATACTGGCAAGGCTACTACTGGCCAACTTTGCGAGAAGATGCTACGTCCTATGTGAAGAAGTGTGATGATTGCCAATACTTTGCTAAGACCTCTCACGCCCCAGCAATTCCTCTCATCCCGGCTACTATAACTTGTCCTTTCGATCAATGGGGAATCGATATAGTAGGACCTTTTCCGAGAGGATCCGGACAGAAAAAGTTCATAATAGTAGCCATTGAATATTTTAGCAAATGGGCGGAAGCAAAGGCTGTTGCAACAATTTCAGAAAACAAGGTCATGGACTTTGTATGGAGGAATATAGTATGCAGATTTGGACTCCCAAGAATCCTTGTATCAGAAAATGGAGCCCAATTTTATGGGGCAAAGTTCAAAGCATGGTGCGAGACTATGAACATAGAAAGGAGGTTCACATCAGTGGGCTATCCTCAAGCAAATGGACAGACCGAGGCTGTTAACAAGGTACTTGTGGATATTCTCAAGAAAAGATTCGAAGCATGCCAAGGAGACTGGTAGATGAATTGGATGGAGTTCTATGGGCCTATAGAACCACTTCAAAGACCGCTACAAGGGAAACACCCTTTTCTTTGGTTTATGGATCTGAGGCAGTGATTCCAGCAGAGATTGTTGTTGAGACCATAAGGATCCAGGGATACAAACCAGGAGATAATCATGAGGCAATGATGTATGACTTAGAGATGCTTGAGGAATCAAGGACGACAGCACTTGCAAAAATCCTTCGTTATCAAGCCATACTAGCAAAAGCTTACAACAAGCATGTGAGAAGCGAAGAATTCCAGGTAGGAGACTTAGTGCTGAGGAAGGCTGACATTCTGGAGAATGTAGGGAAAGTCCAGCACAAGTGGGAAGGACCGTACAAAGTAGTGAAGGCTTACTCCAATGGAAGCTATCGTCTAAAGGACATGGAGGGAAAGGATGAGGAACACCTGGAATGCCACTAATCTCCAAAAGTTCTATGTTTGAAAGAAAGGAAAATGCTTTTGCCAAAGAACTCCTGTGGAAGGCCCCATTTTCAATTGTTTGCTTTTTGTTTTATCTAAGATTCGTTTCTCTTTGTAATTGGCCAAGAAGCCCACCGTTGTAATTGTATTCAGATTTCCGTCAAATCAATGCAATACAACTTTTTTGAAATTCTTGAGAAAAACTCAACTTTTCACATTTCCGTCAAATTAAAAGTCCCGAACAAAAAAGACCCTCGAGCGCAAGAGTTTCAAGTTCCTCAATTCCAAGGGACAAAAATCTCTAGGATGAAATTTTTTCGAAAAAGACGAAAAATTTTCAAGTTCCTCAAGTCCAAGGGACAAAGTCTCTCGGAGTCCCGAGAGACTTAGTCTCTCGGATTCCCGAGAGACTCAATCTCTCGGATCACCCGAGAGACAAAGTCTCTCGGATCACCCGAGAGACAAAGTCTCTCGGGATCCGAGAGACTCGGATCACCCGAGAGACTAAGTCTCTCGGAATACGAGAGACAAAGTCTCTCGGATTTCTGAGAGACTAAGTCTGTCGGGATCCGAGAGACAAAATCTCTCGGATCCGAGAGACAAAGTCTCTCGGATTCCCAAGAGACATGAGTCTCTCGGATTCCCGAGAGGCAAAATCTCTCGAAATCCGAGAGACAAAGTCTCGCGGAATCTCTGGGACCGAGTCTCAAAAAAAAAAAAAAAAAGGGAAAGAAAGAGCAAACGTTGCAAGTTCTTTGAAGAAAACAAAAGTTAAGTTCTTTCCAACAAAAGATGAGTTTATTCCAATATACGTTGCCACCAGGGGACGAATAAAAATATTTGGAATACTTAAGACAATTCAAGAAGTCTGAAGCTAGTGATTGTTAAATCTGATACAAAGATTGCTCGGGCATACCCGACCTTCATGAAGCTTGACCTAGGGAGGCAGTATATCGACGGGAGTCTTGAGAGGATAAAGAGAAGCATCAATAGACATGGCGATCTCAGTAGAATCTCGTGTGTCACCATTGGCTTTCAAAATTTTGGTTTCTCGGCGAAGCTTATCATGATACCTAGTCACTTCAGGTGCCTCAAAATCTGGTGAAATACTGGCAATCGGCCCCGAAAGAGTAAGAAAAATACAGTTCCAAGACTCATTAATCTCAAAAGGTGAAAGGAGGCCGAATCTGAGAACATCTGGGAACCAAGGAGGAAAAGAGTCAGGCTTGGTAGGAAAGTCTGGATCATCCTTAGACACCACAGCACCAAACTCATCCGCCTTAATCTGTTCATCTGAGATATGAACGTCTGGGTAAAAAGAAAAGTCGCCTTTCTTAGAATCAATAAGGCCGGAAGCAATAAGGTCTCTAGGATCATAAGTCCAACCTGGCTTTGTGTGACCAAGCTGGACCATTTGCCCAAGACAAGCACGGAAACCTTCTTCACGTCCTTCCTCACGAGCTTGTTGTTTTCCAAAGAGATAAGAAGTCGAGCAAAGGAAGTTCTCAACAGCCTCCAGACGAGCATGTTGTAATTTCTCGCACACCTTATCACGAAATCTCATGAGAATGGCGCCTAAAGACTTGAAGGAATCCTTTAACTGTTTGTTCTTGGTAGACTCAGAAGAGACTTTCTTAGCAAGATCAGCGTTTTTCCTTCGAAGGATCTGTGCCTCAGACTCGAGAGACTTAATCTTGGAAGCTGCAAGCTCGGCTTCCTTCTCTAATTCCATAATCCAAGAGTCGGATTCAAGCCTCTGATCCGCTAGGTTCTTGTTAGCACGGGTGAAACACACAAGCTGCAAAGATATGATTATGAGACAAAACAAGAATTTTTTAACTAAGTAAAGAGTATTTAGGAGCAAGTGGGAAAAAGTTTCTTACTTGGCGACTAAGTAGTCCAAGAGCACGGGCTCTCTCATCCTCATCCAAAGAAATAAGTCGGGCTACCTCAACATCACGGCCTTCCCTGGGTCCACAGATCGACAGGTTCGGTGTCCTCCTTAGTAGCTTTGCCATTCAACTTCTTCTGGGGACTAGGATCAGAAGCATCCAAGTCCACAGAGGACGAGGCAACTTTCTTGCTTTTGGGATCCGTCTTCCTCTTGGATGATGAAGCAGCAGGGGGCTTTTTGTTGGGCTTGGGAGTAGGAATAGCGGGCATGGAGGAGCCATCCTTCTCAGCTTGTTTTTCCATCTCGTAGTGGTCGACGGCATTCTTGTGATTCGACAGACCAGGCAAGTGAGCAGGAGTGGGGACCATTTCCTTCAAAAGCTTATCCTCGATCATCTGGCGTTGCTTCTCCCTGTTTGCGCGCGCGGCATCAACAATGCGACCCATGATGTAGCGTCTCCAAAAGTCTGCAAATGAAAAAGGGAAGGAGTTAGAATGACATATATATAGATAAATAAAAAGCAAGATTCAAAGTTAAAAGGGACTTCAAGTTAGTAGGGACTTCAAAGAGGGTTTCAAGACTACAAGTTCCTCACCAAAACTAGAGCTACCTCCAATTTTAACTGGAGGGGTAAGACCGGCGAGATAAGGCAAAGGTTGCAATATTAGCCCCGAATAATAAAACTGATCCGGCTTCTCCTTAAGTTGCAAGACCCAATCATCCAAAGGAGAAGGCAATGGCTTTTCAGAAAATGTCCCTCGGAGATGAAGAAGCCGTTTGGGGGAGAGATAAGAGATAATAAATTGAATTTCCCCTTTTGATTTGGAAAAATTTACATTTTGGTCCCTTTACTTTTATCCCTCTTTAATTGGATGGTGAATTTTAGAGAGAAGATTTTTGAAGGGGGAAGTGTGCACATGCTCTCCCTTATTCCTATTTATAGGAGATAAAACCCTATTTGGGACTCAGAGACCAAAAGTTTTCCTTGGACAAAATTTCACCAGGGACCAAAAAATTTTCCTTGGACAAAATTTCACCAGGGACCAAATTTTTTCCTTGAACAAAATTTCACCACGGACCAAAATTTTTCCTTGGACAAAATTTCACCAGGGACGAAATTTTTTCCTTGGACAAAATTTCACCAGGGACTAAAAATTTTTCCTTGGACAAAATTTCACCAGGGATCAAAATTTTTCCTTGGACAAAGTTTCACCAGGGACCAAAATTTTTTCCTTGGACAAAATTTCACCAGGGAACAAAATTTTTCCTTGGACAAAATTTCACCAGGGACCAAAGGTTTTCCTGAGGCAAAAATTTCACCAGGGACAAAATTTTACCTGGGACAAAATTTCATCAAATCAGGGATCCGACATCCTTGAAATTTCATAAGTCTGACCGTCTCGGCATGAAGTCCTCAGGATATTTCTCTGGGATCCGACATCCTTGAAATTTTATAAGAATCCGACACTCGGGTTCTCTAAAAATCTCCAGTTATATGGGTCGTCCCTAGTAGCATGTCGAGAGAGTTATGCCAATCTCCTTACAACCGACTGTTAGGAAACTTGTAATTTTGATGAGCAATTAACCATGCTAAATTAAGGAAAGTCCAGTAACTAGTACTCTTAAGGTCCATAGGAATTTAGAATTTTAAAGAAATTGTAAAAGAGGAACGTTTGCTGAAGACTTAGATTAGGTGTTAGTTAAGTTGGTTTTTACCGCGTATGATGTATTTTATTTTCTGAAAAGAAAATAACTTATTGATGTTGTAGCTTATGATGTATCTTATTTTCTCAAAAGAAAATAACCTATTGAAGCATTTGCTGACGATGTACTTTGTTTTTACAAACAAACTATTGAAGCATTTAGAAACCGCTCAGAATCTTGAAGATTATTGAAGATCTGAAGACTTGAAGAATTCGAAGATCTGAAGACTTGAAGATTGCTGAAGACTGGTATCTACAAAGGCACGTGTTGCTCAGAAAGTGGAAACTTCAGCAACAGCATTGCATAAGTGAAAATCTGAAAGACAGAGTAGGTTGTGCTTGCTGAAACTGAGACTAACCACTTGCTGATGGAACATATGTGACCTCTTGCTGAAAGTACTTGTGTTTGCGCTCCAATGTTACTGTTTGAATTCTATTCAAATATGCATTAAATGCAAAGCTTACACGCGAAGGACATGAAGACTAGAAGACAAAAACAAGGACGCTGCTGAAAGTACAAAAGCAAGATAGTGACATCTTAAGGATCAAAAGCCTTGGAATTTAAAATTCAAACGGCTCCTTACTTGCACTATAAATAGAGGTCATCCGGCGAAGAGTTGAAGTGTGTCAACAACGTGATCAAACTCTCACTTGTGCTTAAACTCACATACCTTCAAACTCTCTATACTGCCATTGATCCGTTCCAAGACTTAAAGCTTGAAAAAGCTACTTGTGAAGAAGTAGAACAAACTCGGCTAAGAAATTAGTTAAGTGTTCTTTCTTTCGAACAAGAACAAGTCTTGACACCAGAAACAATCAAACTTGTTTACTGCAAAGTATTCAAAGTTGTGTTTCTTAGATTACTTGTTGTAACTGAATAAGTTATAATTAAGTTTTCTCACCCCAAAACTCTCTAACTGAAAATACACCCTTTCAGGCGTGATATTCAGGGGGAACTTAATCGAGCATAGTTTTGCTGATTAAAAGTACCAAGTTTGGTGAAGAACAAGGTTACGTTCTCTAGATTAGGTTGGAGACAAAGCAAGTGTGCTTTGGTTTCTGTTGAATCGCTCTAGATAGGAGATTGTAAGGAACCTCAATCATATCTTAGTGGATTCAGTCCTAGAAAGGACAAAGTGGATTAGTTGAGAGATTACGCCACTCTCAGATACCACTATAAAATTGTTTGTGTGATTTACTTACTGTATTTAGTTTTCAGCAAATCATATCTGTCTGTACACAGTCACTCACATCACTTGCTGAAACTTTTACTTACTGAAAGAGCACTTATTGTATCAAAGACTTCCGCTCTCTGATTTTAAGTATCAGCAAACCAAGCTACTGAAAAGTAACTTACGCTTGCTGAGAAAGTTAAGTATCAGCAAACTCATTACTGAAAAGTAATAAGCACTTGCTGAGAAAGTTTTAAACGACGAAAGTTTGAAAAGACTATTCACCCCCCCCCCCTCTAGTCTTTTCTTGTTGTTTAAAGGGACCAACAAGTGGTATCAGAGCTGGAGGTTCTTTAACCTTCAGCACTGAACCTAGATCCCCTTAGGTGCATTCCGTAAATCACTCTCACTTGATCAGTTTGGTAGTGCTTTGCTGACAGGATGTCTTTAGGAGATGCTCCTTTGCTGAAGCTGGAAAATTATGAGAAATGGCGAAACAACATGATGCTACATCTTGAGGCCATTAGTGATGAGATGGTTACTGTCATTAATGATGGACCTATCAAGATCACTAAGATTGAGAAAAGCTTTCCTCACAAAACCACGAATCCTACTGGTAAGCAAACCATCTTAGGAGAACCGGTTGACACCGTCGTTCCAAAACCAAGAGAGGAATGGACGTCTGACGAAGCTAAAAGATTCCGTCTTGATGGCCAAGCAAGAAATATCATCATTCGATCAACTCCGGATACCATACAGTGCAAACTGTGGGGTGCTAAGACTGCAAAGGAAGCTTGGAAAATGGTTCAAGATCTTTGTGTTGGATCTGACAAGACCAAGGAAAACAAACTTGAAGTACTTAAATTAAAGTTTCAAAACTTTAAGCAAGGTACAAACGAGTCACTGGAAGACTTGGATTTCAAATTCACAACTCTTGTTAGTGAAATGGCAGCCTTGGGTGTTGGAAACCTTTACTCAGATTCTGAGAAAGTGAAAACTATCATCAGAAGTCTGAATCAAGAATGGATCCACACTCAGAATTTCTATTATAATCAAGGAATGCCAGACATTACACCAACAGAGTTGTTCTCTCATCTTGCTACTGTCAACTATGAGACAAAGCAAAGAGAAAATGTATTTGCTGAAAAATCGCAAAACATTGCTCTTGCTGCAAAGCCGTCATCTTCTGAAAAGAAGAATGAAAAAGAACCTACTGATGAAAACTCTTTGGTTGTCAAAAACATGAAGAAATTCATCAGCAAGGAACTTGAAAGGCGAAAAGCAAAAGAGAAGCTCTAAAAGCATCTTGGTAACAACTACCATAAGTACAAGAATGAGACTAGCTCGCTGAACAAGCAAGCTCAGCAAGCTACTTCATCAGAAGAACCAGCAGTTGGAAATGATCTATGTTTTTACTGCAAAAAGCCTGGACACTTCAAAGCTAATTGCCCTTTGCTGAAAGGCAAATCTGCTGAAAAGAAGAAGAAGTTCAAAAGAGCTTTTATTGCTGAAGAAAAGAAGAAGCTTCAAGCAAAAATCGATGCATTGTATATTGATACTAGCTCCGAAGACAGTGAGGATGAAAGTTCAGACACCGACGATGAAGAAGCCACTCTAGAAGTGGAGATTGGCAAAAAAGTTTGTGGAATAGCTATGGAAGCTTATCCAGATGTGTCAAACTACGAATTCTGCCTCATGGCCGGTCAGGTAAACAACCCTACCTCTGACTCAGACTCAGAAAGTGAAGAAGAGATTGACCTTGACAAGATTCAAGGAGAAATCGAAAGATGAAAACTCTGAGCAGACAGCAAGAGAAACTACAATTTGCTGAAATTCTGGCCAAGCAGACTACTGAAAAGTACGTCTTGCTGAAGGAAGAAACAGAAGAAAAGGATGCTGAAATAAGGCGTCTTAAGAAGTTGATTGCTGAAGCTACAGAGAAGAATTCTCAAATGGCATTAGAATTGGAAGAATATTAGTCCTCAATTCTAAAGTTACTTGCTGAAATTCAAGAGATGAAAAAGATAAAAATCAATTTCAAATCTTATGTAGACGCAAGTAATACGCTGACTGAACTAAACTCTTATTTGAGAGACCCATCTCAGAAAGAAGGTTTAGGCGCAATGTATGAAGGTGATGACGTAGAAATCTTGAGAAAAGATAAATCACCAGAAATCTCCTTTGTACGTGCTACTGATAGTGGTTTACCAGAAATCTATCAGTTTGGTCAAACTAAGGTTGCTGAAACAAGCAATCAAGTACCTATGACCATAAAGCCCGCTGTTGCTACTCAAGGTTAACAAGACTTTAAAAGGAAAACAGGTTGCTGAGAAGCAAACTGGAAAGAAAAAGGATGTTGTGAAGCATCCCGCCAAACAAGTTGCTGAAAAGAAAATTGTTAAGATTAAAGGCAAGATTACTAAAAGTAATCAGAAGTCCTTTGCTGACAAACCTGAATCAAGTAAGGTTGCTGACGCTAAAGCTCAGCATTCTCCGAAAAGTGGACTCGGTTTCAAAACCAAGCAAAGTCAACTCTTTCATGAGTATAAGCAAAGTCAGCAAAGATACTTCAAAGAGATGAATAAAATCAAGCCTAAGAATTCTGAAAAGAATCTTAATGCTAGGGCTAGAAGAAACCTTGCTAGAAAAGAACTTACTGAAAAGTATGTTCAGCAAAAAGGTCAACCGAGCAAGACACCACATCAGAAAGTGGATTTGACCAGCACGAGTCAAAAGTCTTTCAGCTCAAAACCTCCTAGTTCCTCTGCAAGTAGAAAACAAGTCAAAGTTGAAAAACTTAAGACTTGGGTTTCCACTGGACGCATTCTTGAACATGTTAATGGACATCCATTATTAGATAATTAACTTGTTTGCTCTTGATTGTGCAGACTTCAGCCACGGAGACAAACGATGCAATCTGGCACTTTGATAGTGGTTGTGGAAAGCACATGACGGGCAACAAGAATAACCTTATAAACTATAGACGGTGGTCTAAAGGTCCAACAATAAGGTTTGCTGGTGGAGGCTCCGGTTCTACAAAAGGCTATGGTGATGTGAAGTTAGGATGCATAACCATTACTGGAGTTTTTTATGTCAAAAATCTTAAGTTTAACCTTTTCAGCATGAGTCAGTTTGCTGACAAAGGATACTTCATCAAAATTAAAAGTGATGAATGTAAACTTATAGATTTCGAGACTAAAAAGGTAATAATGATTGCAAGAAGATCAGGAGGCTTGTACACCGTTGATTGGTCTTCAGCAATTGTTGAAAAATGCCTTGTCTCAGATCATGATTGCCTTGCTGAAAAAGCATGGTTATGGCATAAACGAACAAGTCATCTAAACTTCAAGACGCTGAATAAGCTGTCTAAAAAGGCACTTGTAGTTGGATTACCTAGGGTTACTTTTAAGAAGGATGGTGTTTGCAATGCATGTCAGCAAGGAAAGCAAACCAAATCTTCTTTCAAGAACAAGGCAGTACCGTCAACTACAAAACCTTTACAACTCTTGCACATGGACTTGTTTGAATCTTCTTCAACAAGCTATGCTGGTAAGAAGTATGGTCTAGTCGTGGTAGATGACTATTCAAGATTCACTTTGGTAGTATTCATCAAGCACAAATCTGAAACCAAGACTGAAATACCTAACTTGCTGAATAAGCTTGAAGTCATAAAAAATGACAAGGTAAAAGTCATAAGGACAGGCCATGGTACTGAGTTTGTAAACCAGTACATAACTGATTATTGTACCTCAAAAGGTATACAACATCAGTTATCCTCAGTAAGAACACCACAACAAAACGGTGTTGCTGAACGGAAGAATCGTACCTTGAAAGAAGCCGCAAGAACAATGCTTACTGACACTGAAATAAGTGAGGCTTATTGGGATGAAGCGATTAATACCGCCTGTTATACTCAAAACAGATGTTTGATTACTAAGGAATACAACAAAACTCCTTATGAATTGTTTGTTGGAAAACCTCCTAACATCACTCATCTAAGAGTATTTGGTTGCAAGTGTTTCGTTCTTAACAATGGTAGAGAATACCTAAGAACATTTCAACCAAAGGCAAACGAAGCGATATTTCTCGGCTACTCCTTGCATAGTAAATCTTATAGAGTTTACAACAAAAAAGCACAAAAGATTGAAGAATCAGTGCATGTTGTATTCTACGAAAAGTCACAAGGTGTGCCTGCTGAAGAAGAAATATCAGAATGTATGAAAAAGCTAATCATACATGAGCAAAGAACTGAATCTGATGCTAGGCGAATCAAGTCAATTGAACTAAATGATGATTCTGACAATGACTCTCCTCCCCCTAGTCATGACAAGATAAATATAGTTCATGACAAAGAATTTCCAGCAAAAGACGCGGTTGCTCCGGAAGTTGCTGAAATTACGCAATCTCCAGTGCCTGCTGATGAACTACCTCAATCGAGCAATGCTGAACAAGCAGTTGTTGATGAACAAATCTCAGCAGAGACACAAATTCCCAGTAGTACTGAACAAGTACATACTGAAGAGTCACATGCTGATGAGCAAACATATCCTGATCCAATAAACAGAAAACCTGTTAACAAATGGATTAGAGATTATCCCTCTACGGATATGATTGGCGATATTAATAAACGCCAAGTGACTAGATCCAAAGCTACTCATGGACTTGCTGAAGAAGCAATTGTCGTAGAAGTAGAATCATTGTTCTCTTGCTTTGTGTCAGAAATTGAACCTAAAACCATAGAAGAAGCTTTAAAGCATTCTGAATGGATAAAGGCAATGCAAGAAGAACTGGATCAATTTGAAAGAAACAAAGTCTGGAAACTTGTGCCACTTGCTGAAGACAAGAAAGCTATTGGTACAAAGTGGGTGTTCAGAAACAAGTTGAGCGAGTCTGGTGAAGTAACAAGAAATAAAGCACGTTTAGTTGCTCAAGGTTACTGTCAGACTGAAGGATTGGACTATGATGAGTCTTATGCACCAGTTGCAAGATTGGATGCAATTAGGCTTTTCTTGGCCTTTGCTGCTCACAATGACTTCATTGTTTACCAAATGGATATTAAAAGTGCATTCTTAAATGGTGAACTTGCTGAAGAAGTCTACCTAGAACAACCCCCTGGCTTTGACCTTCCCTCGGAAATCAAGATGGCATATAAGCTTCAGAAAGCTGTATATGGTCTAAAGCAAGCACCAAGAGCATGGTATGATACCTTGGCTAAGTTCTTGCTGGAAAATGGTTTCAAGAAAGATGAAGTTGACAAAACCTTATTTACCATGAACCATGATGGTAAAATTCTCTTAGTTCAAATTTATGTGGATGACATAATTTTTGGATCTAAGGACAAGCAACTTTGTGATGATTTTGCCAAACTCATGACAAATAAGTTTGAAATGAGTATGATGGGAAACTTGAATTATTTCCTAGGATTGCAAGTCAAGCAACTCAAAGATGGAATATTCATAAATCAAGCAAAGTATGCGAAAGAAATGCTCATAAAGTTTAGGATCAAAGAGGATGAGAAACCTGAAAAGATCTCTATGAGTGTTGGTACCAAATTGGGCTATACTAAAGAGGACAAAAGTGTTGAAGAACACAAGTATAGGAAGCTCATTGGTTCCTTGTTGTATCTAACAGCAAGTAGACCTGACATTCAGTATGCTGTTTGTGTGTGTGCAAGATTCCAATCTGATCCAAGAGAATCACACTACAAAAAGACAATCAAGATACTGAAATATGTTAAAGGTACAGTCAATGTTGGATTATGGTATCCTAAAGATTCTGGACTTGAATTGGTTGGGTATTCTGATGCTGATCATGGAGGATCAACTCTTGATAGAAAAAGTACTTCTGGAACTTGTCAGTTTTTGGGTACTAGATTAATATCATGGTTCAGCAAGAAGAAAACCTGTGTTGCCAATTCATCTACTGAATCTGAATACATTGCAGCTGGTTGTTGCACAGCTCAAATCCTATGGATTCAGCAACAATTAAGAGATTATGGTATTTCTGCAAAGAAAACACCAATCTTTTGTGATAATACAAGTGCTATTGCAATTACGCAAAATCCTAAGTTTCACTCTAGGACTAAGCACATTGATATTAGACATCATTTCATTAGAGATCATGTGGAAAAAGGTGATATTGAGGTTGTGAAAGTAGGCACTGATGATCAGCTTGCTGATATCTTTACCAATCCCCTACCGGATAATAGGTTCGCAATGCTAAGGTATAACCTTGGATTGATTGAACTACCTCAATAAAGGATACACTTGGAAGAATGCTGAAACAGGTATTCAGCAAGCCAAAGTATTCTTGTTTAAAAGACTCAGTCACTGATTTCTTCTAAGAAATGATAGGTCACTATATGATTTGCTGAAACAGGCATTCAGCAAGTAATTCCTTCAAAACGGGCATTTGTTAGGAAACTTGATCACTTGCTGAGACAGACACTCAGTAAGAGAAAGAGCTTAAGGATTGCTGAGACAGGCACACAGACAATCAAAGATACTGAAACAGGTATTCAAGTATCAAAGGAATTTTCTGAGACGGGAACTCAGAAAAAGAGCTAAGCTCATCTCTCAGATTTTACCAAAGGATATCTCAAGTATAAAAGAATTTACTGATACGGGAAATCAGAAATATCTTTTAAACTTAAGAAAATATGAGATATCTAAGTAAGGGGGAACTTTCAGCAAGTATCTAGGTTGATAATTCAAACTCGCTGAAAAGATTCTTGTCAATTTCAGCAAGCAATCTATCCCTTAAAACTCGGTAAAATCAATTTGTGACGTTAATCGGGCACAGATAAACTCGTAATAATCATGACATGAAATTCAATCGTGGCCATTGATTAAAGGAGTTACTAATCTAACGGTTAATAAAACAAAGAGAGAGAGTGCTCTGACGGTTTCAAGATAGTGGGCCACTACGCATTTAATGCAAAGGCTCCACTAACTCCAGTGTTTCTCTGTTTTACCCTTGCTGAGAGCTCAAATCGATTGAGTTTCTCACACACCAGAGACACTATATAAAGAAGGAGTTAGAGAAATGACAAAATTCTTTAACTCACATTTCCTTTCTCTGCAAATTTTAGCCTGAATCCACTGTACCTCCGGTCAAAAAGCAAACTATCTGTTTTCGTACACATTCTCTTGCTCTATAAAAGAAATGGCTCCCAAGAGACAGTCTTCTAAGTCCTCAAAGTCGTCAAAGGTTGACAGTGCTGAAACACGCACTGCTCCGGTGACTACTCCGGCCACAAACACAACGAAAGTTGTGTTGAAGAACGACCGCATATCCGAAAAACCTATGCCTCCGTCATATCTTGACACTGCAAAGTGTGAGATGTTGATGCAATGGGGAGGTTTTGCAAAAGAAAAGTACATTAGGTACTTTTATGAACCAGAACTCGATGACGAAAATGAAGAGGCGCTTGAGCTTATCAAGCAGCAAGGCCTCATGAACTTTATCTCTGCTCGCACTAAGAAAGTGAGCATGATTGATACAATGGAATTCTACAACAACGCAGAAATCCAGTCCCTTACTGATAGTAAAGGAGTCACTGAAAAAGTGATCTTTACTACAGTTCAGAACACGCAAATCGTCCTGAAATGGACTGATTTAGCGGAGATTTTTCAGATTCCAACCACTGGAACTGAAGATGATGTCACTGCCACTGACGAAGAAATTGAAGCTTTCTACAGTGACGTCAGAAATGAGAAAATGAAGAAAGGCGAGATTGCTCCCGTGACTTTGACAAAGCACGTTAAGAGAAAGCATCTCTGCCATTCATTTGGTCTAGTAGCTCTGCTACTAATCAAAGTTCTTGACTCCCAAGTTGGAGGAATTGACCAAGTAGACCTGAGAAGATGGCCATTGCTGATGCATATTCATGAAAATAAAACGGAACTTAACTGGGCTAAGTACATTTTCAACAGGCTTGTTGATTGTGTTACTAAGTTTAAGGTAAAGGTAGAAGACAACAAGGTCTCACCTTCCTTTCCAGTTATGTATGGAATCAAGATATGCTACATCCTTGAACATTTCAGGATTCAGCTAAGAAACCCATTGCCAATCAAAAAGTCTGTATGCAATGTGGGAAGATCATTCTACAAGCAGAATGTACCTAAGACTGCTGGAAAGAAAACTAAGAAGACAACAACTGCAAATGTTGTCAGCACAAGCCAGCAAGAAAGGTATACAACAGCTGCAGATGTTACCACTCAGCAACTTAGAGATGAAACTGCTGTTGGTGGTGGTAACACAAATGAAACTGCTGTAGAAAATGAACAAGGTACGTGTACAAGATCCGTTGCTGAAAATGCAACTATAGATAACTCTGGGAAACTGGAGAAATCTAACAAGAAAAAGAGGAAAGCTGATGATGACACTCAGACTGCAGCGTCATCAGCAAACCCCGTACCTAAGAGGAAACGGACGAGCAACAAAAGGAAGAAAACACTGGCCCGCAAGTCAGTCCCTGCTGTCCAAGACCTCTCAGTCAATTCCCAAACAAATGCTGAAACGCATTTGCCAGTAGATGTTGCTGAGGTGATCACTGAAACCTATGTCAGCAATGTTGAAGTGTTTGCGGAAGCCTTCAACAATCAACTTAACGTTGATACTTCTACTGAGAGTAGACCACAAGGAAGTGGAAATGAAATTCCTGCCCAAGTCCCAGATATCTACATTGTAGATAATTTAGATGATCCAACTTTGAGACCAGCAAGTGACATTGCTACTGATCTGCAAAGAGCGGCACTTGCTGATGCTGCTGAAAAGATGGTTGCTGAACAAGCAACTCATCAAGTTGTTGAAACCCCACTTGCTGAGATAGCAATGGTTCCGGTTCAAGAAGTTGCTGAAACACAAGAAGCATTATTCAACGACGCATCTCGTGATGTTGAGAATACTGTCCCAAGTTCACCCAAGACATCAATCGACAAAGTCCAGCTTGTACTGGAAGAAATAAGCAAACAAATGGAGTTGGAGATTGAAGAATCATCCAATAAATCCATTGATGTCTTCATGACAAGTAGTGAGCTCAAAGGTCAAGATGCTTCTGCTCAACTTGTCATTTCAGAGACAAGGGAGATTGCTGAAACCGCACAGCCTTCTCAAATAGAGCAAAACCAGAAGTCTGCTGAAGAAACAGTCCAAGAAGCTGAAGAAACTGTTAATGTTGAAAGGACTGAGCCACAACCTGTCCTTCTTCAGCAGGTAGTTAATTCAACCATCAGTAAAACTTCAATTTCTGAAAATTGTTCTTTTGCTAATATTATATTATCTCTACAGACTTCTCAAGATACAAGTCAGATGGTTGCTGAAGCCTCTGCACCAGAACCAACACTCCCTGCTCAGCAGGTAGTTAATAATTTTGGTATTAAAACTAAGTTTGACAACTTAGTACTTGTGTCTAACTCCAATTTATTTCAGGATGAACAAATGGAGGATGCTACTCAAGCTCCTCATGGAATGGAAATTGTACTACATGAGCTTGCTGACTCTCAGAAGGTAAATCATGTTTCAGATATGAACTCTAAAACAATTCTCCAAACCAATCCTGATCTAAATAACGTTCTTTTTCAGGCTCAAAAGGAGACCACTGAAGTGGTACTCATCACTGAAGATCATCAAGTAAGTTCTGAGGACTGTACTTGAACTTCAAAAGGACAACTTTGTCAAGAGTTGCTAAGTCCGTCAGCAACTGACAAAGGTACAGGCGAATGGATTTCTCTGATCTTCACCTTCATCTCTCAACGAGAAAAAGAGATCTTCTCTGCTGAAGCTCGAAACATTTGTCCACTCCATCCTTCCTGAAGAAATGTCATATTCTCAGCAATGAGCTCGAATCTGATTGCTCAATCAGAGAGAATATGAAGGCAAAATTCAAGAGTGCCTCTCCAGCTGAACAGCTGTGATGCTCAAAGGTTCATTGTACCTGTGGTGGCTGATCCCCACAAAATCAATGAGGAAGAGGAAGTGACAAGTGTGTTTTTGTATAAGCACGTTGAGCTAGTCATTCTGACCGACGATGATGAAAAGAAGAAGATGAGAACATCCCACTGATCCCAGTGATGATGAAGGAAAGATTCCAAGGACAAGAAAGACGATGATGATGACAATCAAGTCCAAGTCCTGATGCTGGAGGATTGAAGTTGACAGTTGCTGAAAATGCTCAACCGAAAATCAGCAAGCTGAACAACAACAACCTCAGCAAGAATCTCAACCTCCTCCTGCTGCTGCTGAAAATCAAGCACCTGTGCAAGGTGCTGATACTGAGAAGAATATGCCAGAAAAAGGGGCTGCCTTGAAAAATGGCAAAAGTCCGGTTTCTGATGCCAAGGTACTGAAGAAAACCTTGATGATGATGAAGAACAAGATGAAGATTACCAACGCGCTCTATCA
>CM051458.1:50893765-50934795 GCA_028274465.1 Plantago ovata
CTTGAACATGTTAATGGACATCCATTCTTGATAATTAACTTGTTTGCTCTTGATTGTGCAGACTTTCAGCCACGGAGACAAACGATGCAATCTGGCACTTTGATAGTGGTTGTGGAAAGCACATGACGGGCAACAAGAATAACCTTATAAACTATAGACGGTGGTCTAAAGGTCCAACAATAAGGTTTGCTGGTGGAGGCTCCGGTTCTACAAAAGGCTATGGTGATGTGAAGTTAGGATGCATAACCATTACTGGAGTTCTTTATGTCAAAAATCTTAAGTTTAACCTTTTCAGCATGAGTCAGTTTGCTGACAAAGGATACTTCATCGAAATTAAAAGTGATGAATGTAAACTTATAGATTTCGAGACTAAAAAGGTAATAATGATTGCAAGAAGATCAGGAGGCTTGTACACCGTTGATTGGTCTTCAGCAATCGTTGAAAAATGCCTTGTCTCAGATCATGATTGCCTTGCTGAAAAAGCATGGTTATGGCATAAACGAACAAGTCATCTAAACTTCAAGACGCTGAATAAGCTGTCTAAAAAGGCACTTGTAGTTGGATTACCTAGGGTTACTTTTAAGAAGGATGGTGTTTGCAATGCATGTCAGCAAGGAAAGCAAACCAAATCTTCTTTCAAGAACAAGGCAGTACCGTCAACTACAAAACCTTTACAACTCTTGCACATGGACTTGTTTGAATCTTCTTCAACAAGCTATGCTGGTAAGAAGTATGGTCTAGTCGTGGTAGATGACTATTCAAGATTCACTTGGGTAGTATTCATCAAGCACAAATCTGAAACCAAGACTGAAATACCTAACTTGCTGAATAAGCTTGAAGTCATGAAAAATGACAAGGTAAAAGTCATAAGGACAGACCATGGTACTGAGTTTGTAAACCAGTACATAACTGAATATTGTACCTCAAAAGGTATTCAACATCAGTTATCCTCAGTAAGAACACCACAGCAAAACGGTGTTGCTGAACGGAAGAATCGTACCCTGAAAGAAGCCGCAAGAACAATGCTTGCTGACACTGAAATAAGTGAGGCTTATGGGTTGAAGCGATTAATACCGCCTGTATACTCAAAACAGATGTTTGATTACTAAGGAATACAACAAAACTCCTTATGAATTGTTTGTTGGAAGACCTCCTAACATCACTCATCTAAGAGTATTTGGTTGCAAGTGTTTCGTTCTTAACAATGGTAGAGAATACCTAAGAACATTTCAACCAAAGGCAGACGAAGCGATATTTCTCGGCTACTCCTTGCATAGTAAAGCTTATAGAGTTTACAACAAAAAGGCACAAAAGATTGAAGAATCAGTGCATGTTGTATTCTACGAAAAGTCACAAGGTGTGCCTGCTGAAGAAGAAATATCAGAATGTATGAAAAAGCTAATCATACATGAGCAAAGAACTGAATCTGATGCTAGGCAAATCAAGTCAA
Organism: Plantago ovata; assembly: GCA_028274465.1. Lineage (NCBI taxonomy): Eukaryota > Viridiplantae > Streptophyta > Magnoliopsida > Lamiales > Plantaginaceae > Plantago > Plantago ovata. Next base: position 50,895,216 of record CM051458.1, read on the forward strand.
TTGAACTAAATGATGATTCTGACAATGACTCTCCTCCCCCTAGTCATGACAAGATAAATATAGTTCACGACAAAGAATTTCCAGCAAAAGACGCGGTTGCTCCGGAAGTTGCTGAAATTACGCAATCTCCAGTGCCTGCTGATGAACTACCTCAATCAGCAATGCTGAACAAGCAGTTGCTGATGAACAAATCTCAGCAGAGACACAAATTCCCAGTAGTACTGAACAAGTACATACTGAAGAGTCACATGCTGATGAGCAAACATATCCTGATCCAACAAACAGAAAACCTGTTAATAAATGGATTAGAGATCATCCCTCTACGGATATGATTGGCGATATTAATAAACGCCAAGTGACTAGATCCAAAGCTACTCATGGACTTGCTGAAGAAGCAACTGTCGTAGAAGTAGAATCATTGTTCTCTTGCTTTGTTTCAGAAATTGAACCTAAAACCATAGAAGAAGCTTTAAAGCATTCTGAATGGATAAAGGCAATGCAAGAAGAACTGGATCAATTTGAAAGAAACAAAGTCTGGAAACTTGTGCCACTTGCTGAAGACAAGAAAGCTATTGGTACAAAGTGGGTGTTCAGAAACAAGCTGAGCGAGTCTGGTGAAGTAACAAGAAATAAAGCACGTTTAGTTGCTCAAGGTTACTGTCAGACTGAAGGATTGGACTATGATGAGTCTTATGCACCAGTTGCAAGATTGGATGCAATTAGGCTTTTCTTGGCCTTTGCTGCTCACAATGACTTCATTGTTTACCAAATGGATGTTAAAAGTGCATTCTTAATGGTGAACTTGCTGAAGAAGTCTACCTAGAACAACCCCCTGGCTTTGAACTTCCCTCAGAAATCAAGATGGTATACAAGCTTCAGAAAGCTGTATATGGTCTAAAGCAAGCACCAAGAGCATGGTATGATACCTTGGCTAAGTTCTTGCTGGAAAATGGTTTCAAGAAAGGTGAAGTTGACAAAACCTTATTTACCATGAACCATGATGGTAAAATACTCTTAGTTCAAATTTATGTGGATGACATAATTTTGGATCTAAGGACAAGCAACTTTGTGATGATTTTGCCAAACTCATGACAAATAAGTTTGAAATGAGTATGATGGGAAAATTGAATTATTTCCTAGGATTGCAAGTCAAGCAACTCAAAGATGGAATATTCATAAATCAAGCAAAGTATGCGAAAGAAATGCTCATAAAGTTTAGGATCAAAGAGGATGAGAAACCTGAAAAGATCCCTATGAGTGTTGGTACCAAATTGGGCTATACTAAAGAGGACAAAAGTGTTGAAGAACACAAGTATAGGAAGCTCATTGGTTCCTTGTTGTATCTAACAGCAAGTAGACCTGACATTCAGTATGCTGTTTGTGTGTGTGCAAGATTCCAATCTGATCCAAGAGAATCACACTACAAAAAGGCAATCAAGATACTGAAATATGTTAAAGGTACAGTCAATGTTGGATTATGGTATCCTAAAGATTCTGGACTTGAATTGGTTGGCTATTCTGATGCTGATCATGGAGGATCAACTCTTGATAGAAAAAGTACTTCTGGAACTTGTCAGTTTTTGGGTACTAGATTAATATCATGGTTCAGCAAGAAGAAAACCTGTGTTGCCAATTCATCTACTGAATCTGAATACATTGCAGCTGGTTGTTGCACAGCTCAAATCCTATGGATTCAGCAACAATTAAGAGATTATGGTATTTCTGCAAAGAAAACACCAATCTTTTGTGATAATACAAGTGCTATTGCAATTACGCAAAATCCTAAGTTTCACTCTAGGACTAAGCACATTGATATTAGACATCATTTCATTAGAGATCATGTGGAAAAAGGTGATATTGAGGTTGTGAAAGTAGGCACTGATGATCAGCTTGCTGATATCTTTACCAATCCCCTACCGGATAATAGGTTCGCAATGCTAAGGTATAACCTTGGATTGATTGAACTACCTCAATAAAGGATACACTTGGAAGAATGCTGAAACAGGTATTCAGCAAGCCAAAGTATTCTTGTTTAAAAGACTCAGTCACTGATTTCTTCTAAGAAATGATAGGTCACTACATGATTTGCTGAAACAGGCATTCAGCAAGTAATTCCTTCAAAACGGGCATTTGTTAGGAAACTTGATCACTTGCTGAGACAGACACTCAGTAAGAGAAAGAGCTTAAGGATTGCTGAGACAGGCACTCAGACAATCAAAGATACTGAAACAGGTATTCAAGTATCAAAGGAATTTTCTGAGACGGGAACTCAGAAAAAGAGCTAAGCTCATCTCTCAGATTTTACCAAAGGATATCTCAAGTATAAAAGAATTTACTGATACGGGAAATCAGAAATATCTTTTAAACTTAAGAAAATATGAGATATCTAAGTAAGGGGGAACTTTCAGCAAGTATCTAGGTTGATAATTCAAACTCGCTGAAAAGATTCTTGTCAATTTCAGCAAGCAATCTATCCCTTAAAACTCGGTAAAATCAATTTGTGACGTTAATCGGGCACAGATAAACTCGTAATAATCATGACATGAAATTCAATCGTGGCCATTGATTAAAAGGAGTTACTAATCTAACGGTTAATAAAACAAAGAGAGAGAGTGCTCTGACGGTTTCAAGATAGTGGGCCACTACGCATTTAATGCAAAGGCTCCACTAACTCCAGTGTTTCTCTGTTTTACCCTTGCTGAGAGCTCAAATCGATTGAGTTTCTCACACACCAGAGACACTATATAAAGAAGGAGTTAGAGAAATGACAAAATTCTTTAACTCACATTTCCTTTCTCTGCAAATTTTAGCCTGAATCCACTGTACCTCCGGTCAAAAAGCAAACTATCTCTTTTCGTACACATTCTCTTGCTCTATAAAAGAAATGGCTCCCAAGAGACAGTCTTCTAAGTCCTCAAAGTCGTCAAAGGTTGACAGTGCTGAAACACGCACTGCTCCGGTGACTACTCCGGCCACAAACACAACGAAAGTTGTGTTGAAAAACGACCGCATATCCGAAAAACCTATGCCTCCGTCATATCTTGACACTGCAAAGTGTGAGATGTTGATGCAATGGGGAGGTTTTGCAAAAGAAAAGTACATTAGGTACTTTTATGAACCAGAACTCGATGACGAAAATGAAGAGGCGCTTGAGCTTATCAAGCAGCAAGGCCTCATGAACTTTATCTCTGCTCGCACTAAGAAAGTGAGCATGATTGATACAATGGAATTCTACAACAACGCAGAAATCCAGTCCCTTACTGATAGTAAAGGAGTCACTGAAAAAGTGATCTTTACTACAGTTCAGAACACGCAAATCGTCCTGAAATGGACTGATTTAGCGGAGATTTTTCAGATTCCAACCACTGGAACTGAAGATGATGTCACTGCCACTGACGAAGAAATTGAAGCTTTCTACAGTGACGTCAGAAATGAGAAAATGAAGAAAGGCGAGATTGCTCCCGTGACTTTGACAAAGCACGTTAAGAGAAAGCATCTCTGCCATTCATTTGGTCTAGTAGCTCTGCTACTAATCAAAGTTCTTGACTCCCAAGTTGGAGGAATTGACCAAGTAGACCTGAGAAGATGGCCATTGCTGATGCATATTCATGAAAATAAAACGGAACTTAACTGGGCTAAGTACATTTTCAACAGGCTTGTTGATTGTGTTACTAAGTTTAAGGTAAAGGTAGAAGACAACAAGGTCTCACCTTCCTTTCCAGTTATGTATGGAATCAAGATATGCTACATCCTTGAACATTTCAGGATTCAGCTAAGAAACCCATTGCCAATCAAAAAGTCTGTATGCAATGTGGGAAGATCATTCTACAAGCAGAATGTACCTAAGACTGCTGGAAAGAAAACTAAGAAGACAACAACTGCAAATGTTGTCAGCACAAGCCAGCAAGAAAGGTATACAACAGCTGCAGATGTTACCACTCAGCAACTTAGAGATGAAACTGCTGTTGGTGGTGGTAACACAAATGAAACTGCTGTAGAAAATCAACAAGGTACGTGTACAAGATCCGTTGCTGAAAATGCAACTATAGATAACTCTGGGAAACTGGAGAAATCTAACAAGAAAAAGAGAAAGCTGATGATGACACTCAGACTGCAGCGTCATCAGCAAACCCCGTACCTAAGAGGAAACGGACGAGCAACAAAAGGAAGAAAACACTGGCCCGCAAGTCAGTCCCTGCTGTCCAAGACCTCTCAGTCAATTCCCAAACAAATGCTGAAACGCATTTGCCAGTAGATGTTGCTGAGGTGATCACTGAAACCTATGTCAGCAATGTTGAAGTGTTTGCGGAAGCCTTCAACAATCAACTTAACGTTGATACTTCTACTGAGAGTAGACCACAAGGAAGTGGAAATGAAATTCCTGCCCAAGTCCCAGATATCTACATTGTAGATAATTTAGATGATCCAACTTTGAGACCAGCAAGTGACATTGCTACTGATCTGCAAAGAGCGGCACTTGCTGATGCTGCTGAAAAGATGGTTGCTGAACAAGCAACTCATCAAGTTGTTGAAACCCCACTTGCTGAGATAGCAATGGTTCCGGTTCAAGAAGTTGCTGAAACACAAGAAGCATTATTCAACGACGCATCTCGTGATGTTGAGAATACTGTCCCAAGTTCACCCAAGACATCAATCGACAAAGTCCAGCTTGTACTGGAAGAAATAAGCAAACAAATGGAGTTGGAGATTGAAGAATCATCCAATAAATCCATTGATGTCTTCATGACAAGTAGTGAGCTCAAAGGTCAAGATGCTTCTGCTCAACTTGTCATTTCAGAGACAAGGGAGATTGCTGAAACCGCACAGCCTTCTCAAATAGAGCAAAACCAGAAGTCTGCTGAAGAAACAGTCCAAGAAGTTGAAGAAACTGTTAATGTTGAAAGGACTGAGCCACAACCTGTCCTTCTTCAGCAGGTAGTTAATTCAACCATCAGTAAAACTTCAATTTCTGAAAATTGTTCTTTTGCTAATATTATATTATCTCTACAGACTTCTCAAGATACAAGTCAGATGGTTGCTGAAGCCTCTGCACCAGAACCAACACTCCCTGCTCAGCAGGTAGTTAATAATTTTGGTATTAAAACTAAGTTTGACAACTTAGTACTTGTGTCTAACTCCAATTTATTTCAGGATGAACAAATGGAGGATGCTACTCAAGCTCCTCATGGAATGGAAATTGTACTACATGAGCTTGCTGACTCTCAGAAGGTAAATCATGTTTCAGATATGAACTCTAAAACAATTCTCCAAACCAATCCTGATCTAAATAACGTTCTTTTTCAGGCTCAAAAGGAGACCACTGAAGTGGTACTCATCACTGAAGATCATCAAGTAAGTTCTGAGGAACTGTACTTGAACTTCAAAAGGACAACTTTGTCAAGAGTTGCTAAGTCCGTCAGCAACTGACAAAGGTACAGGCGAATGGATTTCTCTGATCTTCACCTTCATCTCTCAAACGAGAAAAAGAGATCTTCTCTGCTGAAGCTCGAAACATTTGTCCACTCCATCCTTCCTGAAGAAATGTCATATTCTCAGCAAATGAGCTCGAATCTGATTGCTCAAATCAGAGAGAATATGAAGGCAAAATTCAAGAGTGCCTCTCCTGCTGAACAAGCTGTGATGCTCAAAGGTTCATTTGTACCTGTGGTGGCTGATCCCCACAAAATCAATGAGGAAGAGGAAGTGACAAGTGTTGTTTTGTATAAGCATGTTGAGCTAGTCATTCTGACAGACGATGATGAAGAAGAAGAAGATGAGAACATTCTCACTGATCCCAGTGATGATGAAGGGAAAGATTCCAAGGACAAGAAAGACGATGATGATGACAATCAAGGTCCAAGTCCTGATGCTGGAGGATTGAAGTTGACAGTTGCTGAAAATACTCAACCTGAAAATCAACAAGCTGAACAACAACAACCTCAGCAAGAATCTCAACCTCCTCCTACTGCTGCTGAAAATCAAGCACCTGTGCAAGGTGCTGATACTGAAGAAGAATATGCCAGAAAAAGGGCTGCCTTGAAAAATGGCAAAAGTCCAGTTTCTGATGCCAAGGTTACTGAAGAAAACCTTGAGGATGATGAAGAACAAGATGAAGATTACCAACGCGCTCTCAAGAACAGTCTCTTGATCCATGCAAGGCATACGCAGGATCTAGAAATTTGTCAATCTTCAGGAGTAAGATCAACGGAAGTCCCCTCCCTTCCATTTACTACTGGCGAAACTCCAGTAATTGAGTCTCAAACTCAATTAAAACTAACTACTGGCGAAACTCCAGTAATTGAGTCTCAAACTCAATTAAAACTAACTACTGGTGAAACTCAGTTGTTGAGTCTGAAGCGTTGCCATCAGCAACCACTCAACAAAAAGGAAGTGAAGCTACTGATAAAGGTTCTAAAGTTGCTCAACTTGATGAATCTGAGGATGATGACGACTTGTCAGAAAATGAGGATGAACAATCCAAGCGAGACCCAAAAGTTGTTCAGATTCCTCCTCCTGATTACATCAATGATTTCGATGGTCTAAGAGCAGAATTGCTGACGCGTGATGATCAGTTTGCTTCCGAACTTAAGGTTCATTCCTTGACACCACATTTAGTGTCGTTCCCAAGAGTTGAGGAGTTTACTCCTAGAATTTTAGCACTAAAGGAAGTCCATAATGCCTGCAAAGCTGAAGATGAGGCATTGCTTGCTGAGAGCCCACTTGACTTTGGAAAGATATTGGCTACAGTGCTAAGACGCACTACTACTTTGACCATAGCTCAGAAAGACATCAGTCTTTATCACAAAAGCTATGAAGAAGATGTAAGTCAAGCTCTAAAGCTAGCAAAGACCACTCTCGTCAAGGCTCAGACTTTCATGGATGAGAAGGCCGCAACAGAGAAAAGACATGAAGAGAACATGATGAGCATTCAAAAAGAGTTGTCAAAAATGACTTCTGACCAACAACAAATCATCATGAAGTATAACAGTTTAAGTACTCTTGCTGAAAATTGCAATGAGTTTTATTCTCTGCACATCACTCCGATGTTGCAATCCATGTCTAAGGGGGAAAAGAAGAGTACTAGAAAAAGAAACCAAACCCCTCCTGTTGATGATGTGCCACTGCCCATAGAACCGATTGCTGAAAAAGAGCAAAGTTCTAAAAGGCAAGCAGAATCTGAGTTGAATTCAGCAAGTACCAAAAAGAGAAAAACCGCTGCTGAAACTCAAGATTTTTGCCACACTGAAAGTCATCACAATCTGAATGAATATGATGAAGATGATGACAATCAAACAATAGCTCAAGCCATAAGAGCTAGACCCTTAACAGCCTTGACTCCGTCTGGCCACTCAAAGCATTTTTCGTCTGACTCTTCAGCAAGAGATCAAGACAATGCTAAGACAAGAAGAAGAAAGCAAAGACAGGAAGAAAAGAGGCTGGCCAGCATTGCTATTGGCTCCGGCATTGAATACACAAAGACCAGCAATGAAGAAACCACTCAGAATGTAATCAGAAACATTCATGGTTGCTGGATTTTAAAGCTGGAAGACTTGCTGGTAAATGAGTTCTTTCCTACAGCCATTTTGAATCAAATGTTCAAATGGATTGAACTCAAAGTCGAAAGAAATCAAAGGGAAGAATCCCTCCCAAGAAATATTGCTGGGAGATGGTTGAATCTTGAGGTCTCAGTAAGAAGAATTGCCATTGGTAAGACATACAAACAAGAACCAAATCTGATCAAACCACCTGGCATTGCTTACTACTCTGACCCAGTAACAAAGAAAACAAAGAAGAGACTTGGATTGATTCCTTATGAGTACTTCTATCTCACTGCTAAGGATCAAGAAGAAGATCTTCTCTGGCTAAGAAAGATTCATCCAAAAAGCATTTCAGATACACAGCTTCTCCATGCCAGCAATTGGGGCATGCATTTGTGGGTGACTAATTACATGGAAATGAATGCTGAAAAGCATCATCATACCGCCTGCAAAAATGCAAGAATTCTTCAACTACAAGTCCGTAGGCTTCTGGAAAACTACGAAAAGGACTGTGTTGAATTTACTGCACTTGCTGAGAAGAGTGTAAGAGAGATTTTGAGAAAATCTTCTGGAAGAGCTTAACTCTCTGTAATACCTTTTGTTAAAGCTTTTGTTTGCTGATTCTGTTTAAGTTATCTCTGCTATTTCATGTAAACTTCTGAAAGATAACTATCAGCAATGAAGCTTTTGACTCTTATTGGTTTTTGATTATGCAATTTACTTATGCTTACTGTTTAATTATTCAAGTATGCTTGCATTAATCAACTGATTTATTCAACATCAGAAACCTCTAAAAGGGTAACAATTAATTTAGCCATGGATTGCTAACATCAAAAAGGGGGAAATTTGTTAGGAAACTTGTAATTTTGATGAGCAATTAACCATGCTAAATTAAGGAAAGTCCAGTAACTAGTACTCTTAAGGTCCATAGAAATTTAGAATTTTAAGGACATTGTAAAAGAGGAACGTTTGCTGAAGACTTAGATTAGGTGTTAGTTAAGTTGGTTTTTACCGCGTATGATGTATTTTATTTTCTGAAAAGAAAATAACTTATTGATGTTGTAGCTTATGATGTATCTTATTTTCTCAAAAGAAAATAACCTATTGAAGCATTTGCTGACGATGTACTTTGTTTTTACAAACAAACTATTGAAGCATTTAGAAACCGCTCAGAATCTTGAAGATTATTGAAGATCTGAAGACTTGAAGAATTCGAAGATCTGAAGACTTGAAGATTGCTGAAGACTGGTATCTACAAAGACACGTGTTGCTCAGAAAGTGGAAACTTCAGCAACAGCATTGCATAAGTGAAAATCTGAAAGACAGAGTAGGTTGTGCTTGCTGAAACTGAGACTAACCACTTGCTGATGGAACATATGTGACCTCTTGCTGAAAGTACTTGTGTTTGCGCTCCAATGTTACTGTTTGAGTTCTATTCAAATATGCATTAAATGCAAAGCTTCCACGCGAAGGACATGAAGACTAGAAGACAAACAAGGACGCTGCTGAAAGTACAAAAGCAAGATAGTGACATCTTAAGGATCAAAAGCCTTGGAATTTAAAATTCAAACGGCTCCTTACTTGCACTATAAATAGAGGTCATCCGGCGAAGAGTTGAAGTGTGTCAACAACGTGATCAAACTCTCACTTGTGCTTAAACTCACATACCTTCAAACTCTCTATACTGCCATTGATCCGTTCCAAGACTTAAAGCTTGAAAAAGCTACTTGTGAAGAAGTAGAACAAACTCGGCTAAGAAATTAGTTAAGTGTTCTTTCTTTCGAACAAGAACAAGTCTTGACACCAGAAACAATCAAACTTGTTTACTGCAAAGTATTCAAAGTTGTGTTTCTTAGATTACTTGTTGTAACTGAATAAGTTATAATTAAGTTTTCTCACCCCAAAACTCTCTAACTGAAAATACACCCTTTCAGGCGTGATATTCAGGGGGAACTTAATCGAGCATAGTTTTGCTGATTAAAAGTACCAAGTTTGGTGGAGAACAAGGTTACGTTCTCTAGATTAGGTTGGAGACAAAGCAAGTGTGCTTTGGTTTCTGTTGAATCGCTCTAGATAGGAGATTGTAAGGAACCTCAATCATATCTTAGTGGATTCAGTCCTAGAAAGGACAAAGTGGATTAGTTGAGAGATTACGCCACTCTCAGATACCACTATAAAAGTGTTTGTGTGATTTACTTACTGTATTTAGTTTTCAGCAAATCATATCTGTCTGTACATAGTCACTCACATCACTTGCTGAAACTTTACTTACTGAAAGAGAACTTATTGTATCAAAGACTTCCGCTCTCTGATTTTAAGTATCAGCAAACCAAGCTACTGAAAAGTAATTTACACTTGCTGAGAAAGTTAAGTATCAGCAAACTCATTACTGAAAAGTAATAAGCACTTGCTGAGAAAGTTTTAAACGACGAAAGTTTGAAAAGACTATTCACCCCCCCCCCTCTAGTCTTTTCTTGTTGTTTAAAGGGACCAACACCGACCACCAAGGTTGAACATAACAATCCTTACGTCAAGGAAAGGCTTTCACGAAGAAAAATACCCAGACTTTAAAAATACCCAAACCGGATTTGATCTCTTTACAAATATCTCTTTTAAATACTCCGAGTATTAAGTTACTCGGACTATAAAAAGGAGAGGGGGGAAGAGGGATTGAAGGAGGATATAAGGGCATAAAATCCGGGAATTTTTTCGACAAAAAAGAGTCCGTCACATCTAAGAGAGCCGGACTATACTTATAGTTCCACAACTATCTCGTGCCAAGATACTAGGAAACTAGGTGGACATATGTTAATGTAAAATTATGTATAATCCTTGAAGTACGAATTTGAAAGTTCCAAAGGGCGCCCTACATTTAGGGTCGAGGCGACAAAATGCTCAATATGGACCGTCTCCTAACATTTTGGTCCTCCCCAGATGATCCACTAAGGAAAATAGAGCAAGCCCAAGAGGAACAAAGCCTTGCATGTTGGCCCAAGCCCATCAAATGCTAAAAGGCCTTTTACACACATGTGGCTTCATCCTAGCCGAACACTTGGCACGATCTTGGAGAAGACTACTTGAGTATGAGAGCTATAAATAGCCTCCTCATTCCATCATTTGAGGGTAAGAAATCTACAATCAATCTATACTAAATAATCCACACTACCTTATTTACTAGAAAGACTACCAATCCTCTACACGTAAAGTCGTTTCACCGGTTTGATCTAAGACAAACCGGGTAGTCGTTACAAACCCTCCCCCTCTCCAAGTTGTATTTCAGGTCCAAGAACTTTTAGGTCTCAGAAGCTAGTCTCAGAAGCTAGATCTCAGAAGCTCATGGAAGGAACTTGAAGTACAAAGGACGCTCACGAATTTGCACGAGTTAGAAAGAACTGATATTTTACCTATCAAAAATAGTTTTAGTCGTTTAAGTTACTCAAGTTTTGGACTTTTTTTTTCTAACTCTTGGTCGTGTTTGTGTGGTACTGAGACAAGTTTTTGGTTTGGGTCTGTTTCTCATCATTGGCATTTCCGGTAGACAATATTAGCTTTCCGGTTTTCAACTTCCAAAACCTTTTTTTCTATCAACGAGATGGCAAAATGATCTTATGTACATGTGATTGATTAATAAATCCGTTTTTTTACTTTCCGTAAACTAAACTTTGTTATTATTTTGGGGAAATGTTAGTTTCAACTTTGATTCATGTGTATGAACAGCTTTCGCCCTGTTAGAGAAGCATTTTTCGACATTATTAGACTTACAGAATCCACAGAGGTTGCTGAACAATGGAGGATCACTGATGAATCCCTATTACGCCTCCTTAAGGAAAATGTTGAATCTATTGAGTCTCTTGTGAAGTAAGCCAATACTTAAATGTATATGTTTTTGTTATGTCTATCAATGTGTTTATGGAATGTGCACATACTTTCAGGGCTCAAACAGAATCAAATGAAAACATCTATGATCGATTTTCATCTGTGGCCTCATCCATTCTCAAGGATGTAGAAGATGCTGCTAACAGTATGATGTTCTTGGCCCAAAGTAAGTTTCCTCTGCTACTATTACACTACAAAACCGTCCATCCTACGGTATATCCTACTTTGTGTTCATAATATTAAGAGATTTAATGTCAGATAGCTAAGTACTGTCTATGTTTATTTGCTGCAGAGCCACTGAGATTGGATCACGAAGCATTCAAGAAAATAAGTACCTTAACTGCTGCTTGTGACGAAAACATGAAAGAATTGAACAACATTCACTCTAAAAACGTTGTTGATATTTCATAAACCGCAAGGAGATCTCTTGTAGATGATTACATGGTATGCTCTAAAATTGGACTCCAATAGGAGACAGCATCCTATACAGAAACTGTCTCATTCTTAACATTTTCGAAACTTACGTTATATTTGCAATGTTCGAAACAGGTTGATGAATTAACTAATAACTACTGGAATCATAATGTGGAGTGAAATAGATGTGTTAGGATGTTCCGCCTCTGAAAAATCTAAGTGAACTTGCAAAAAGTACCTATATTTTCTGTATCAATATTTTTCCCCTTCTGCACATGTTTTGGTTTTTAAATCTAAAGATTTGAAGCATTCCGATTCTGCAAACTTTCTTCATACACGCCGATGCTAAATATTTAATACTGATCGAGGACTGAGGAGTTATATTTCAGTTGCAAGTATTCACTCATAATATTGATGACCATGCCCGGAGAAGCTTTATATGATTTACTTGTGTTTACGGTCAGAATGTGGAAGCATATTAATCAGTACCATTGATAAGCTGTTGGATAGTATAGTTAACTAATAACTAATGGAATCAGATGGTGGAGTGAAATAGATAATTTCATGACCTGTGACCTGTGTAATGTGTAGTTTGCAGGGATGTACTGATGGTTCAGGACAGTGATGCTCTGCCTGTTGAAGGGTTATTCGTACTTCTTCTTAAGTTCGCAGTGGATCGTCACAATACACTATTTAGGTCTTCTTGATGTAGTCTTCCTCTTTGGATCATAGGAATCCTTCATGTAGCTTCCTCGTACCTGAAAGAGACTGGAGGGGGGAGAGGTTAGTACCTCGTGCCCGGTTTGTCGAGGATCAAATCGGAGGGACGACTTTACGTGTAGGAGTTGTAGGGATTCCCTAGTAAGAGTATTAAATGTGGTAGGTGAGTGGTGGGTGTGAGCAATGAATGCTTACCCAGCGGATAATGAATGAGCCCCTTATATACTTGTAGTATTTTATTGTCACTTCGTGTAGAATCGTGACAAGTGTCCGGCCGAGATTGAAGCCTCCTTTGGCCCAAGCCCATTAAGGAGGTCCATGGGCTTTGGCCAAACATCTTGGCTAGGGTTGAAAGGGCAATATTGACTTTTTGGGTCCCATGGAGTAATCTGGAAGACGGGTCCCACAGGGAGCGACCATGGGTGGTCGCCCTTGGTCCTCGTGCCTTCCTCTTACGTCCGTGGTCCGAGTAGTGCTCTGCCTAGTCTCTTTTGGAGGGTGTCACCTTGACGTAAGGTCCTCCTCGAGCCCTATAGATGCTCCTCGAGCCCAACAGTTGTCTTGTCCTTGCAGTGAGCTTATCTTGAGGGTTGGCCTCTTAGTGATGGTCGGACCGTATGTTGGTCGAGCCACACCTTAGTGACATACTTGGGTGTGGTGGCGCCCCTTGAGGGACGACCCTTGATGCTTTGTCGCGCTCTTAGACCGCTCAAGTTGTACATGCGGACTGGACATATTTTAACACCAACACTGCCTGTTATGATGAATTTAGGACGTAGAGGAATTTTGCTGAAGGATTTGTGTCCGTTATGTGGGTGTGTGCCTGAATCTGTGCTCCATTTGTTTAAGGACTGTAGCTTTACACGTCTGGTTTGGGCTTTATCGAACTTGCCTCATGCTGTGATTTGTGTTTCTGCATCACCTTCATAAATTATTCATGTTGTTTGATGGGGAAGCTAACGGAGATCATTTTCATCAATTCACATTCTGATTTGATGGGATCATCATGAATTTGAAAGAAAAAAATAACTCTTCTTTTTCCCGACAGGATGCACAGTTGTTGAGAATGTGACATCATATCTTATCCAAGAAACTCGTAAGCTGTAAGGAGAAAACGAAATGAATAGGGTCCAATGCAGCAGCAGCAATCTACAGAATATCAGAATTTCTAATTTTGACATGTGCCTTCTATGTTTACTATCATTAAAATGAGATGCTTGTTTTAAAATGAGATGATTTTTCAATTAAGTGTTTTACAGTCAGAGCAGTGCAAAAATTGTGTTCACGGTATTGTGGTATCTTGATGTGTATTCCAGTGTTTGGTACATTTCCCGGAACTAACAGTTATTTACACTTGGCAAATCATGTGTTCCTGGCTTCCTGGTGTGTTAGATTATTGCACCATTAGTTGTGTAACATTGAGAGACATCATTGTGTGGAGACAACCATATATCAACATTACAACTTTTTTAAAAAGGGTAAAGATACTTCATAAAATAAAAAGTGCGTTAAGGTATTACAAACTGAAAAGTATAATATGACAAAGTTCACAATTTAAAACGACACTAAACCATGGCTGGCATACAACTCATATAAAATGATTACATTCAATATTACAACTTTACCACCACATTTTAATTTCACAACTACGTGTATATTTCAATTAATAAAATAATATATACAACTAACTTTATCGCTTCTCCTTATATTGCGCATTATTCCTAATACGTAATGTTCTCTGAGATGGATGGAGTAAAATAAAACGCTTCACCCGTTACGTGACACAATTCTAGTATATGTATGGTTTTTGTTTGAATTTTACATGTATCATATGTGAGATTTACTTGAGTATAGGTTTTATATGTTTGAGTTTTATATACTGTTTGTTTTGAGTTTTATGTGGTGTTTGTTTGAGTTTTATATCTATCATATGTAAGGATGACAAAATGTGAATAAGATTGATGAATTAGAGGAGTTCAAGGAAACAGAAGAGTAAGGTAATTATTTGAACAAAAGTGATGGTAAAGTTTAGAAAATGATTTTCTATATATTTGAGTTTTATATATTGTATGTTTGAGTTTTATGTGGTGTTTGGTTGAATTTTACATCCATCATATGTGAGGCTTAGGGTGAGGTTTACTTGATATTAATATTTTGCTATTTAGTTTAATTTGCAACTGATTTAGGTTTACCTTGAACAAACAAAGAAATGTTTCATTATCCCTCGACAAATGCTTAATACCGTAGAATCCGAAAGTAATTATATTAATTTTAAAGGTATTTGAGGTTCACCGACCCCTCCAGAATTTTAAAAAAATATACACTCTTTATTTTATTTTGAGATTTATTTAGAAAATATTTGAGTTTTAATTAGAAACTGATTAAGGTTTACCTTCAACAAACAAAAAAGTTTCATTGAAAGTATTAGAAGTGTTTGAGCATCCTTTCACACCAATAACCTCTGCAACTTTTCAATTAAGTCCTTGTAAAATCCAAAAACTTATAAATTGATCCCTGTAAAATCTGTGGAGTTTCAAACTTTAATTGCACCATTAATTAAGTGTAACTACACAACTAGCGGTCATTATTAAGGATAAGTTAGAATTACAAAGCTATCAACAAAGAAGAACACAGTAGCCATCATTATAAACTTTAACGAGCATTGATTTAAGTACTAGCGTTGACTAGCATAGGTTTGATGCTCGCCATCAACAAAGAAGAACACAGTAGGAAACCATTGCACCTCATAATTCTACACCAGCCCGTTCTCCTCTGTGGCATCAACCTTGGCGAGCTTCACATTTTTTCTCTCTCAGCTCGGTGGCAGCCATCGATCGATTCGGCGCTGTGTTTTTAGTTTCTAAATTGGGGAAGAAGGTTTTGGACCGGGTTATTAAGAAGACTCGTTTCGGACACCGGGTTATAAACAGCACCCACGAGTTTCTTAAGCAGTATCCGGATTTATCTTATTTTAATCTACATTTCAATTCCTTTGAGTCTCATTTGGTCTCACCGATCATAGTGGTCTCACAAGAGACGTTCTCCTCTTTTTATCGTAGTTCCCTAATTCTAATTTTTTTCGCTGTTTTACTTTTTTCTTCTTCATCTTCTTGTCTTGCAGGCCAAGATTTGATTACGCACTAAACAATAATATACAGTATCAGAGTAATAGTAGTAGAGTAGAGAAGAAGAACAAGAAAGAAAAGTGTTGCTTGCCGCGTATCTCTATAATCAAGCCATCAATCAATTAATCCTCCATCTCATCTCATGCGTGCAAGCTATTTGTTGAAATTCCTCAACCACATCCACTTTCTTTTTTCTTCCCTTCTTAACCGTCTTCCTTCAATTCTCTTTAAGCTTCTCCTTTCCTCATAAGTCATAACCCTCTTTCTTTTATCCATCCATTTCATCACCTTTTCTTCCTTTCACAATAGATACAAAAACATCATTTTCTGCTCCTTCTTTCCCATCAGTTCAATCATTGGTTGTTTGTATCAAACATCATTTTCCAGCTGATTTTGCCTTGTGGAGTTGAGGTAAGTACTTCTTTCCTATAAAAATTCTGGGTTTGGATTTTAAGTACTATATCTTTCAATTCTTCTTGTGGGCTTAATAGATTTCCCCCAGGTATATACATCATGTATCCTTTCAAGTGTTTATGATGATTATAAGTTTCAGGTGGAATTTTGTGCTTTTGTTTCATTCTTGAGATTTATGCTTTCCAAGAACAGGATTAGAGAGGTTGGATTTGAACAAAGGAATTTGAGTTTCTCTTTGTTCTTCTACTCCATTCCATTTACCTTTCAAGCTAGATACAAAAGGTCGGTAACTTTTTTCTTATATGTGTCTACATTTTGAATATATATAATCCCTCCGTCCCATAGCAGTTCCAGCATTTGATTTATGTATAATCTTCCCAAATATGGGAAAGAAAGAAATGAAATGATGGAAAGTCGAATGGCAAAATGGTGCAACTGTTGTTGGGCGGAGGAGTATATATATAAGCTTCTATTGTATAGTATAGCATTTCTGTGTTTAGCCCCCGAGAATTTAGTTCATGGCATGGCTCCACCTGCAATCCTCAAGTTATATTTTTTGGTGTTTGTTTTCTACAGAGAATTAAAGATTTATAGATACATAATAATAATGGGGAGCCACATGAGCAAGAGGCCTGGAGAAGCATCGACGGAGACTGCAATCAATTTGCAATTTACAACTGAGCTAAACTCGTACGAGGCCGCCTGTAAGGTTGATGCAGATTTGCAGTCCTTTGACACGACCCTCCAGTCACGCACCCACAGTGTCATAAATTCCCTTGCAGCTGGGGTTGAGGTCAGGGCAGTGTCCTTTGATTCCTTGAGGGAAGTGACTGAGTCCCTACTAGAAATGAATCAGGAAGTCGTTAAGGTGATTCTAGATTGTAAGAAGGATATTTGGAAAAATCAAGAATTGTTTGATCTTGTTGAGGAGTACTTTGAGAACAGCCTCAAGACGCTGGACTTCTGCGCGGCATTGGAGAAATGCCTAAAGCGTGCGAGAGATAGCCAGCTGCTTGTTCATATCGCGCTTCAGCAATTTGAAGAAGAAGATGGGGTCCAAGGGGATGAGAGGTAAGATTAAATTTTAGAATTAGAAAATGCTTCATTTGTTTAATGAAATTATTTTAGCCGATTCGAAAAAAAGAATTAGAAAATGCATTTTACGGTAGCATGAACATGTTTTTAGCCAATTTCTTGGGTTCCAACTTTTGAGTTTGTGTAGGTAAAAGTGGCTTAAGAATTTGACAAGTATTTGCAAGAATTTGGTAGTTCTTGTAGTTGTCTCATTTAAGAGATGTAAGCTTGTTAGACCACCTTCTATTTTTCAACTTCTATGAAAGAGGAAGTAGAAGTTCTCAAATCGACGTTTGTTAAAGATGTTATAAGTTGTTTTGCAAACACTTTTTGTCCAAATTCTTCTGTAATGTATAATCTGGGGGAATAAGATACATGCTGATCTTGTTTCAATTTAATATGAAATGATTTCCGCTAACATTAGTTGAGTTCCGTCTTATATGACCTGAGTAAATTTTCGTTCATGATATAGCTTGGTTTTATCTGATAAAGCTTGAGTTTCATCTGATGATAAGGTACACAAAGACATTGACAGAGCTAAAGAGTTTCAAAGACGCGAGTAATCCATTCACCGAGGAGTTCTTTGAGAGTTTCCAAGCAGTTTACAGTCAGCAAATGATTATGCTCGAAAAGCTCAAGTTGAAGAAAAAGAAGCTGGACAAGAAGTTGAAATCGATTCATGCTTGGAGAAAAGTTTCCACTGTTATCTTTGTAGCCACTTTTGCATCTGTTTTGATATGTTCAGTAGTGGCTGCTGCTATGGCGGCACCACCTGTTGCAGCAGCCCTAGCGGCTGCCACAGCCATCCCATTGGGTTCCATGGGAAAGTGGATAGATTCCTTGCTTAAAAACTATGAGAATGCTATCAGGGGGCAGAAGGAGATTATTAATAGTATGAATGTGGGGACTTATGTGACCATCAGGGATTTGGATAGTATTCGAGTATTGATCGACAGGTTGGAGATCGATATCGAAAGCATGTTCAGAAATGCCGAATTCGCTATCAACGAGGAGGCTGTGAAACTTGGAGTTGGAGAAATTAGGCAGAAGTTGGATGTGTTTATGAAGAATGTTGAGGAATTAGGAGTTCAAGCTGATAAATGCAGTCGGGATATCCGCAGGGCTAGGACGGTCATTTTGCAGAGGATTATCAAGCATCCAAACAATTGAAGTTTATCACAGGACTGAGTTCTTCTGCTGTATGTTCTATTTTAGGTCAACATGACTAGATTGCCCTTGTGCAATATAGTTGATTGTGGCCATTAGATTAATCTCAGCTGCTGATTCTATTTGTTGATTTATTTTAAAAGATTATGCATCTCTTACTATCTGCCTTTCTGGCACTGATCAATGTGCAATGACTTATTCATCTTGCTAATTGAACATTCATGATTTTGGTTCTTGTTTGGATAATACACTATAGTCTACAGATTGATTTTTTTATTTTTTTTAAATGATAAAGCACATATCACCACATCCTTAATGATAGATTGAAACCTTCCCAACATGTAGATAAATGGACCTATATGTTGCTATGGCAGATTCACTCTGTTGTCATGCTGTGAGAAACACAGGTTAAACTGCATAGTGCATACACCATGAACAAGAAAAATGTAGAAACACAAGTAACTACTAAGTCCAGATACAGTAAAATTATTACAGGAAGGGAAGCATTTACATAGCTATAACCGGGGATGGCCGAATATGAAGAAATGTGGCCGATGTCAAGTAACAGCACGCTAAAGTGACGTAAACCTTGAACCAGATTGAGGAGAAGAAGGTCAAGAATGTAGAGCTTCCACAAAAGATTATTACGAAAATTAAGTTCGTAACACATTTGCGTGTCGAGAGGTCTCCTTCTGTTCCTTCTTGAGGGAAATGACCTCCTGAGTAAAAATCAGAAAGTAACTTATCTTTGAGCATGAATGTGTCCATCAGCCATGAAGTCACTTGGCTTTCAGAGGTCGGAATGTCGCATAGAGAAATGCGTCGAACATGGATGTGGACTTCTGAGGGATCGACTCCAAAGGCGTTGTCCAAGAAAGTCGGGCATCGGTGGCGGTACCCTATTGTGATATCATAAACTGCATATTTCCAAAATCCAATTATGTTCAATGCTCAAAAATAAATCACACAGCTGCAGTGCAGCAGGAAATCAACACAGAGAGTTGTCTTTCAGCCATCTGCATATATGTGTCTAGGGATGACGATATTAAGCACGTAAACTAGTCATTTTTCACAAAATAAGAGCAAAGAAAACTACTTAGTTGTTCACTGCATGATAAGCATATGTCCAGGACCACAGGAGAAGAAAGAACAAAGACTCAGTATCACTAGTGTCATAGAGACTCCTCACTTGCATAGAAACAACAAATTCCAAAACTAGCTCATATGAAAGGATTTGGCCACTTTCAGTATTTATTGAGATCAATTAACCTTAACTAAACAGGCACCAAAATTCTGCAGCACATGTCAGTTTAAACATGTCCAAGTGGAAGCCAGGGCAGAATGCATCTACTTATGAACAATTTCTTTGCTGCTGAAGTGACCAGATACGTACGTCCTACTGACTCCTATTATACTACGAAACATTTTATTTATCCCCATATTTCCCACGTCTCATGATATTTATGTCCTACTGACTCCTATTAAAGAGTGTTCAGGATCATAATCTTTGTTTTCATTCTGTTTCGCGTGTGTGTGTATATATATCTTTCTCCTTGGCAAAACACCTCAGACCAATCAAAAAAGCAGAGAAGGGTGAAAAGATCTAAAACAAAATGTAACTAAATGGCAGCAACAGACGTATGAGCAAACTGCAAATACAAAAGCAGAAAAAGTTTGTTCACGTTACTGGTAATCTTCTGGAAATTCATTTTCAAAAGTGGTGAATGGAACGTTCACCGGTTTATAACACAGTAACACTTACAATCTTGAATTTAATTCATTAAAGAAATGGAAAAAAAAAACTTAAGAAAAAAATCCAAGTTGCAGAAGGACCAGTGCTATTGATCATTCAGCACCAAAATGAATTTGTCCATCTCTGAATATGTGAACAAGAGAAGAACAGATCAAGACAAGGGATGAAAGAACAAAAGACTGCTAATGGAAACAAGCCAAAGCTAGGCAGCGTGGTGTATTACTCACAAGCATCTCAAGAGAAAGAAGAACAGAATTATCAACATGTGTGTACAGTTCACATCATAACATGAACTGCAGGAGAGGAGTTTGGCTGTTAATGATTTCCATATAGAGGAACTAGTTTGTACAGTTCACATAATTAGTTAGTTAAGAGAATTTATATTTTTTAGGTGCAAGTTAGAGGTAGCGTAGTTTCTCCGTTCTGTTTAGTTTTGTATAAATATGTACAGGAAACAACACGTATTGATTCAGTCATTTTTTTCAATACAAACACAAGATTATTTACATCATGCCCTCCGTCTCATCTCAGATAGAATAGGTTATATAAGAGGTTATGAGGCAATCAAAGAAAAATTTAGAGGAGTGGACTCATACCATTAAATCATATAAGCAAGAGAAGAGACCAGGGCCTAAATTTCAAATCAAGTCATATCATGGCAACTCAAACTTGTAAAAACTCTCATTTTAAGTAACAATCCAAAGAAATGAGGCAAAATAATAAACCACACAAGACTGCAAATGCCATTATAGAGTGAGAAGATAAAAACCTGCATCCAGTGACTCCTTCAGATTTTCCAGACAAGCATAAAAACCTTTTGTCTTTGGAAGGAGGACATGCTTCATAATAGGCAGACCACGTTCAGCTGCAAGCTTTTGACTGCGAAGGCACTTCTGTTCTCTGTGGATGAAGAGGTTAAGACATATTATAAAAAATATGAACGAAAATATGGGTTGTAAGCCTTGAAATGTATTAAAAATAATGCAGTCACCATGTCGAAAAAGAATGAGGGTAATTCAAATTAGTAGCTGTCATCAATATTATTTGCATGGATCGATGGCTCGATGCTTCCTCCAACTTCATCATAAAAATAATAAACAAAAAGGAACATCTCAAATTTTGAGGTAATCATAACAAAAGACAGTTAATTTTCTGTATTCTTTAAATCACCAAAACCATTTTAAGTCCTTGTGATATAAGGGTGACACCAAAGTATTTCAAAATAGTCGACAGAAAGATCCAACTGATAAATCATTAAGTTTAGCCATTGAAAACAAATGCAGTAAACGAGACTATACCTGATCCATGATTATACTCTTCCACTAAACATAGGAAAACCTCAATGTAAATGCAGGGAAAAAAAGGGTAATAGATGTGTACGTGAAATCTGTGCCCTCAGGGAAGAGAGCGAGCCACAGAGAATCTCGAGGATCTGTAAAACTTGCAAGCATCTCCCGCATAACTAACTGATCAACTTCCCATTTCCTTTCTACAGGAATAAACTCCATCACATGAAACACCCAACCAAACACTGGCATCTTCATCAAGCTACTCTTAAGTATATACTTAATATAACCCTCACATCCTTTCCGAAAGGCAAGATCCCATAAGTACATCCAGTCCACTTCAGTCCTATGGTTCGCAATAAGCAGCACACGCTCCTTGGGAGGAACAACGTCTCCAGAGAACACCACTTTAGTTCGGTTCATTTTCTCAAACCAGAAAGGCCAAAGAGCTATCCAACTGCCGAAGAAGAATGCAGCAGCTTTCCGGCTGTGATGTACACTGAACAATCTCAATATAACAGCTGCCATGAAGCCCCCATACACTAACAGCATAAAAGCAGTGAGGACTAAGATAATCAAGCAGAGAATGCCCCGAACTACTCTTAATGGAGTTAGCGGGCGGTGCCTTTTCCCGTCAATGGATTTAACAGCTAAACAAGAATCCATTCTAATTGAAGCTACAACAATCAAGTCCTTTGGGTCATTAACTTGAACTCCCTATTCCCAAAAGGAGTGCCATAGATTTCAAGAATTCATCATAAAACTTGATTCTTCAGCTAGTAAAAGTTAGGGAACAGAAATATAGTCAAAATCTTGAATCATAAATTAAACATTCCAGGGAAAAAATGGGAAAAATAGTAACTTTACAACCAGAATGCTGAAAAAAGTAAAAAGGAAACTCCCTAGTCCAAAAAGCACATTTACATACATTCAAGAATTGGAGATAAACTTGATTCTTCAACTAGTAAAAAGCAAGGATAATAATCATGTAATATATAAAGTCAGAATCTTGAATCATTCACCAAATATTACAGGGAAAGATACTAACTTTACAAGCACAATGTTGAAAAAACCAAAACGAAACCACTCTATTCCAAAAAGCAGTGACATACTTTCAAGAATACAACATAAAATTGATGATTCATCAACTAGGAAAAATAAATAAAGTAATAAAATCTTGAATGACTCACCAAATAACATTAATTCTATAACCACAATGCTGATAAAAGTAAAGTTCAATCCACATTCATCTGAAACTTCACATGTAGAATGCTAAAAAGTAGGGTAGAAAAAGGTGCATTGTAGCTTAACCGACAATCAATAAATCAAGAAACGCGAGGAGATGATGACCCAGTTTATTTTAGTCTATAAAATAATTATTCACACATACATATATACATACATACAGACAGAGAGTAAAATGAGAATCAGTGAAAGAGTTCATTCAAATCAAATGCGGTAAAAGTGAAAGGAACAGTGAAGTAGTAGTACCTCTGAGAAGAGAATGATGATGAGAGTGAGTTTGTGTTGTAAATAGGGTTGGTGCAATCTGCCAATCTTTAATAGTACTAGGAACATGAATGAATTTGGAAGAAAGGACTAGTCTGCATTAAATTGTGCACTAACCACTCCACCAGCTGCTGAGTGTTGCTACAGCAGTCTAAGCGTCTATCTCTCTCTTGCTCTTCCACCCTGAAATCTCAACCTCATTTTCTGACCTTATACAGCGGAGCAATTCTTTACTTTTAATTTTTTTCTAAAATATTATTTATTTGATTTTTCAATAAATTGTGAAATAAACAAAGAACGCAAACAATGGAATTGAAAGTTGAAACTTGAAACGGACTTTAATGATCTAAAAATAGAGGAGTAGTTTTTATATTGAAACCTTTTTAGGTTGTAGCAAATGGAATAAAACTTGTTAATTCAGTTTATTCGATTTTTTTTATTTTCATAATATAACTTTATAAATTATTTTTTCATTATAATTTAGGATCAACACGAGAACAAACGAGATATTAAAATAGTCAACGTTTTGAATTTGGAAGCTTGTTGTGAGATGGACGCAGTAGTACTTGTATACCGTATACTTCCTCCGTCCCAGAGCAGTTGCACCATTTGCTTTTGGACACAGAAAATAAGGAGAAGATTTAAATATTGAGTTATATTGATAGTGGGTGTTGCTTTTACTTTACGGAGGATTTGTGGCCACAAAAATGTGTTGATGGAATATAAAATTATTATAACCATGTCCAAATATGGCAAATAAATGAAATGGTGCAACTTTAACGGGACGCCCAAAATGGCAAAATGGTGCAACTGTTCTGGGACGGAGGGAGTATACAGTTATAAGAGACTAAGAGTACACTTGTCACTAGATGATAGATCATAGTACGAGCTAAGAGTTCTATATAAAGTCACCTTAGACTCCAATAAACACAAGTAATATTGATCATTGTACTGTTATTTTATTTTGTAGTAATCTCTCCAGAAAATACAAGTAACAATCACATTAGATTTTCTGGTCACCGTCCTCATTGACTATTATTTTTTATATAACTATTATATTACATGTCATATTTACTGTTAAGATACACATACACAGTTTACTAAAGTAGTATATAATCGGTGGCGGAGCTAGGGGTCCGGTGGTGGTACTGGACCCCACTGAACGTTTGAATAATCATATGTATATAAGAGTAATAAACAACAAATTAGTTATGGTTTTTTGTTGTGTCTTTTACTTACCAGACCTAGGTTCAATCCTATTGTCCCTGATAACTTGTATATTTTTCTCTTCTCCTTATCTTGCATTGTAACTTCTACTTTTTCTCTTTTCCTTCTTATCTTGCATTTTCCAACATTGAATTGTCTAACTTTGTGTTTTGTTGTATGTTTTAATTTTTAACCATTCAACCTTAATTTAAATTTAATGATATACATATGTGGGTTGTCGTATTATTTTGATATTTCAACGTATAAATACAGTTTGAAACAGATGAAAAATAATGTTGTCTTTGAAGTTATCTCATTAGATGATTGTTTGGCAATATATATATATATATATATATATATATATATATATATATATATATATATATATATATATATATATATATATATATATATATATTTATATATCTTAAATATACTGCTATATAGAAATATATTATACTTTTAAACTTGGACCCCGTGAATTTCGATTTTGGCTTCGCCACTGTATATAATCCTACAAAACCAATTTCACCCAAATCACTAAGCGCACAAGTCGTTTTGCAAGATGAACATCATGCATGAAAATGTAATTGTCCAGTTCAGTTATGAAACCGCCTCTGAAAGTGAATGCATTTATTTGGAAACTAACTTGGAATCGTTTGGTGGAGTTATAAGGGTTTGGAGGAGTTATAAGGGTGGCTGATTGGTAAGGGTGCTGAAGTAGCAAGGAGAGATGGGGGTAGAAGTTAGAACCCCGAAGGAGTCATAAAGTTAAGATATTTAGAGTTATAAGGTGGTCAAGGAGTAGTGTACGAGTAGGAGCATAGTAGTTTAGATTGGTCGTTTCAAAAAGAAAACGGAGAAAAACTTGGAATTGTTTGACAACTTTAGATAATTTAAGGAAAAGGCAAATTATTCATGAAAGTATAAACATTTCTTGCAAGCTGAGCGACATGGAAGAAGAATCTCAAATCGTCTTTTTGTGCATTGCCTGATTGCGAAAGAAGTCTTGTCTGCGATAGTGGTTAAATCTTATTTTGTCGATGTTGAGTCTATGGCAAAGATCATCGGGGACAGAACTTTCAGGCCCAGCACTCGGGTCAAAAAATTTGTGGTAACCATCTGTCAGGGAACGTTATGGTTTCTTTGGAAGGCCCAAATGAGTTGTTCTTCCAAATTCATAGCTGCAATTCAAATGGAGTTGTGGAGCGGATCAAAGAAAACCTGTGGCACTGGTTTATATTAAAGAGAGGTTTAAATAATTTATAGGGCTTGGTCTCGTGTGTAAGGGCGGAGAGGGCACCAAATTTTGGTTTTCCTCTTTCCTTTGGTCCATGACACAGTACTAAACCTTCACTTAACCTTTTGAGGTTTGGTGCGGAAGCGTATTAATTTATTTATATTAAACAACAAATACTAATGTCACAATGAAACACATCAAATACAATACTGAAAGTAAACTACAGATGTTGATCAGTATATTGAACAATGTGTTGTGTCAATAAACTTCACAACAAATATGAAAAGTGTAGAATAAAGACAGTAAAGTAAAAGACTCAGACACACCTGATTTCCAAATCTTCAAGTATATTAATCAAATAATCAATATACTTGAAAATGCCTTCAGGGCAAAAAGACTGCTTTGACTGCTAGTGTATCAAAAGTGTAAACAGCAAAACACCTTGGTGAATACCAGCGCCAGTGGCACAAACTCAGTTAAGCCTACACTATAGGTTTTCTGACCTATTGAAATCCACCTCGTAAAGAGGACTTGCGTCGTAACAACAAACTCAGTGGGAACATACACTTGTGTGGGAAACTCAACTCAGTGCTCAAGTGTGTGAGTTCTAGTGTTTCTACCTCATGACTATTTAAGTCAAGACTGAAGTGATCGTATTGTTCTCTTTGTCAAGTGTGTGAGAGCAACAAAGACTTTGACAAAACAATCTACAAATGCATTTCACGAAGTTGTCGACAAGGCTGAAACAACTTGGTAAAATCCATCATGCAGTCGACATATATATATATATATATATGTTGGAGCCTTGGGGACCAAGCAGTAAACACTAGGTGAGGAGTAAATGTAGGACATCGAACAACAACTGTAGAAACAGTACAAACGGTTTCAACCGTAGATTAACTTCTTCATGTCCAATAAGCGTCTGATCGTCCCATCAACTGTGGATTGTCTGGTTTGGCTTGGTTACACTCCTTGAATGAGTTGTAACAAACTCCACATTCCAAGTTTGCTTTTAGAAACAACTTTCTATTTATAACATATGGCAAGATTTGGTCCGACTACTTACTTAGTGATCAAGTAAGTGTCTGTGAGCCGTTAGATGATGTCTAATATACTCCTCAACATTGATACGATGTCAGGTTTGGGAAGAGAGACAAAACATTACCTATGTTGTGAAAAATGTTGTTGATGAACGTGTATTTTACACTTTCATTCGAGTCTTTTTCACCAATTTAGCTATCCTCTATGTTAATTTAGCTTATATTTTAGTGCGTTTTATTAGAATAGTGTCACGTTTCCCTTTCTTTGCATGTTTCAGGTTTTAGGTAAAAAACGTGTTTTTATGGGCAATTATGTTGAAGAGAACGAAGATTCGGTGTTTCGTGGTCATCCGCGGTGTATCTAGAAGGTTCCGTACGAGATTTGAGGTCTAGGGGTCAAGTTTCAAGGCTTAAAGGTCACTAGAAGGCAAAATTCGAGTCCAAAAAGGAAATCAAGTCAAGAAAACGCGTCCACCGCCACTGGAGCTCCCGAGCGGTTCGCCCGGGATGTGGGGCGGTTCGCCCCATGCCAGGCGATTCGCCCGGCGTCTGGGGCTGTTCGCCCCACGTCTTCCGCACTCCTATATAAAGTTTCGCCTGTTTCTACGTTTTTCATACCTTTTCACAATATTTTGAGAGACAAATTCTCCAGAGCCTGTTTTGGGAATTCTTAGCATAGGAGACTCTTTTTCTTAGCAATTGGACCTCGTTGTTTATCAATTCTTGCTTGTGAGTTAGCAATTCTTCGGAGATTGACAACCTTCGTTGGTAACATTGTATCTCACGATTTTTCTACTTTTATTTATTTCTTTCAACATGTTTTCATTCAATCTTGCTCTGATTCTTGTTGATTGCAATTTATCTATGAGTAGCTAAATCTATCGTTGGTGATAGTATGTGATTTCTTAACTAGGGTTCTTGATTATGCATGAGTGGCTGTAACGCGATTCAGACTTGATTTATTGCTTTATTTCTTTGATCTATCTAAGCCCTCTATCTTCGTAGTGTTGAATTGAACGGAACACATTGGACAATTCATGATCTTAGATTTCTATGCAAACGTTCAAGTACTTCATGCATGTTTATTAACCTGATGCTTTGAATGATCATACTATCGCTAACTTCCATTATTATTGATAAGAAAATCTGTGCTAAGTCGTTTGTTGAGTTTATAGTTTAAGTTAAATTAGATAAAGCTAGTTATAGTCCTTAGAGATCGACACTCGAGGTTATTTTACTTCTACACTACGTACCTTGGTTTTCGTTGTAGTTGTGAATTGCCTTTGGCTAAAAACAAATTTATTTGATTAATTGAGTCTGACAATCTCGTTTCATCAGTTGTCACTGTCTTTTATCACAACATTCATATGTTGTGCTAAAAGTGATCTAACATAATTCCCGACATAGTTGTGAGAATTCCTGAGTGCATATCTCTAACATCGTGGATTCTCTATCCAGAATTATGTTTGTTCAAAGAGGGAAAGTTAACATGCTTGGTTCAGTTTTGGTACTATGTCTATATTTTAACTTGAGTCTATTTAGTATGTTTCTTCATTACTGGTGATGCATTGTTCTGCCTTTAAAAAATTTGGAGGGTATATCTTGGCTAACAATGGTGTGTTGAGGCTGGTTATGTGGCTCTTAAATTAATGATTGGTGCTTGTAGTATTTAATTTTTATGTGGTGTTCCCTGGAATCTCATTTCTACCTATTTTAGTGTGAACGGTTTTGGAGTCCGCAAGGAGACATCATTCACTGTGATATGGAGAATGTCTTTAAACCGTGTTGTGTACATGGTTGTGATAGAATTCCAACTCTCCCAAAAGCTTAAGTTGTTGGGGAGGAACGGAATTTAGTCATTTATATTAATTCTCCAACACTCCCCCGCACTCGTGGCCGATTACAACCTCTTTGGGGAGGCCAATTGAGTGGAAATTTAATATGGGGCGGAGTTTGTCTCCGGGGAGATTCGAACCCAGGTGGGCGTGAGCCTGATAGCTCTGATACCATGATAGAAGACAGAAAAAAAAAAAGAAGGATCGATAGGTGTTAACCAATTTTGCTTTGATACCATGATAGAATTACAACTCTCCCAAAAGTTTAAGTTGTTGGGGAGGAACGGAATTTAGTCATTTATATTAATTCTCCAACCGGTTGTGCAGCTGTGGACGTTAAGAATTGAGGACAAAGTTGTGACTTGCTCTTCTAAAATTGCCCTAGCTACATCGGATGACATCTCATTCATTGAACTTGCATTAACTGAAGCATTTGGATACGTGACGTATGGTACTGCACTTTTTCTTCTTTTCCAACATGGAGTATAAACTTGATGTTTTGTTTAAGAGTAATTTTTACAGTAATCTTTCATCAATATGCATCCTGAAGTGTAATCTGAGTTGTAATTTTTGGACGTTAAATTGATCTGGTAAAATCTAAGTGATTTGTAAATAGGGAGGTATGAAGATAAGATTGCCCATTATATCACACTTGTTTTTGTTATAGCGAGGTTTGAAGATAAGATTGTTTTGGGTTTATGTTGATATGTGTCTTGTGGCTTTGATTTACAGTAGATAAATTATATTTATGATGCTTCTGTTTTCAGTCATGCAAAAGTTGTGCATATGTAATTGACCGAAAAGGACGATCAAGGGCATGCCGTAGGATAGAGGTGACGGAAGTTTAAATGAGATTATACCCCAGAAGTGGTTGTAGGATTAGCACCGTGCAATTATTTAGAATGCAGTACAAATTGAAGGTGGTACAATTTCTAGAGAAATTTAGTTTAGTATGAGAGTTCACCTGTTGTGCGTGGTACGAACTACGAACAATATTTCGTGAAACAGAAGAGTTTAAATGTAAGTTTCATTTTTATGTGATAGTCTTGTTGATAGTAGTAGATTATACTACGGAGTAGAATTTACAGTACTCTAACAATCTAACAAGCGGTATTGTAACGACCCGACCAATTCGGCCGGCAGTTATTCCTGGACGGTCTCACACACGTCTCCACAGTATGATATTGTCCGCTTTGGGTCTGAGCCCGCACGGATTTGTTTTTGAAATCACCCAAAAGGCCTCATACCATGTGAGAGTGGTGGTCTAACATATATACCTTTTTATTCCACTCACTCTTAAGCGATGTGGTACATTACAAACTACCCCCCTTAAAGCCTCGACGTCCTCGTCGAGCGCCTTAAGTGGTGGGGGTGACAAACTGACAATAACCTTTACCAACCGTCCACCCGGTGCGGGCTTTGGATTGATCTAGACTCTGATACCATTTGTAACGACCCGACCAATCCGGCCGGCGTGGTTACTCCTGGACGGTCCCACACACGTCTCCACAGTATGATATTGTCCGCTTTGCCTGAGCCCGCACGGATTTGTTTTTGGAATCACCCAAAAGACCTCATACCATGTGAGAGTGGTGGTCTAACATATATACCCTTTATTCCGCTCACTCTTAAGCGATGTGGAATGCGGGGCATTACGGGTATAATTCTTGTTCATGTATTTGTTGATTTGTAATTCCATTCTCCACCTGAATGTCATCATATATGTTGAATTGTTGATGCTCTTAAAATTTTATCAATTCGTATGTGTATTATATATAGATGTGTCTGTGTATGTGGTGTACCAATATTTATATAAAATGTTTCATGCTTCATTGCCCATTTAGATATACACGGTGTACTCATGGATTAAAATTTCGGTTTCGAGGTTCATTTCGGAGTTTTAATTTAGTGAGACGTCTCGAAATGTCTGAAAATGCTATAAAATGGAAATAAATAAGTATTTCAATAAGAATAAAATAAATTTCATACTTGAAATAATCTAAATCTAAAGTTTATGACCACCAAATGTAATTTGCAGTTACACACTACACACTATATTTGCTGACATCCATTATATTAATAAATTCAAGCCCAACACTAATAAAAAGTAAAATAAATAATGAATCATCAAATCCATCTTCCCATCATTCATCGTTTCTATGTTTCAAAACTAGATCTGAGCAAAAATTCACAATCTTTGTGAGCCTAAAAATTTAGTGATTAAACTCCAATCTATGTTCGGCTTTTCTACGGTCAGGCAGGTTTTCGCCTTGCCTGACAACAGGCACCCAATGAAAAGGTGACACGTTATTCGCCTTCGCCAACCCTTCGCCAAGAAGTTTAAATAATTATTTTTATTTATTTTTTCAGTTAAATATAAATTTACTTAAATAACCTCGAATTATTAATAAATAAAATTATTAAAATATTTAAAAATATATTACAATAAAAAATATTTACATATATTATTATTATTTTAATTTTCATCGGGCCTATGTGTGGGCTTATGCCGGATCGGGCCGGGCCCGATCATAGACCGGCGACCGTAATCGGACCTTACCGGCCCGGCCCGAATCCATATCCAATACTGGCTTCTATTTAGAAATTTAGTAAATTTAAATGTTGCTAGCGGGACTCAAACCCAAGCCATGACAATGAAAATCATCTTACTTAACCAACAGGAGAAAGTTCCAATTTGGTTTAATTGATGATGTTTTAAATATAAGTAATATATTTTGTATAATGAAAACATTTTAATTGTGAATTTGCATTTCAGTATATATTATTAATCTTAAACTATAATAAACTTCTCGTTGTATTTGAATTGTTTTTTTTACTCTGATAGATCGACCAACGAAATTAATTCATTATTCTAACCTAGATAATGATCATCCTTACCCTACGACTCACATGATGACTAGTTTGTAAATGTGTTGTCTAGATGAAATATTATTTATAAATTTTTGTACATTTATATTTAAATAATAAACAAATTGTTAGTAAGAACGGATAGAACAACATATATGGCTTGTTACAATGAGGCTAGCTACTAAGTTGCTTCTATATTTGTGATATTGTTGAGACAATGTAAGTTGATATCTATGAGTTTAAACATTTGACTCCTTTTGTAGTGAATGTTTCATTGGAGAAAATTACGACAATTATCCATTATCTCGCATCTCAGTGATTGTCATAATTTGTTAGTTTGTTGTGGAGTATCCATTTGGAGCTCAAACTATGTCTTTCCCAATCTCCGAAAGATACTTTGGAGTCGTGAGTCTATGAGATGAGCTTTTGTTTAATTTTGTCTTTTAAAATTTATTGTGAACTTATTAGAAGTGGACTTTATTAGAACCTGCTAAAGAGATATGAGATACCCATCGATTGTGTGATCTTCAGTTGAATTAATTGGTTTTATTTGGACCGACTTAAGAGAGTTGATATACCCATCGTGTGTTGGCTTGAATCGACTCTGTTGGGTTGTAGCGTGTGTAGATTTTAATATTCAGTTAGGTGTAGAGAGTTGAATAACTCCTCAAGCGCGTGGAAATAAAATTAATATTAATTTATGTTTTTTATTCGCATTTTGACATTTTCATGCTATTCTTGATTAATTCGATTCGGGTAGGGTCGTTACATATCAATGTTATAAATCATTTATCCGTCACATTAATTTATAAACGAATGTATTTCGATATATACTAATTCCAAACGTGAACTTTTATTACAAATGCAACATTATATTGTAGTTGTAAGTTTATAATCCATCACTTGCATTAAGTTTGTCCTTGTAGTCCTCTGTGTTGAAGGGTAATTCGTGTTTATCTCTAAGTTCGCAATGAGTCGCTATTCTAAGTCTTTCTAGTTCTTCTTGTAGTGTTCCTCTAAGATAGGAAATGAGCCTTCTTGTAGCTTCCTCGTACCTGAAATAGACTAGAGGGGGGGGTTAGTGTCTCTTGCCCGGTCTGTAAGGTATCAGACCGGAGAGGCGACTTTACGAGTAGGGAGTTGTGAGGCTTCCCTAGTAAGAGTAGTGAGAGTGGTGCTCGGGTGACGTAGTTAATGCTTACTGTTGAGGAGTAAATGAGACCCTTTTATAGTTGAGACCTTTCAACTTCCGGTCGCGTAGGATCACGCCACGTGTACGGCCAGGATTGAGGCCTTCCTCGGCCCAGGCCCATTAAGGAGGTCCGTGGGCCTTGGCCCAAGAGAGCAACCATGGCTGGTCGCTCTGGGGTCCTCGTGCCTTCCTTGTGCGTGGGTGATGCGAGTAGTGTCATGCTCAGTTTCTGTCAAGGAGCGTTACCTTGACGTAAGGCCTCCTCGAGCCCGAGAGAGATGCTCCTCGAGCCCACTGGCAGCTTTGTCCTTGAGAGGAGCTTATTTTGAGGGTTGTCCTCCCAGTGATGGTCGGACCCTATGTTGGTCGATCCACACCTTAGTGACATACTTGGGTGTGGTTGTGCCCCTTGAGGGACGACCTATGATGCTTTGTCGCGCTCCTAGACCGCTCCAGTTCGTACATGCGGACTGGACATATTTCAACCCTAACATATGTCCCCCTAGTTTCCAAGTATCTTTGTAGAAGATAGTTGAGGAACTATGTTGAAGTAGAGGTCGAGCAGAGCCTCGACTAGTAGTGGGCGAAAAAAGATTTCCGTATTCGCACCTTGGTAACTTTCCCTCCTCCTATCTCTCCCTCCCCCCCCCTTTTTATAGGGTGCGAGCAGACGTTGCTCGGACCTTATGAAAAGAGGTATTTTTGCTGGGAAAAGATCGGATCCGGGTAGGTATTCCTTAGTGGAATGGAATGACTTCCTGCCGCTTTTTTGCTTGCGAAGTATCTCGCGGAGAGATACTTGTGTAAAAGGAATGGAATGACTTCTTGCCGCTTTTTTGCTAGCGAAGAATCTCGCGTAGAGATACTTGTGTAGAAGGAATCTCGAGGAGAGATGTATTCATGTTTTTGCTAGCAAAGTATCTCGCGGAGAGATACTTGTGTAAAAGGAATGGAATGACTTCCTGCCGCTTTTTTGCTAGCAAAGAATCTCGCGGAGAGATACTTGTGTAGAAGGAATCTCGAGGAAAGATGTATTCATGTTTTTGCTAGCAAAGTATCTCGCGGAGAGATACTTGTGTAAAAGGTAAGAGGAATGTCGAGGAGGGTAGCTGCATGGGCGGCTCCTCGGTCCCCTGACACGTGGCCGTCGAGTTCCGTGGTTCTGAGATTTTTCGCGATGTTGATCCGAGGAGGATAGATCATGGTGGTCGATCTATCTCCGCTTGTCTCGAGGAGGATTATGGTCGGGCCGCGGATTTATTGCCGTGGTTAGGTAATTCGTCCCGGATTTGGGAGCGTCTTCGGGCCGGAGCGGGAGCGTGGAGGGCAAAAATGGTAATTCGCTAGGCGGCTGAAATCTGGACCGTCGATCTGGGACACGTGGTCGGTCCAGATGGCGCGAGGACATGCGTCGTTTCGTATCCCCGGGATACCCTTCTATAAATAGGTCAACACTCGGTCATTCCACACTTTTCGCAATCCGAACTTTCAGAGCAAATACGAGAGAGCGAGTAGCATTTGAGAGATCGACGAGCTTTAGTGATCGAGACCGATAGTGATCGAGGAGCATTTCCGACGCCAAGAATCCCGTTTTCAGGCGAAACTTCAGCTTTTCCGGCTTCTTTCCGGTTTCAAACTTCAATCCCTTTAATATCAAGTAAGTTTCCGGCTTGCATTGTTTCTTTCTTGCCTTTAATTGCTTCTTTCTTGCCTCGAGGTGTCTCACTTTTGCTGCCGTGTTGCTTTCTTGTCTTCAATTTTTGCATGTTAGCTCTTTTCTTTGATTTTTGCCTCCCGGAATGTTGTATGACGGCCTAAGAACGGCCTTGGACCTAAAAATTGTTAAACGGACTTCACCAGAATTAATTCGAACCGATTTGGCTCGAGTAGCCGTAGAAGTAGATCCCCTTAATTTACTGTAATCCCCTGGTAGCCTCCTCATTAGAATTTTGGCGGTTTGTCGCTCTTTGCTCTGTGTAACTGCATGTTCTCGCTCCTGTTTGGCTGTACATGCATGTCGTTACGCTGCTCGATTTTTTACTCGTTTTGTGAGTGGTTGGTCGCTCCTTGTATGCTCCTCGCTCTACTTTTGCTGTAAGTAGAGTAACTTCTTGATTTATTGCGTTCTTTTCTTTTTGAGATTTTTCTCCGTTCGGGAGGTCGAATCCTTAATGAACATACCTAAAAGGACCTCTCGGACTATAACAAACCATCCTAACTTCTTTCTTTGCCCACCTTTAGGATGTCCGAGAGGAGCGACGATAGCCAGAACATCTCGGCCGCCGGAGAGTATGGGAGCGACCATACTACGTCGCCTGATACGTCAGACGTATCGGCGACCTTCCTTGATGAGACAATCGAGGAGGCTATCGAGGAGCCTCAGCTCGAGCAGGGTGGCGAGCAGGCTGCTGGAGAGGATGAGGAGACGGATAGTGAGGACCTCTACGAGTTGGTGAGTAGAAAGAGGCGTCGTACCGAGGACGACGATTTTATCGACGACCGTACTGAGGAGGAAGGTGGTCCCGCGACACCGGTGTATCCGCGGAGTTGATAACTCGCGCTGCCCAAGTCCACGGGCGAAATTACGGGACGGCCGTGAACGCGGTCGTTCCTGAGATCCGTGTCGAGGAGATGGATGACACGGAGAGGCCGGAGTTGGCCTTAGCATTGTACGAAGAGGGCGAGCACTCGGCGAAGCGCGGGAAGGCTTCGATACCCGTTCAAATCATCGATAGTGATGATACGGATGATGAGAGCGAGGAGGACGATGAGGCGACGTCTCCTCGGACTAGTTCCCCCGTAAAGAGGGTTAGATTCCCTCCGCAAACAGCTAGGAGAGCTGTAATTACAGACGAGGAGGAGGATGAAGTTCCTCTGACAATTGGAGACACTCATAGGAGTGAAGCTGGTCCGAGTACGAGGTCTCCTTCTTTCTCGGAGGGACAACGGCGCGCAATCAGGGACGCGAAGAGGTTCGCGCGCGAGGAGGAGACCAGTTACCACACAATCGACCCGACTGCCATAGACTTCACATATCCGAGTGGGACTCGAGGACCCAACCCACTCGAGGAGCAGGAGTATGAGATGCGCCTCGCTCAGATGGCCGCCGATAAGAAAAAGGCTGAGCGCAAAGCGAGCAGGCCTTCTCGCTCCCGGGCTGCCAAATCGAAGAGGGCCAAGGTTACCGTAGAGCCAGAGCCAAAAACTACCCAGGCTGCTGAGAAGAAGTTCACAAAGAATGCTCGAACGGTCGACCTCCCCGATCCTAATGGGGAGAAGAACGAGGACGGGATTATACCGACCACCTCCTCTACCGTCAAGCTCGACGAGGTTCCCACACTGAGGTGGAAGTATTCTCTCCCCGAGAATAAGTTTGACATCCTCGTGCCCAAAGAGGATCAAACTTTTTATAACGCTCCTCCGGGGTACATGGCCGTTCACTGCCTTAGCTTGGATCGAGGATGGATCCTCCCCTTCTGTGACGCTTTCCGCGACATATTCAATACTTTGGGGATCGCTCCTTGGCAATTGGTGCCAAGTGCTTTTGGAACCCTCGTATGCTTTGGAGTCTTTTGCATGAAGAGGGGGATCGAGCTCAATTTCCACAATTTCAATCAACTGTTCCGTGTATCGATGAGCTCAGGGAACAAGTATTTTTACTACTTCAACGCGCGACCAGGCCTTGGGTTCATAATGGACGCTCCTAG
Organism: Plantago ovata; assembly: GCA_028274465.1. NCBI lineage: Eukaryota > Viridiplantae > Streptophyta > Magnoliopsida > Lamiales > Plantaginaceae > Plantago > Plantago ovata. The sequence goes on from CM051458.1 coordinate 50,931,180, forward strand.
CTCATCGGGCTACAAGTGGTTCCACAGGTACTTCTACGTTAGGAAGAGAAGGTTGCCTAACATGACCGAGGAGGAGCTGGAGTGGGGAGTGCCGAAACTGATGTTTCGAGGCAAGATCGCGGACAAGCATCCATTGCCCGAGGAGGCCGATCACTGGGTTGTTGAGCTCGAGGAGCAGAATCGGGGACCCCATCCCGAGAAGTATTTTTATTGGGGGTTGGTCCTTCAGCCGCTTCCCTACCTGGCGGGACTTTCACCTTACGCATACACAGGGTATATCGGGAACCGATATACCCGAAAAGTCCTCTTCGGTAACTAGCTCTTCGCGCGTTTCTTTTGGTTTTGTACTTGTGAATTTTCTTTGCTTACTTTCTGTTGTGATGTGTCCTCGCTCTCTTGCTTTTCTCTTCGCTTTTTACTTCTCCTCGAGTTTGCTAACTTGTGTTTTTGCTCTTGCAGCTTATTGGTTCCAGTGGATAATGTCGAAGACATTGGCTGCCAAGGAGGAGCAAAGGAGGAAACAACGGCTGGCAAATAAGCAAACGAAGATTCTCGGGTCGTTGAATCTGACCCCTCCTCGCAACGCCGCGCATCATCGGGATGCCTTAGTGCAGGAGGGTCTAGCGACAAGGGAGAATCCTGTTGAGGCCATTAAAAGGGCCGAGGAGGAGGCCGCCGCGAAGAGGGCGAAGGAGGCGAAGGAGGCCGAGGAGGAGGCCTTGAACACGGTTGAGGCAGAGAAGAGGCCGGAGAGGCCTGCCGCGAAGAGAGGAGCGAGGAAGCTCATTTTAGGGGGTAACAACGAGCCTGCCCGTAAGAAGGGTAAGGTGGCCGCTTCCGGAGAGGATGAAGTGAAGCGGCTCATACAAATGAGCGACCTTGATCGGGCGCACGAGCTCAGCCTGTGCTCGCTCCAGGTAACTATCCTTATACTTTTGTTGTGAACTTTCTCTAAGTATAGAATTTTCTCTCCTCGCTAACATTGTTCTCTTTTTGCAGCTCGAGAACTTGAAGGAGGCCTATGGGCACGTGGCCGCTGATCGCGCCGACATTGGGGTCGTCATCGAGGACCTCGAGAAGAAGTTGGCGGCCTCGGAGAAAAAGGCCAAGGTCTCGGAGGTTGAGGCCGGGAAGCTAAAGATCAAGGTAGAGGAGCTCGAGAAGGAGTTGTCCCGTGAAAGGTCGAGGAGCAAGAGCTTCAAGGGTGCCTACGCCACTTTATCCATCTGCATGGAGAAGTTTAAGGCCAGCATCCTTTCCTTCCTCAAAGGGAGCCGAGTCGCCGCTGCTCGCGACTTTATGTCCTCGGTCACCTACAAGTTGGCCCAGAGAGACGTGCAAGTGGCGTCGCGCGAGGAGGGCTTCTTCTCCGTGTTGGCCAGCTTAAGAGGGTCAATTTGCTTCCGGCTGATTTCGATGCTGATGACCGCGAGGACTTCATCCGGGCGGCGCGAGGACTTGACTCCTTACCCGATGAGGAGATTACCGAGGAGATGCATGAGGCATGCGAGTTCGGCGAGCTGGTGACCGATCCGGAGGTACTTATCCCAGCAAGCGGCTTATCTCCCACCTGGGTGCCTGAATGCTTGAGAAGCGGGCTCATCCTCCCGTTCGAGAAGGCGGCTCTTCGCAACGCGGCTGGATAAAGCTGAGCGATCCGGTCCTCGGGAGGGCGGCTGACTTGTCGAGCCCGAGCTCACTATGTACAAAAAGGCGATCGAGGAGGCTCAAGCTAAGGAGCGCGACGACGCTGAAGGCCCCGAAGCGAGCACAGTCCGAGGAGGAGATGCTAGTGCGACCACCCCGGTCACGGAATTCACTGATAGCCGCACACGCTAGGATCGGGGAGCCTCCTTGAAGACCGAGTATGCTCGGATCATGTTGTAGCCTTTATCATTTTCTGTACTTGTTTTATTTTCAAACAATCTTTATTCGGCCCTTTGTGGCACTCCTCGCAACATTATGCTTGTAACTTATATGTCACTGTTGTTGTTTCCTTGCTACTCTTTCCCTTTCAATAAGAATGCACTGCTCTTCGATTTCTACACTTGTGTTTTTTTTTTTTTTAAATCCAATTTTTGTTATGACGTATAACTTGGATAAAGTAATTGAACAAGTATAGGACAGAATCGAGAACCAATGTTCTTCACTGCGAGCTCTTCGATCTACTGACGCTTCTCGATCATCTGGGTGATTTGAGAAAAATTCTAAGTGTTTAAACCAAGAAAAACCTCTAAGTGTTGAGTTAGAAAGACTGGAAGTCTCTCTCCTCGATCACTTTCCATTTCTTATTTGAGTGGTTTCCTGATCGATCCTCTTATAGTTTAGAGCGCGGGGAGGGTTCCCCTAATCATTGAAACCGAACAGCTTTCTTAAAGTAAACTTTCTCGCTCGAGTAGTCTTATTTTTTTTTTTTTTAGTATAGTAGCTCTATACTTGCATATTTTCTTGTTGAAAGAGACATTGTATTGATTGTCGGAAATGCAATTACAATGGGGGCTATTCGGCCAGCTTGCTTACAACAATTTTTTAACAAAAGCAAGGGGTGCCTCTCACTTGGATCAGTGAGAATCCTCCTCGATCAATGGACCTTCCACATAAGTTCCAAAAAGCTTCTTCTCTTGACAACTTCAAGCGTAGAATCTCTGGAGGTTTAGAAGTATTCAAGGATTTTTCAATACCCTTCCTTCCATGTCTTGAAGCCGATAACTCCGTTGGACCTTGCTTCAATTATTTGTCGGGGCTTCCCATTGTGTTGCATCTTCCAACTTTGCCCAGATGTCTGCTCTTCGGAGTACTAGGTCTCCAACTTGGAAGTCTCTTTCTCTTACGCCTTTGTTGTAGGTCTTCGCGATGAGTGCTTGATATCTGAGGATATTGGCCAAGGCGTTGGTCCTCGATTCGCTGATGGTCTCGCGATCGAAGAGTCTCTCCGTATGATTGTCCTCGGGTTTTACCCTTGGATTCTGAGGGTTTCCACGCCACTTCTGCTGTATGACCGCCTCGGACCGTAAACTAGCGAGAAGGGAGTTCTCTTGTAGCTGTCTTTGAAGTAGTGCGGTATGCCCACACCACTCCATCAAGCTCGTCGACCCAGTCCCTGTGGTAGCGAACCTCTTCTGCAATGTTGTTGACGAGAGGATTTTGTTGACGGCTTCTGTTTGCCATTGGTTGGGAGTCCACAGAGGTATACCTCATCCTCAATCTTCATTCCTTGCACCATCATTGAATCTTTGCGCAAAATTGAGCACCATTATCCGAGATGAGGACCTTGGCAAGCCAACCAAATCGACACACGATGTTTCTCCATACTAAGTTCATGACTCTTTGTTCGGTTATGCGTTAGAGACTGCTTCAACTTCCGCCCACTTGCTAAAGTATTCAACCGCAACAATAATGAACTTCTTTTGACCCGTGCCTCTTGGGACGGACCGACTAGCGCTGCCCCCCATTGTTCAAAAAGGGCAAGTGATAGGCGATTGGCATGAGAGGTTTCGCCGGGACGTTGATCAATTGGCGTGCAATTGACACTTCCTCGACTTTCTCACCAAATTGGGCAGCGATTACGAATAGGGGGCAGTAGTAGTAGTTCCTTGTCGAATGACTTTTTGGGCGG
>CM051458.1:50934895-51097476 GCA_028274465.1 Plantago ovata
TAAACATTCCAGGGAAAAAATGGGAAAAAAGAGTAACTTTACAACCAGAATGCTGAAAAAAGAAAAAGGAAACTCCCTAGTCCAAAAAGCACATTTACATACATTCAAGAATTGGAGATAAACTTGATTCTTCAACTAGTAAAAAGCAAGGATAATAATCATGTAATATATAAAGTCAGAATCTTGAATCATTCACCAAATATTACAGGAAAGATACTAACTTTACAAGCACAATGTTGAAAAAACCAAACGAAACCACTCTATTCCAAAAAGCAGTGACATACTTTCAAGAATACAACATAAAATTGATGATTCATCAACTAGGAAAAATAAATAAAGTAATAAAATCTTGAATGACTCACCAAATAACATTAATTCTATAACCCAATGCTGATAAAAGTAAAGTTCAATCCACATTCATCTGAAACTTCACATGTAGAATGCTAAAAAGTAGGGTAGAAAAAGGTGCATTGTAGCTTAACCGACAATCAATAAATCAAGAAACGCGAGGAGATGATGACCCAGTTTATTTTAGTCTATAAAATAATTTTCACACATACATATATACATACATACAGACAGAGAGTAAAATGAGAATCAGTGAAAGAGTTCATTCAAATCAAATGCGGTAAAAGTGAAAGGAACAGTGAAGTAGTAGTACCTCTGAGAAGAGAATGATGATGAGAGTGAGTTTGTGTTGTAAATAGGGTTGGTGCAATCTGCCAATCTTTAATAGTACTAGGAACATGAATGAATTTGGAAGAAAGGACTAGTCTGCATTAAATTGTGCACTAACCACTCCACCAGCTGCTGAGTGTTGCTACAGCAGTCTAAGCGTCTATCTCTCTCTTGCTCTTCCACCCTGAAATCTCAACCTCATTTTCTGACCTTATACAGCGGAGTAATTCTTTACTTTATTTTTTTCTAAAATATTATTTATTTGATTTTTCAATAAATTGTGAAATAAACAAAGAACGCAAACAATGGAATTGAAAGTTGAAACTTGAAACGGACTTTAATGATCTAAAAATAGAGGAGTAGTTTTTATATTGAAACCTTTTTAGGTTGTAGCAAATGGAATAAAACTTGTTAATTCAGTTTATTCGATTTTTTTTATTTTCATAATATAACTTTATAAATTATTTTTTTCATTATAATTTAGGATCAACACGAGAACAAACGAGATATTAAAATAGTCAACGTTTTGAATTTGGAAGCTTGTTGTGAGATGACGCAGTAGTACTTGTATACCGTAGTATACAGTTATAAGAGACTAAGAGTACACTTGTCACTAGATGATAGATCATAGTACGAGCTAAGAGTTCTATATAAAGTCACCTTAGACTCCAATAAACACAAGTAATATTGATCATTGTACTGTTATTTTATTTGTAGTAATCTCTCCAGAAAATACAAGTAACACATTAGATTTTCTGGTCACCGTCCTCATTGACTATTATTTTTATATAACTATTATATTACATGTCATATTTACTGTTAAGATACACATACACACAGTTTACTAAAGTAGTATATAATCGGTGGCGGAGCTAGGGGTCCGGTGGTGGTACTGGACCCCACTGAACGTTTGAATAATCATATGTATATAAGAGTAATAAAACAACAAATTAGTTATGGTTTTTGTTGTGTCTTTTTACTTACCAGACCTAGGTTCAATCCTATTGTCCCTGATAACTTGTATATTTTTCTCTTCTCCTATCTTGCATTGTAACTTCTACTTTTTCTCTTTTCCTTCTTATCTTGCATTTTCCAGCATTGAATTGTCTAACTTTGTGTTCTGTTGTATGTTTTAATTTTTAACCATTCAACCTTAATTTAAATTTATGATATACATATGTGGGTTGTCGTATTATTTTGATATTTCAACGTATAAATACAGTTTGAAACAGATGAAAAATAATGTTGTCTTTGAAGTTATCTCATTAGATGATTGTTTGGCAATATATATATATATATATAGATATATATATATATATATATATATATATATATATATATATATATATCTATATAGATATATATATATATCTATATATATATATATATATATATATATACTGCTATATAGAAATATATTATACTTTTAAACTTGGACCCCGTGAATTTCGATTTTGGCTTCGCCACTGTATATAATCCTACAAAACCAATTTCACCCAAATCACTAAGCGCACAAGTCGTTTTGCAAGATGAACATCATGCATGAAAATGTAATTGTCCAGTTCAGTTATGAAACCGCCTCTGAAAGTGAATGCATTTATTTGGAAACTAACTTGGAATCGTTTGGTGGAGTTATAAGGGTTTGGAGGAGTTATAAGGGTGGCTGATTGGTAAGGGTGCTGAAGTAGCAAGGAGAGATGGGGGTAGAAGTTAGAACCCCGAAGGAGTCATAAAGTTAAGATATTTAGAGTTATAAGGTGGTCAAGGAGTAGTGTACGAGTAGGAGCATAGTAGTTTAGATTGGTCGTTTCAAAAAGAAAACGGAGAAAACTTGGAATTGTTTGACAACTTTAGATAATTTAAGGAAAAGGCAAATTATTCATGAAAGTATAAACATTTCTTGCAAGCTGAGCGACATGGAAGAAGAATCTCAAATCGTCTTTTTGTGCATTGCCTGATTGCGAAAGAAGTCTTGTCTGCGATAGTGGTTAAATCTTATTTTGTCGATGTTGAGTCTATGGCAAAGATCATCGGGGACAGAACTTTCAGGCCCAGCACTCGGGTCAAAAAATTTGTGGTAACCATCTGTCAGGGAACGTTATGGTTTCTTTGGAAGGCCCAAATGAGTTGTTCTTCCAAATTCATAGCTGCAATTCAAATGGAGTTGTGGAGCGGATCAAAGAAAACCTGTGGCACTGGTTTAGATTAAAGAGAGGTTTAAATAATTTATAGGGCTTGGTCTCGTGTGTAAGGGCGGAGAGGGCACCAAATTTTGGTTTTCCTCTTTCCTTTGGTCCATGACACAGTACTAAACCTTCACTTAACCTTTTGAGGTTTGGTGCGGAAGCGTATTAATTTATTTATATTAAACAACAAATACTAATGTCACAATGAAACACATCAAATACAATACTGAAAGTAAACTACAGATGTTGATCAGTATATTGAACAATGTGTTGTGTCAATAAACTTCACAACAAATATGAAAAGTGTAGAATAAAGGCAGTAAAGTAAAAGACTCAGACACACCTGATTTCCAAATCTTCAAGTATATTAATCAAATAATCAATATACTTGAAAATGCCTTCAGGGCAAAAAGACTGCTTTGACTGCTAGTGTATCAAAAGTGTAAACAGCAAAACACCTTGGTGAATACCAGCGCCAGTGGCACAAACTCAGTTAAGCCTACACTATAGGTTTTCTGACCTATTGAAATCCACCTCGTAAAGAGGACTTGCGTCGTAACAACAAACTCAGTGGGAACATACACTTGTGTGGGAAACTCAACTCAGTGCTCAAGTGTGTGAGTTCTAGTGTTTCTACCTCATGACTATTTAAGTCAAGACTGAAGTGATCGTATTGTTCTCTTTGTCAAGTGTGTGAGAGCAACAAAGACTTTGACAAACAATCTACAAATGCATTTCACGAAGTTGTCGACAAGGCTGAAACAACTTGGTAAAATCCATCATGCAGTCGACATATATATATATATATATGTTGGAGCCTTGGGGACCAAGCAGTAAACACTAGGTGAGGAGTAAATGTAGGACATCGAACAACAACTGTAGAAACAGTACAAACGGTTTCAACCGTAGATTAACTTCTTCATGTCCAATAAGCGTCTGATCGTCCCATCAACTGTGGATTGTCTGGTTTGGCTTGGTTACACTCCTTGAATGAGTTGTAACAAACTCCACATTCCAAGTTTGCTTTAGAAACAACTTTCTATTTATAACATATGGCAAGATTTGGTCCGACTACTTACTTAGTGATCAAGTAAGTGTCTGTGAGCCGTTAGATGATGTCTAATATACTCCTCAACATTGATACGATGTCAGGTTTGGGAAGAGAGACAAAACATTACCTATGTTGTGAAAAATGTTGTTGATGAACGTGTATTTTACACTTTCATTCGAGTCTTTTTCACCAATTTAGCTATCCTCTATGTTAATTAGCTTATATTTTAGTGCGTTTATTAGAATAGTGTCACGTTTCCCTTTCTTTGCATGTTTCAGGTTTTAGGTAAAAAACGTGTTTTTATGGGCAATTATGTTGAAGAGAACGAAGATTCGGTGTTTCGTGGTCATCCGCGGTGTATCTAGAAGGTTCCGTACGAGATTTGAGGTCTAGGGGTCAAGTTTCAAGGCTTAAAGGTCACTAGAAGGCAAAATTCGAGTCCAAAAAGGAAATCAAGTCAAGAAAACGCGTCCACCGCCACTGGAGCTCCCGAGCGGTTCGCCCGGGATGTGGGGCGGTTCGCCCCATGCCAGGCGATTCGCCCGGCGTCTGGGCGGTTCGCCCACGTCTTCCGCACTCCTATATAAAGTTTCGCCTGTTTCTACGTTTTTCATACCTTTTCACAATATTTTGAGAGACAAATTCTCCAGAGCCTGTTCTGGGAATTCTTAGCATAGGAGACTCTTTTTCTTAGCAATTGGACCTCGTTGTTTATCAATTCTTGCTTGTGAGTTAGCAATTCTTCGGAGATTGACAACCTTCGTTGGTAACATTGTATCTCACGATTTTTCTACTTTTATTTATTTCTTTCAACATGTTTTCATTCAATCTTGCTCTGATTCTTGTTGATTGCAATTTATCTATGAGTAGCTAAATCTATCGTTGGTGATAGTATGTGATTTCTTAGCTAGGGTTCTTGATTATGCATGAGTGGCTGTAACGCGATTCAGACTTGATTTATTGCTTTATTTCTTTGATCTATCTAAGCCCTCTATCTTCGTAGTGTTGAATTGAACGGAACACATTGGACAATTCATGATCTTAGATTTCTATGCAAACGTTCAAGTACTTCATGCATGTTTATTAACCTGATGCTTTGAATGATCATACTATCGCTAACTTCCATTATTATTGATAAGAAAATCTGTGCTAAGTCGTTTGTTGAGTTTATAGTTTAAGTTAAATTAGATAAAGCTAGTTATAGTCCTTAGAGATCGACACTCGAGGTTATTTTACTTCTACACTACGTACCTTGGTTTTCGTTGTAGTTGTGAATTGACTTTGGCTAAAAACAAATTTATTTGATTAATTGAGTCTGACAATCTCGTTTCATCAGTTGTCACTGTCTTTTATCACAACATTCATATGTTGTGCTAAAAGTGATCTAACATAATTCCCGACATAGTTGTGAGAATTCCTGAGTGCATATCTCTAACATCGTGGATTCTCTATCCAGAATTATGTTTGTTCAAAGAGGGAAAGTTAACATGCTTGGTTCAGTTTTGGTACTATGTCTATATTTTAACTTGAGTCTATTTAGTATGTTTCTTCATTACTGGTGATGCATTGTTCTGCCTTTAAAAAATTTGGAGGGTATATCTTGGCTAACAATGGTGTGTTGAGGCTGGTTATGTGGCTCTTAAATTAATGATTGGTGCTTGTAGTATTTAATTTTTATGTGGTGTTCCCTGGAATCTCATTTCTACCTATTTTAGTGTGAACGGTTTTGGAGTCCGCAAGGAGACATCATTCACTGTGATATGGAGAATGTCTTTAAACCGTGTTGTGTACATGGTTGTGATAGAATTCCAACTCTCCCAAAAGCTTAAGTTGTTGGGGAGGAACGGAATTTAGTCATTTATATTAATTCTCCAACACTCCCCCGCACTCGTGGCTGATTACAACCTCTTTGGGGAGGCCAATTGAGTGGAAATTTAATATGGGGTGGAGTTTGTCTCCGGGGAGATTCGAACCCAGGTGGGCGTGAGCCTGATGGCTCTGATACCATGATAAAAGACAGAAAAAAAAAAAGAAGGATCGATAGGTGTTAACCAATTTTGCTTTGATACCATGATAGAATTACAACTCTCCCAAAAGTTTAAGTTGTTGGGGAGGAACGGAATTTAGTCATTTATATTAATTCTCCAACCGGTTGTGCAGCTGTGGACGTTAAGAATTGAGGACAAAGTTGTGACTTGCTCTTCTAAAATTGCCCTAGCTACATCGGATGACATCTCATTCATTGAACTTGCATTAACTGAAGCATTTGGATACGTGACGTATGGTACTGCACTTTTTCTTCTTTTCCAACATGGAGTATAAACTTGATGTTTTGTTTAAGAGTAATTTTTACAGTAATCTTTCATCAATATGCATCCTGAAGTGTAATCTGAGTTGTAATTTTTGGACGTTAAATTGATCTGGTAAAATCTAAGTGATTTGTAAATAGGGAGGTATGAAGATAAGATTGCCCATTATATCACACTTGTTTTTGTTATAGCGAGGTTTGAAGATAAGATTGTTTTGGGTTTATGTTGATATGTGTCTTGTGGCTTTGATTTACAGTAGATAAATTATATTTATGATGCTTCTGTTTTCAGTCATGCAAAAGTTGTGCATATGTAATTGACCGAAAAGGACGATCAAGGGCATGCCGTAGGATAGAGGTGACGGAAGTTTAAATGAGATTATACCCCAGAAGTGGTTGTAGGATTAGCACCGTGCAATTATTTAGAATGCAGTACAAATTGAAGGTGGTACAATTTCTAGAGAAATTTAGTTTAGTATGAGAGTTCACCTGTTGTGCGTGGTACGAACTACGAACAATATTTCGTGAAACAGAAGAGTTTAAATGTAAGTTTCATTTTTATGTGATAGTCTTGTTGATAGTAGTAGATTATACTACGGAGTAGAATTTACAGTACTCTAACAATCTAACAAGTGGTATTGTAACGACCCGACCAATTCGGCCGGCGTGGTTATTCCTGGACGGTCTCACACACGTCTCCACGGTATGATATTGTCCGCTTTGGGTCTGAGCCCGCACGGATTTGTTTTTGAAATCACCCAAAAGGCCTCATACCATGTGAGAGTGGTGGTCTAACATATATACCTTTTTATTCCACTCACTCTTAAGCGATGTGGTACATTACAAACTACCCCCCTTAAAGCCTCGACGTCCTCGTCGAGCGCCTTAAGTGGTGGGGGTGACAAACTGACAATAACATTTACCAACCGTCCACCCGGTGCGGGCTTTGGATTGATCTAGACTCTGATACCATTTGTAACGACCCGACCAATCCGGCCGGCGTGGTTACTCCTGGACGGTCCCACACACGTCTCCACAGTATGATATTGTCCGCTTTGCCTGAGCCCGCACGGATTTGTTTTTGGAATCACCCAAAAGACCTCATACCATGTGAGAGTGGTGGTCTAACATATATACCCTTTATTCCGCTCACTCTTAAGCGATGTGGAATGCGGGGCATTACAGGTATAATTCTTGTTCATGTATTTGTTGATTTGTAATTCCATTCTCCACCTGAATGTCATCATATATGTTGAATTGTTGATGCTCTTAAAATTTTATCAATTCGTATGTGTATTATATAGATGTGTCTGTGTATGTGGTGTACCAATATTTATATAAAATGTTTCATGCTTCATTGCCCATTTAGATATACACGGTGTACTCATGGATTAAAATTTCGGTTTCGAGGTTCATTTCGGAGTTTTAATTTAGTGAGACGTCTCGAAATGTCTGAAAATGCTATAAAATGGAAATAAATAAGTATTTCAATAAGAATAAAATAAATTTCATACTTGAAATAATCTAAATCTAAAGTTTATGACCACCAAATGTAATTTGCAGTTACACACTACACACTATATTTTGCTGACATCCATTATATTAATAAATTCAAGCCCAACACTAATAAAAAGTAAAATAAATAATGAATCATCAAATCCATCTTCCCATCATTCATCGTTTCTATGTTTCAAAACTAGATCTGAGCAAAAATTCACAATCTTTGTGAGCCTAAAAATTTAGTGATTAAACTCCAATCTATGTTCGGCTTTTCTACGGTCAGGCAGGTTTTCGCCTTGCCTGACAACAGGCACCCAATGAAAAGGTGACACGTTATTCGCCTTCGCCAAGAAGTTTAAATAATTATTTTTATTTATTTTTTCAGTTAAATATAAATTTACTTAAATAACCTCGAATTATTAATAAATAAAATTATTAAAATATTTAAAAATATATTACAATAAAAAATATTTACATATATTATTATTATTTTAATTTTCCTCGGGCCTATGTGTGGGCTTATGCCGGATCGGGCCGGGCCCGATCATAGACCGGCGACCGTAATCGGACCTTACCGGCCCGGCCCGAATCCATATCCAATACTGGCTTCTATTTAGAAATTTAGTAAATTTAAATGTTGCTAGCGGGACTCAAACCCAAGCCATGACAATGAAAATCATCTTACTTAACCAACAGGAGAAAGTTCCAATTTGGTTTAATTGATGATGTTTTAAATATAAGTAATATATTTTGTATAATGAAAACATTTTAATTGTGAATTTGCATTTCAGTATATATTATTAATCTTAAACTACAATAAACTTCTCGTTGTATTTGAATTGTTTTTTTTACTCTGATAGATCGACCAACGAAATTAATTCATTATTCTAACCTAGATAATGATCATCCTTACCCTACGACTCACATGATGACTAGTTTGTAAATGTGTTGTCTAGATGAAATATTATTTATAAATTTTTGTACATTTATATTTAAATAATAAACAAATTGTTAGTAAGAACGGATAGAACAACATATATGGCTTGTTACAATGAGGCTAGCTACTAAGTTGCTTCTATATTTGTGATATTGTTGAGACAATGTAAGTTGATATCTATGAGTTTAAACATTTGACTCCTTTTGTAGTGAATGTTTCATTGGAGAAAATTACGACAATTATCCATTATCTCGCATCTCAGTGATTGTCATAATTTGTTAGTTTGTTGTGGAGTATCCATTTGGAGCTCAAACTATGTCTTTCCCAATCTCCGAAAGATACTTTGGAGTCGTGAGTCTATGAGATGAGCTTTTGTTTAATTTTGTCTTTTAAAATTTGTTGTGAACTTATTAGAAGTGGACTTTATTAGAACTTGCTAAAGAGATATGAGATACCCATCGATTGTGTGGTCTTCAGTTGAATTAATTGGTTTTATTTGGACCGACTTAAGAGAGTTGATATACCCATCGTGTGTTGGCTTGAATCGACTCTGTTGGGTTGTAGCGTGTGTAGATTTTAATATTCAGTTAGGTGTAGAGAGTTGAATAACTCCTCAAGCGCGTGGAAATAAAATTAATATTAATTTATGTTTTTTATTCGCATTTTGACATTTTCATGCTATTCTTGATTAATTCGATTCGGGTAGGGTCGTTACATATCAATGTTATAAATCATTTATCCGTCACATTAATTTATAAACGAATGTATTTCGATATATACTAATTCCAAACGTGAACTTTTATTACAAATGCAACATTATATTGTAGTTGTAAGTTTATAATCCATCACTTGCATTAAGTTTGTCCTTGTAGTCCTCTGTGTTCTTAATGTTGATAATTCTTTATCGGGTGAGTTAGAGTCAAATTTATATAGGATCACCTGAATCCAACTTAAACTCAATTATCGTGTAGTTCCATGTATAATTTGGATCGAATGAATTTTCGTCAAAATAAATTTTGAATCAGTTTCTCTATTGGTCAATTTTATTCTTGTTCTATCGGGTTGGCTCTCGAATTAGTAACCTGTATATTTATGATGAGTCGTCATATTAAGATTAAACCTATATAAATGCAATTAAAATTAGTAGATATTTATTATTTATATTTTGAATAATATCCTAATCGGATAATAAATTAGGATAGATGTAGCCTATTTAATATAATATAATCCTAATATAATCTATTAAATCGATAATAAATTTAAACTTAAAATATACTTCATATATATTGTGAATAACCTCAGTTTGAACTAGGGTTGTATGTTGAACCGAATGTTCGGTCAACACTTGGTTCGTGTTTGGTTCGGTTTTGACCGAACAGTTCGCGAACATGTTCGTTAATATAACAAACCGAACACGAACATGTTAGTTTCTATTCGGTTGTTCGCGAACAGTTTGTGAACATGGTATAATATAATATATTAAATAAATATAAAATATATACATATATAATTATTATACATACTACGTTTAACTTGTTTTGTGCTTTGTTTAATATTTGGTGTTAATTTTATATTTTTATTGTGACTTATATAATGTTCTTAGACACTTTTGGCAGGATATTTAAATTAATTTTGTAGTATCAATATTGTTGGATTTTAGGCCTTTTTGTGTTAATGAACGTTCGTGAACAAATGAACAACGAACTTTAACGAACGAACATAAACATTCTATTATTTTAACGAATCGAACATGAACAGGCTATGAATTGTTCGGCGAACATGAACATGAACCGAACATACTATATGCTTAACGAACGAACGTTCGATAAGCCTCTTGTTCGGTTCGTTCGGTTCGAAATACAACCCTAGTTTGAACCAATTTCAATTTTTGAAATATTATACCTCCTTTTGTTTAATTTTAAATTTTTATAATACCGCCCTTTCTGCCCTATTCGACGTCTTCTGTAATTATGCTTGTTTCCTCCGTCCAAGATTTCCTTTCCTCTAGACAAAGACGCTCTCTGCCCTATTCATTATCTTCTGTAATCTTTCTTGTTTCCTCCGTCCAAGATTCCCTTTCCCCTAGACAAAGACGCTCGCTCTCCGACGTCTTCTGTAATTTTTCTTGTTTCCTCCGTCCAAGATTCCCTTTCCTCTAGACAAAGACGCTCGCTGCCCTATTCATTATCTTCTGTAATTTTGCTTGTTTCCTCCGACCACGATTCCCTTTCCTCTAGACAAAGACGCTCGCTCTCCAGTAACATTCTGATCGATCTCTGTTTGTTTCCATGCAGTTCGGCAACAATTTTTTTCTTCGTTGATGTTCGGTGATAATGCTTTCGATCGAAATTCTTCATCTGTTTTTTTCTCTTTCAATTATTGTAAATTCGTCATCATATCAGATAAATTGGGGATTATTTGCTCTATTTTGTTGGATACTGTTAGATGGAGAAATTTAAGTTTTCATTGTTAGTAGATTGTGTTTTGATTGATGTGTTTGAGTGATGTCCATGTTTAGGTGAACTTACTGCTACTTTGAGAAGCATGTGGAGGAAACCGCTACTGTAAGAGCATTGGCCTAGGGTTTAAGACTCCCCGTGAGGCTATTGAAGGTTCGATTCTATGATCTAATTCTTTTCCTTATTTTTTTTTTAATTTATCAAAGGTACTTTTTGTTTGTGCTGGCCTGTCATTTTGACTACTTGTTGATTTTGCCATTTGGTTTTATAAATTTTTAGATTTTGTGGTGTGCCTGTTAGTCTGTTACCAATTGCTAATTGTTTTAGATGTAAAAGGTCTGAGGTGTAGTTGCTACGTTGCGGTTACTGTTTTGATTGCTAGTCGATAATGTGTATAATGATTTTGTAGGCCTAAACCGGTCCTGCTCTATATAAAACTGTAGGACGAGAGTGGCGGAGATTACCATTGACAAGCTCCGTCAATGGCGGAACTTACAGCTCCGGCACAGGACAGATGCTCCGTCCATGGAGGCTCCGGATCGGAGCTTTTAAAGCTCTCCAGATCAGAGCCTCTGAAGCTCTCCGATCTGGAGCGTTCATGGCGTGGCTTACAGCTCTGCCACAGAGCTGTAAGCTCCGCCATGGACGCTCCAGGTCGGAGCTTTTACAGAGCTGTAAGCTACACCATGGTTTCAGGTGCCTCTCCATTGTCTCCTGACATTTTGGACTTTTTACGGGTGTAAGTCTGGACTTTCGATTTGTTGCAATTAGTTTTCAAGTGATCACTACTTGGACTGATTTTCAATTTTTTACTTTTAGATGTTTTGGCTGCATAGTTATAGAAGGAAATGGAATGACAGAATCTGCATGTGTTATAAGCAACATGGATACAACTGATATGTTATTTGGTCATGTGGGTTCTCCTAACACTGCTTGTGGTGAGTCTGTTACAAAATAGATCATATTCTCTTTGCACAGCAACAGCATTCCCAGTTACTTGTGTTTTTTTTTGTGTCAGAAATCAAGCTTGTGGATGGCACAGCCGCACAGGCCTCCAAAATCTTTGAGACGGCCCTGATAAATACTCCACTCCCTCCCTCACCAACACATCATCTCCTTCAAAATAATCTGCAAAAGCAAAAAACATTTAAAATACATCTGCAAAAGCAAAAAACATAGTTGAGTTTCTTTTTTTTTTTTTTTTTTTTTTCTCTGAGTCCTGTTTTTGCTCCTTGGATTTTATTGGGTTTATATACGGTGTGATATATGTTTATCTTCTGTCATTTCTAATTCTCATAGCTTAGATATGATCATCCGTCATCGTATAGAGACGAGACATGTTTTTCATTCTTTTGTGGGGAAAAGCTATGTTTATGGTGGTTTTTGAGGTTTATATCTGAATTTGGTGTTCATCAGAAAGTGTCTGTATAATTTTAGCCTATCTTTGTGAGTTCTGATTCTATTTTGAGTCCATGTTTGCTCCATAGATTTTATTCAGTTTGTCTATGGTGTTGTCTTGTGATTTTCAGCAATGTTGGTTGCTAAACTTGCGTGGATGAATGATGGTTATCATCTAGAAAAGCATTTTTCAAAAATTTCAAGAAAAATCGAGGGTTAATGTGTCTTTTCAGGTTTTATTGGTAGATTTGGCCTATATTTTGGTGAATTGTTGGTGAGTAATGTAGTTGCTCCTTGGATTTTATTTTGATCTGTATACGTTGCGATAGATTTGTCGATTTTTGTCATTCCTAATCCTCGTGGATTAGAGTGACGATTACTGTGTAGAAAAGTGTTTTTCGTCTTTCTGTGGAAAAAAGCTTGGTTTATGGTTGCTGTTGAGGTTTTATTCGTCAATTTGATATTGGTTTAGCCTATTCTTGTGTATAATATGCCTTTTTCTACTTGGTTTAGCCTATTCTTGTGTGTTATATGCCTTTTTCTATTTGGTTTAATTAGAAAGCTTTCAAGGATGTATGTTTTTAGCCTAAGCTTTTTGACAAGCCATCATCCACAACTAAAACACTCATCACCCTATGAATTTTATTTCACAGGAAAGAAGTAATTGATGATGATGGATGGCTTCACACTGGAGATATAGGTTCGTGGCTACCTGGAGGCCGATTGAGAATAATTGATAGGTATTTGTGTTTTATGGTTAAAGTTCTAAATTTGGTTTATATTCTGCGATTTAGCCTTTGGGTAGAAGGTTTTGTTTTCTTCTTGATTTCCATTCATATTTGAAGTCTATTCCACCAATGACAGGAAAAAGAACATATTCAAGTTGGCCCAAGGAGAGTACATAGCTCCTGAGAAGATTGAAGATTATCATATTCCTGATGGCCGTAAAGTGAGCTCTACCGCTGTGCTGGATAGGTCAAGAGCTCAAGGTACTCCATAATGACAAATATTACAGTTAGTGCACCTTTGGGTCTTTAGAACTGAGTGTGAATTTGTTATGAATATCTTGTTTGCTTACTCTCAGATTCCCAGTTGTTAAAAATAACTAAAATCCGCTTGCGGTCAACATGACTATAGCTTGATGAGCTTCAAGGCGTTTCTCCACCTGCCAGGTTAATTATTGGAATATTTTAAAGCTTTTAGCTGAAAGATTAGAAAAAATCCGTACCTGGAAGTCAACTTTTTCAGGTGGTTGTCTTCTTCGATCCTGAAAATTATATGAACAACATGTAACGTAGTTCTCTTCTGTCCTGAACGTGATACTGGCATGGAGTCTTCAAACTCTAATTCTGTCCTGAACGTGATACTGGCATGGAGTCTTCAAACTCTAATTACCTAGCATCATGTAACTCTTTTTGGGCTCACCAAGTTGTAAAAGCCCGGTCCGTTAACAATTAGTCTCTACTTATCCTGTTCTGAAAAATATTGTCCTGAGAAATAACTTGTAAATTTCCATTTCTTGTGCTGTGACTTATGAGGTTGTCATTATTTTTTTACAATCTGATAGATGGATTATGAAATTGTATCACAAATTATAGTATATCAGAAACATATTCTGCTAGAACATTGCATCTTTTGCATGACTAACTCATGTAGTATATACTATGTTATTTTCATATAAAAAAACAATATGTTTATTACGGTTCTAATCAATACAGATTCATTAAATTTATTTCAATTCAAAGATAATTAGTTGTATTTATATTGCAAATAAGTTTTCATTCAGATTTATAAATTTAGTTCTGTAACATGATGTGTTGGTTCTTTAGAGTAGTGGAGTAACATGTTTAATTGTGGATTCTGAGCTTTGATGTTTATATGATATTCAAGAATTTGACTTGATTTTGTTGTGAATTGCAGTATGTTACTGTTAGCAGCATCCATGCTATCTTTCCAACCCAAAACTCTGTTGCAAGCTTTTGAGATAGCTAAACAACAAAAAATGTTATTGAAGCCATGGCCAGGAGAAGCAAATCTGCTTGAAGTACAAGGAAGAGGCCTCTGTACCAGACACAGATGAACTAGAGGAAGTGGCTCAGATATCACTCAATGCAATAACAGGAAATGCTCCCAACACTCTCAGATTCAAAGGTACAGCAGGTAGTCACAAATTCTGCTTTCTTGTGGACACTGGAAGCACACACACATTTTTACATGAAAACAATGCTTTCAAACTTAAACATGGACCAGTAGGATCTATTGGTCACTTGTATGCAATCACAGCAAAACCAGTGGCTCATGATATACCACCTGTTATTACTAATGTTTTAAGTGATTATAGTGATGTGTTCAAGAACCCACAGGGATACCACCCCACAAAGCTATAGAACATCAGATACAGCTCAAACCAGAGGCCATGCCCAGGAAACAAGCTCCTTACAGATATTCACACTCTTTCAAGGGAGAGATAGAGAAGATAATCAAAGAAATGCTGGATTCAGGTATTATAAGAGATAGTACTAGTGCATTCGCGACTCCAGTACTACTGGTAAAGAAAAGGATGATTCTTGGAGGTTATGCGTAGACTATAGATATCTCAATGATCTTACTATTAAACATGAGTATCCAATGCCTATTTTTCCGTACTTTTAGTAGCCGTTAATTAGTCCTTTTCCCAGTATTTCCAGTATCTCCTAATTCTATAAATTAGCGTGGTATTTATTCGAAACAACTTAAGCAATGAAGTTCTAGTTTTAGTTGGATTCTCTCCTTTATCTTTATGTTTCGTCTAATAAGCTTGTGCATCTCTATAAATATGTTACTGCTGGTATGTAATGGAGTGATATAGCTTCCATCATCAATGTTGATACAATAAATACAGAGTCACAGAGATATACTAGTATACAAGTAGTAACTCAGAGAACCACTCTCCCATATATTGATCAGTAATGAAAATTAAGCTAAATAAAACTTGCATGTATAGAAGATCTGGCATCAAATAAGTAGCAGTACATTGACATATCTACTAAAAAAAGATGGCTGAAAATTAACATTTCTCACAATATGGAAGTAAATCCGTAATCAATTGGTTGATCATCATTGCCACAAACACATTCATCAACAAGATCACACGCGACTAAACACTTGCAAGGGATTCAATGTAGTCGAATCCATGTTCATAAATAAAATTGCAAGTTTCTTTATGTAATGCTTTCTCTTTCAGCAGAACATTGGTTCGGGAAGTTTCACTCCACATGTTCAACTCAACATATAAAACAGAGAATATGACATAAAATTGACAAAAAAGTGAAGAAGACTAGATGATGATGTAAAAACAACTTTTAAATCTTTTAAAAGATTTGTAAAACACATAGAACTTGAACTATATTGATAGCAGCACCTTGCCCCTCATTATGAGTTGTTGAACCATATCGCCTAATTTTCATTTGTTAATCAATACTGTGTTATAAATATCGAGAGCTGTGGAAATAAAATGCACCAGAATTTGATAGAAAATTAGCAACCTTAAAATGGAAATAATATGTTGCTTGACATTAAAAATTAGAAATAGAAAGTTGACTCTAAAGAGGTCACAGAAACTCCCTACTTTAAACTTATCCCATACATGTCTACAAAAGTAAAAATAGGAAATAGTTCATGAAACGATAATATAGAGATTCCATAGGACATTGACTTATTCAGCTACACTGAGACGCCCAACCATATGGAAAACTTATCAAACATGATTTGGCGAACTTATTAAACATGATTCAGCTACACCGAAACAACCATTTGGAGAACTTCTCAAACATGATTCCATAGGACATTTACGTAAATTATTCAGCTATACCAAGCCTTGGCAGCAGATTTGGTGGCAGGTACCTCCTCCTAAACAGCAACAAAGGGAAAAAGAAAGGTTGGTTAGTTGACAAAACACACATAATCAAGGGCATAACAATACATACAGTTATTATTTCAATTCATTAAAGACTAAATACCTCAGTCGGAAAGGTTGGGTACTCTACTAGGAACCACCCTTCTCTTTATTCGGGCATTTCGTCCTCTTATGTCCAGCCTCCCTATTTTTTAAACATTCAAAATGAATCATAAAACACATAGAAAACGTGGATACATTCAACAAAATAAAATATTTGGGATACTTATATTCAACAAATAATATGCATGAAGACATACCCACAATCTCCACATTTTTGCATTCTATTACGGGGTGCTCCTCTAGATTTGGCTTTAACAGGATTGGCTATGTTAGACTTCTTTGATGGCCTATCAGGGTCACGAATTTCATTAAAACCTTCAGGAGGTTCATTCGTATCATCAATCCCTGAGGTGCTGGCATGGCCTCTCACACGTTTTGCTCCACGTTGCATTTTTCTTAAAGCATCTCTGGTGTCTGTATTTGTCTGGGAAGCACCCAAAGACCATCGAAGACTCTCTTTGTAGAGATTCATAAATCTCTGGCGTTGTGGGTTACTTGCCGAGAATAACTTTGGAATGTACGATTCAAGTTGTTTCCCAATTGATGATGTCCATCTCTCGTGGATGCAAGTCGAAGGGATCTCCTTAAGGCCCCTATGCTTAAAAGCTGAAAACAAATGGGAACATGGCAAGCTCGTGGACTCCAACATCTGACAATCACATGTAAATCTGTTATTTTGAACATCGACATCCACACACCAACGGGTCCCATCGAGGTTCCAACATTTAGCAAAAGTTAACCTAAACCCGTCATTACTTAGAAGCACAAGCGCTTGTTCATCTGCAATTTAATCTTTCACCTTAAAAAATATGTTCTTACTATAAACTTCAGCAGCATGATTCACTAGATGATACAACGCACAACGCTTCCGTGGTTGTACAGGCAATTTGGACTCACATTGACTATCAAAAGCATCTACCCTGAGCTGATGGAGCTCGTTAAAATAATGCTTCAACAACTCAACAAGCTTGAATCCTCGTTTTACACGAAGCTTGAAACGAGAGTTAAGCGACTCTGCTCTCTGGGTGCTCCTCATCATTGCTACAAAATGTCCTACACAATGAGACTCACTCCACATTTCCCTATCATACAAATTAGTAAGCCATGCAATTTCATCAGCATCAAGATCTTGAGCTATCAGATCCTCCCAACACCACTCAAATGAATCAGATACATTTTGCTTCATGAGTTCTCCAAGACGAGAGTAGATTTCATGATTTTTTATTTTTGCATACAATTTATCATTATGTGACAAGTACAGAGGCGGTGCTTTGTTTCGGGAAACACATGCCTAATTGCCTCAGCCATGGCAGAGTCCTGATCCGTCATGACCGATAATGGTTTCTTCCCTCCCATGGCCTTAAGAAATTGTTCCAACAACCAAATATATGAATCAGAGTCCTCATGCTTCATCAGTGCAGCACCAAAAACACAAGTTTTGAAATTGTTGTCCACTCCAGAAAGAATGATAATAAGTGGATAACAATAAGTATTAGTTTTATATGTGCTGTCAAACACCAATGCATCCCCGAACAACCTGTATTGAGCCCTTGAGAACCCATCGGTCCAGAACAACTTTTTCAATTTATCTGCATCATACACGGGTTCGTATATGAAATCGACATCATTGAATTTCATCCCATCCAAGAAAGATAGAGCTGTAGCTGAATCTCCATGCCTCACAGATTCATTTCGCTTCTTGTTCAAACAGTTGTAAGCATCTTTGTCCTTAAATGATAAATTTGAAGGCCCTCCATGGGTGAGCTTCAAAAGATCTAAAATATTGCACGTACTATGCCCAACAGCATTCAAGATACTTATTACCACTTTGTCGCCAGGTGATATAAACCTGACAAACAATTAAGAATCTATTAAGCACGTAAGGTTGTCATGTAGCTTAAAATTTATGGTTTGAATAGAGATGGGCAAAGATAACATAACAATAAAGAAAAAAAAAGGAAGCCATAGTATGGCAGTGAAAGTAAACTAGAACATAAAGCAAGAACTAAATACCTCTTTTCCTAACAAATTCCGCCAGGAATTTCCAGATTACAAAAAAAAAAAAACTATATATACTGTAAATTAAATCTACAGTGCTAATTATTTGTTTTATTTAACATCAAAAGATTTGACTAGTTTGTTCACATAGTAGTACCAATTAGTAGTTCCAAGAAAACAAAATTGCTACTGCTGTAATATGAAAAGTAAATACTACATATACTGTGAATTTAATTTTGCTTCGCAAAAAAGATAAATATAAACCATATTAAGTACCTGTTATATTTTAGTTCAACTGATTCTGGACTTAAGAGATCGTGGTTGTGTTTGGGTTCAAACAATTTAACGCGGTACATTCCATCCTCTAGAGCAACTCGAAAACATGCTTTATAGTCAAACCTGTGATTTGCTTTTGGTGTTCTAATTTGTGGACCTGGACGTTCTCTACGATGACCAGCAGAAGAACATTCCCACAACTGGTTCATTACCCGCGTCTTGTCTTTATTGTAACCTTTATGGGCTTTCCGAACATTAAATCCTTTCCGTGCACCGTAGCTACGATAAAATATGTCAGCATCATCAATGGTTCTAAAAGCCAGTCCTCTTATTGTGTCCTCATCGAGAGGAAGAGCACCATCACCAAACATCTGAACATCATCATTTTCTGAATCTTCATCTGAATTCAGATGCTCGTCAACATGTACATCATCAGCTTCTGAGTTCTTCTCGCCCATCATTCAGTCTGCAAGTAATCACATAAATTTAAGGGTTCAAAATACTTCACTTTCATCATAACCAGATAAAGAACGATAGTCTTTACACCCATATAGTTCTTTGTATCAGGTCGTGCCTAAAAACTTGCAGATATCATTCCAAATCTGGTTGGCATACATTGATAGAGAGTATAGTTAAACATTATGAGATTGAGGTGATCAGGCCGCAATTGCTATTTACATCTTCCTAATTCCAGTGAAAATTGATGCTTGTATGAAGTCCTGTGTACGTCTTTCTATTAGCATTTACACCCTACCCAGTCCGTGCTTTTGGAAGCAAGCAATAGTTCACTCACTTGACTAATTTCATATCTTATTTAGCGTTGCTAAATTAACCCAAATTTCATATCTTATTTAGCGTTGCTAAATTAACCCAGATGAGTATCCTAAGCCAAACTAAACTAAGGTAACAAGCTAAATGCAAATGCTAGGTACCAAACAAAAATTAATATACAACAAAACTTATCCTAAACCAAACTTGACATTCACAATGATCAATATCCTGCCGTAAGCATCAGTACTCAATTTCACCTTATAAAATAACATGTCTTAATTTACTGTGTCATGTTCTCCTTTACAGTTTCAAAGAACGAAAGCATTTTTAATATTAAATGAATTGGAAGTAATTTTCATTGGGACAATCCATCAAACACCTTGCAAGCACAAAATAACAAATCCTATTTATATGAGTTTCACACCCTCCCAACCACAAACTACAAACTAAAAAATCTTATCACGCAACTGTACCGCATCAATTTTCATCCATGTCTTTAACTTCAATATAAAGCATGGCTGCAAAATCATAAACCTTGATGGGATTCATGTTTTAAAAAATCGACATGACCAGCAAATAGCAAAATGGTTTGTTTGAATGACAGCCACATCCCACATAGTCTTCTTATACACTAACCTAGTCAAATGAAATAATTACTTAAATACCTAGAAGCAAGTAGAATGAGGAAGGACCTGAGAACATCAAGAAGCACCTTCACAGTTTAAAATGTGAACTTCAAGTTGAGCAACTTCACAGTTTTATAGCAGCACCTACTTGTTGGACTGCATCTGTTCAAAACAGGCAAACAAAACTCTTAAATCTTGAACACATCAACATATATCATCATATAACTATCTAATGTCACCAAGAAAGACGAGCAATAAATAAATAAATAAAAGTGCAGCTGCAGTGTAATGTAATAAACCAAATACATATACACTATATTATTACATATGTATTAGGACCGGAGGAGTACTTCTCTTCAATAGAATCAAAACGAAACAGTACAGCCAGATGGTAATCAATTTTCAAAAATCATCGAGCAACAAAACTCCTTCTGCAGCGCTCTGCCCCATTACAGACGGTAATCAATTTTCAGCAAAACTACTACTACTATGTTCCCCAATCAACATTACAACCCTCATCAATCGTCAACAAACAAACCTAAATTTGTAGTTCTTTCTGAGACGGCGACCGATTCTCTGAGACGGCGACGATTCTGAGACGCGTCGCGGCGACGGATTCTGAGACGGCGTGGCGGCGACGGATTCTGAGACGGCGTGGCGGCGACGGACTCTGAGACGGCGTGGCGGCGACCGATTCTGAGACGGCGTCGCGGCGGCTGATAAGAAATAGACGTAGCAGCGATTTGTCTTGACTGTTTATGTGAGAGTGAGAGAGACGTGAATTTGTTCAATTAATTGCAACTTTAAAGGTTGACTATTGATTTTATATCTATATAAACAAAATAATTGCAGTTGATAAATGAAGTAATCGGTAGCTCTGTGGTTTGGTATTGAGCTATTTAGCTAAAGGTCCTGTGGTTTGGTATTGAGCTATTTAGCTAAAGGTCTCAGGTTCAAATCTCAACTATGAATTTTTGGGGTAACTATAATTAAATGTTTTTAAATTTATTAATAGATAATTTAATATAAAAAAAAATTCATCCAAAAAAACGAAAATATAAAAAGTAACGAAAATATAAAAATTTCATTTTTTTAAGGGTAAAAATGACATTTTATAAAATATTAATATTTTTATTATAATTTATTAATTAAAATATTAATAAGGCGACAAGGCGAAGGATAGGACGAAAGGCGATCACCAAATTTTTTTGGCGAAGTGTTGTGAACCATTAGATCAAATATCTAATGGTTGAGATCAATTTGCCTGCCTGATATCAGGCAGGGCGAAACCTGCCTCACCCTACCCTAGAAGAGTCCATCTATGTTCTGTAGCAGATTATGAATCCTTATACTTAAATCGGTGATAATTTTTAGTTTTGACAATATTTATGATTCAATTCTCCTTGCACCGGTAAATCCATCAAACTCCAATCTCTAATTTCTTATTTCCATTGTACGAAACTTCAAATTAAGCAAGACAAATATAAGAAACGAGACAAAATTAGACATATTCTTTTGTTTCGTGTTTTTCGTACGAAAATATACGAGACATCCGAAAAGTCTGTGGAAGAAAGAATGCTAAGATTCCAATTGGTTTTCGTGCCGGTGTTTCATATTTCCGGTAATTATCGGCAGTCTCATCCGGAACGAGATTTTGTTCCATGGGTGTACCAGAGGTGCAGGTTGTTCAAAGTCTTGCTTCCCAGGATTATGTTTAAAAATATGCTCTCCTTTTTGTTCAAGTGTGCTCAAATGTTATTTAATGTCCAACAGTGGCGGATCCACTGGGGGTCAAGGGGGGTCACTTGACCCCCCCTGAGATCTGAGATATTACTATGTATAACACTATTATTACACATAATTGGTTTGTTGCAATGGCTTAAGTGACCTTATTTTATTTGGTTGGTCACTGGTTCAAATCCCCTCTTTAGCATTTTGGTGTTTTTTATCATTTTTCTACAATTCCTTTCTCATTTTGAATATTTTTTTCATTGTTATTATTTTCCCTTTTAATAAATAAAAAAAATACAAACTTAACTTGACCCCCCTAAAATAAAATCTTCGATTCTTGACCCCCTGAAATATCGTCCTGGATTCGCCACTCCAATATTTATGTTCTAATATTTCATGCAGGTTCTAATGTTTCTTGCAGGACAACTGATAAGGGGCGAAGGGACAGAGAGAACCAGTACGTTGCACGGGGTAAAAAAAATTAGTATTTAAAAATAAAACTTTTAGAGGCTGGCATACTGGATGAATTTGGGAATTGGGTTGGTATTTTATTAGCCCATTATCTTAAATCTTCTTCCTCTTGTCCCATCCCAAAATAAACAAAAGGTCTTGATCACATACGCTTAATTATTTGCTGCTACAGACAGACAGACGCAACTCAGACAAAAGCAAAAATTGGGGAAAACAGAAATTTCGATTCCACATATGCCAAAACCAGGTAAAATCGCTTCATCTCTCTTATTTGATATCAATTTCAACTTAATCAGTTCATTTTTGATACAGAATTATGAATATATCATACTTGTTTTTCAATTTTAATAACCCTAACTAACTTAGTACAGACTTGAGACATAGAACTTAGGCACAAAGTTTAATTATTTACATATCTTGATGTTGATTTATTTAAGTTAAGGACTTAAGGTTGACATATCAGAGAAGATTGAAGATAATATAGATGTAACGGTGTGCTTTGTCTTGTATTGCAGAATGTTGGAATGTGTAGTATTCTAGTCAAAAAAATTTGGTTTAGACTTTACGATGTTTATTTGAGTACTAGTTTATTTCTTTGTTACGCTGTCATCACTTTACAGTGTTTATTTCTTTATTTATTAAGCTGCCATTTGATTAATTATTTTTTTTCATTTGTTGTTCAGCTATAATGACATCTAAAGGAGGGAAAAAACGAAAAGTTAAAGTTCAGGGTCAAGGTATTATTTCTGCGTTTTTTAAACGAAAGGACCGAGCATCAACAAGCGAAGATCATTCTCTGCTGAATATTGTCACTCCGGAGCTGGAGCATATTCCAACCAACACTCTAGTCAGTCCAACAGCTAACATATCAGAAAACACATCGCCACGGCAAGGTCATATTGAGCCCAATATTGAATTAATTGTTGGTTCTCTCGAGCGTGATCCAAGAAAGCGGACTGCAATATGGAAGTATCTTGTCAAAGGGATAAAATAAGGCGCACATACATTAAGATGGGTCCATATCAACCCAAGCTTCGTGATAGAAAGTACAAGCTAGTCCAATGCGGAAAACATAAACGCAAATTTAAGTACAAGTGGTTCGAAAAATTCCGATGGTTAGAATATTCTGATTCCGCACATAAAGCTTATTGTTTTCCATGCTTCCTTTTTGAAATTGAAGATTCTAGGTATACTACATTTACTAGAACTGGATTTGATGATTTTTTGCATGCGAATGCCGGTGGAAGTTGTCCTTTTGTAGTCCATGGTGGCGGTTGCAATTCATTACATGGAAGTGTTGTTAATTGTATGACAGATTTGATGAATGATAATCGTCATGTGGATAGATTATTGCAAGTACAAAACGCGGAAGAAAAGAAGAAGAACAGGTTTCGATTTAAGATAATAATTGAGGCAATTCGTTGCTTACTATGCAAGGGTGTGCATTGAGAGGGCACGATGAATCTGAATCTTCTACTAACCGAGGAAACTTCCTTGAGATGCTCAAATTGCTGGGAAAATTGAAGCCTGATATCAATGAAGTATTGGAGATAGCACCAAAAAATGCAACTTATACCTCATCGAACTTTCAGAAAAACTTTGTGCAAATTCTTGCAAATAAGGTACGAATTAAAATTCATGAGGAAATAGGGGCTGCCAAATTTAGTATTTTGGTTGATGGATCTAGAGATGCTTCTGATAAAGAGCAAATGACCATAGTGTTGAGATATGTTGATGCCAAGGGTTTTTTGAGGGAGCGCTTCTTTCACTACAAGGATGTACAGATCCAGCGACGGATCCATCCGTCGCTGGATAATGCCGATCAGTCGCTATAAAACACTAGCGACGGATCGGCCGATTTAGCGACGGGTGAGGGTCCTGTCGCTAAATTGTGCGTCGCTAGCGAATTAGCCACGAATCGTTCATCCGTCGCAAATTAGCGAATGTTGACTTTTTAGCGATGGATGGGTCATCCGTCGCTAAGTCAATTGACACGTGTTGTTCTGGTTCGAGATACGGCGACGGATCGTCATCCGTCGCACTGCGACGGATCAACCATCCGTCGCTATATGTAATAGACATTTAGCGACGGATGGTCCATCCGTCGCTAAATTAAAAAAAAATAAAAATTATTATAATGATGAATACCAAAATCAAATTCAGACCTGTTCAATTAACCAACCTGCTACACAAATTATTATAGACCAAAGGTACCGAAAATAATTAAAAAATCATAATAAATGTAACGAAATCCTCCATACATATAATAATAATAATCATACGTACAATACTAATCCAAAGTAATATAATATCGTACACATATTCATGCAGAAAATAGTAATAGAGCTAATGAAAAGGCTATGGGATCATGGAGAGGGTGGTGGTGGTGGTGGTGGTGGCTGTGGCGGTATTGCTCCCAGCCTCGCATACAAGTTAGCGAGCATAGCTTGTTGCTGAGCCTGCACCTCGAGTACCCTTCTTATCTCCTCATCCTTCGCCTGCAACTGAAGTTGGAAGGCATGATCTCTAGCGGCAGCTGATGAAGATGACGTGGTATGTGATGAAGAGCTACCACGGGCACGAGCCGGCCTTGAGCCAACATCAGGGAGGGATGCTGCACTCCCCAGTCCCAAGCGACGACCCTTCTCGTTTGGAGGATTCACCTCGAGGAAAATGGCATTCATTTCCTCAACAGTGAGATCCTGATCACGAATCCTCTGCTCGTAGGCCGTCTGAAATGATAAATCAAGAGTGCAAGGTGTTAGTTATGTTGTTAATTAGTTACAAAATCATCAATATTTAATAAACACATGTATTGTTGAACTCACAGCAACTGTTCTGGCTTCATCACACAACCAATCTCCGTCCTTGCCCTTCTGAGATCTCGAGAACAAGGTGAAGAGGAGACTATCCTTCTCCTTCAACTGAATGACACATGAAAACATCATATACTTAGTTTCAAAGTTCGAAGTAAATAACAAGTATAAGAATGATGATAAAATGAAAAAGTTAATACACTTACCTTCTGCCTCATATGTACTGTAGCGATCGACTCAGATCCAAAACGGTGTGTCACCAGGGTCCTGCTCCCATCATTCGGCTGCGCCCTCCTGTTCTCACCGTTTTGATCAGCCTGCGCCTGGACTTTCGGGTCAATCCAGTATACCTTCCACGCCTCCCAAATGCCATCTCCCAACCAGGTGGGTTTTGGCTGCTTCTTCTGCCACTTCTCCTTCAAATTATGAATCGTCTTCTTGTAAATGGCACTACCATGAGAGTTGAAGGTCCACCAGAGATCCCATATCAACTTTTTTGGCATGAAAAATTCTTTCTACACAATTACAAATAAACATCCAAAAACATACAACGTGTGAATACTTAATAACATTCAAGTATAACAAGGGGAGGAACAACACAACAATTATATCGGTGACTAACATATCACCCAAGTTCAGTGGCTAACATACCACTCACATATAGTGGCTAACATACCACTCACATTGTCCTATATTTCACTATAATAATGGTGACTAACATACCCAAGTACAGTGGCTAACATACCACTCACACAAAGTGGCTAACATACCACTCACGACACATAAACAATTAGGTAACTAATGTACGATTATTAACTCACCCTCAGCTCCTCGAATAGCTCTCCCTTCAGCTGGTCTGGGATGCAATGCCACTTGCTACCACCCTCTTGCGGTAAGATCATCTTGTTCCTTATTATCTTGCTGAGTTCGTTGGCAGCGTGGTCCCCATAAAACCTGTGAAGAATAATAGTAAACATCAATAAGCAAACCTTCGTTATATATATGTTAAAAGTTGATGCATAATACTTACTTCTCTCCATTTGGGTAAAGGACAGGGCGACCCATCCACAGCAGGCCATCTTCAGGACTCTGAAAGGGACAATCATCGTCTGGAATGTGGGCCCATGGGTCATGGATCTTGGACCGACCAGACGAGGCTCTACTCGACTCAGGTGGAGTCCCAAAAGCAGCAGGGGAGCCGTGCTGGGAACCATGCTCGGTGTCCTCTCTGTTGGTATCATCCCTCGGGACCTGGTACCGTGGTCGCCTGGGTAGTGGCATCTGAAAAAAATAAATATACGTGTTAGTACATGCACAATTGAATATAGAACATGTAAAACAGAGCTATAGTACTGAATGACATCTATTTATTATCAACCTAATAGCTAAGTCTAATCTAACTACCATAAACTATGTAGTACTAATTCACATACCCTCTATGACCTCATCTGGTTCTAAGTCAATGAAAACATCATCATGCAGTTGTATTTCTTCTACCGTAGCCTGTACAGGTTTTCTAGCCTGACCATCGACATCTTCTTCTTGGTACGAGTTGTTGATTGACTCGTCCTTCTCCACATACTCAACTTTGGATCGAGCATTTATAGGTACAGCAGCTAACCAATCGCCCTTATCTTTTTTCAAGGTAGGAAATTCAATAAATACAACTTGAAGTGCTTGACTTGCCAAGATATGGTTCGTACACTTTGTACTTCTTCTTATAGTTTATCTCCACCATATCATACTCCTCAATCGTTCTGGTGCCTACATCAGTGGGATCATACCAATCAACATCAAACAACATTGTTCTTTTCAAAGGTACTCCGGGATATTCAAGGCGAACAATACGCCTAAGCTTCCCATAATAATCGTAGAGCTCATCTGTAACGGTACCGATTTTTAAAATAAAACATTTTTCTTGAAAATAGAAAATCCGAAATAATTTAAAAATAACGGTCGAAAATAAATGCCATAACAATATTTGGCGCCACAGCGCTAACAGAATCAAGTAAAATCCAACGGTAACTTAGAAGTCAAAATAGAATAACGATTAGTGAAGAAAGTAAAAAGTTTCATCTTCTTATTTTAAAATCAAATCCCAAAGACATCCCAGACCCTTCTCTCAGTCGCTGGCATCCTACTCGCGTGCATCCTCAATAGTATTTGGAAGGAAGGAATTTTCGAAAACAAAGAGAGCGTGAGATAAAGGATCTAAGTGAGGTTCTAAGTTATTAAAAGAAAAGTAAACAGTTCGAAAACAAAAAATCCTTTGCAGCAGATAAAACAGCAAACAAAACAGATAACATAACAGAAAGACAAAACAGATAAGTCGAAGTTCGTTGGTGCAGCCCGCCTTGTTACTCCTACTCCCAGATTGCCCTTATAGCTCCCTCCAGAGGGTATACAACTCCGGACAGAAACAGAAACCCCGTGTACTTTGGGGAAACAGAACCTACGACCCTAATAGACCTCAGCGACTTCTGCCTCGCGCCTAAAAGGGATTAGACTAGGCAATAACCAAGCAAACTCGATAGTCCTCACTACCCAAGCCTACCTAATTACGACCTAATCGACCGGTCACACAGAAACAGACAGAACAGATACAGATACAGAACAAACAGATAATAATAATCAGATCTCGAAACATCGAGAAGTGTTCCTGCAGAAGAGTTAATCTAGAACAGAGTAGCAACAAACAAAGATAAGTAAATAGCCATACTTAGTACTTAGTTACTATTACGCGGAAGCATAAGGTATAACAGAATATAAAGTAATAGATACAGACAGATTGTCACATAGCCTTCCAGTTTTTCGCAAATACATAAGTTTTGGGGTGAACAACGTATTAAGAGCTAGCGGACGGAGCACCTAAACAGGAAGTGTCTAGTCACTAACTAAAAGTTGAACAAAAAGCTAAACGGATAAAATAAAAGGTCGGCGGAGAAGTGGTAAAAGGAGGGGGCTCGAACGCGGGACCTCTAAGTTAGTCTCTCAACACATAACCAACTAAGCTATCAAGTCAAGTAATTTCTTAACATCAAGAAAAAAAGTATTTGCTCATAAAACAGTTTTTCAAAGAGCTTTTAAACTTAGTTAAAGGTTTACAAAAACAATTCCCAGTAAAACAGTACAACTGAATAAATCCTTCTCAAATACCAAAACCAGTTTAGAATGACTCAAATACTGATCAAGGTGAAATTACTAAATTACCCTTCGGTTTTAAATTGCATAAAAACCCTTCTTTAAGTTTCCGAAACCAGACAAGTCCTTCAAGTTTTTAAACACACAAAACAATCCACAAAAAATACCAAGGTTTTCAGTCAAGTCCTCTGTCAGTCAACTGAGGCCAACCCACTAATTGCAGTCAAGTCCTTCTAGTTCATAAAAATCCCAAAATGACCCCAACAGAAACTATAACCTATCAAATCAGTCCAATGAAATCCAAACAGTTCAATTTCCAGTCTTATAAGTTCGAAAAGGTCACCGCAATAATTTTAGGAGATCCAAACAATCTCGAATGGTCAACTCAGTCAACAACAACCAACATAAAACAAATTCCAGCCTAGTCCAAGTTCGAATTTAGGTTCAGAGGGTTCGATTTTCTGTCATTCGAGCAGAGGGGCAAAATCGTCCAAATAGAAAATAGAACGAAAGTGAGACAGAGCATAGGAATTACCTTTTGGAATGAAGACCGAGATCGAATCTGTTAATCCAACAAAACAAACAACAAAATGCGGGATTTAACCCCAAATCGCGAGTCAGAATCAATGGGGATGAAGAAATGATGTCGAAAAGAAAAAGAGTTAAGGAGGAGACGAGGCGGAGGGGTGCTACCGGGAATACAGAATCGAAACGGAACAGAGCACGGACGACGGCACGGCGAGATCGGGACGGAGCGGACCGAGCTTGGCCGAGATTGATCGGCGGCGGCAAAGCTCGAGTCGGCGGCGGCGCGAACGGATGGATCGGATGAAAAACGGCGCGGCTCGGGCGAGATGAATCGAACTGGCGGCGGCACGGGCGGGACCGAACAGGGGCGGTGGCCGAGGGACGGCGGCGGCGGCGGCGGGTGGCAGATGGAGGGTGACGGGCGAGAGAGAGAGAGAGAAGAAATGGGTGAGGGTGGTGACGGAGCAGCAACAGTTTTTCTTTCTGTTCTTTCTCTCTGTGCGTGTGGGTGTGTAGGCGTGAATCGGAGAGTGAGGGAGAAGGGAAGAGTTTTGGGGTTTTAGGGTTAGGGTTAAGGAATTAATGGGCCAGCTGATTGGCTACGAAAAAATGGGCCAGAGAATGAAATTGGACCTCAATTCAAATTGCTAGCTGATCCAACGAAACGAATTACTGCTACGCGAACTATTAAATGACGAATTCGATTGTGCGGGAAAGAAATTAAATAACTACCAAATAAATTAATTTATTCAGGTAATTAAATAATTAAAATAAAATAAAATAAAATATGGGGCGTTACATCATCACCTATGTCTGTCCCCAAGACACGAACCCCACCATTAACTGTAGCATTTGTCGATCCACACTCACTGCTGTTGAACCTAAGTCCATTTACAATGTAAGATGGGAAGGAGGAGTATCTTCTGCCAGGTCCACTTGCTAGTGCTATTAAGTAAGGACATGTTATGTTGTTGTTCGGGTTTTGTACATGCTCCTTGAACCATGTTGGAAATTCGGAGACTAGGGCCTCCTTGAGCATGTCCTCAATTGTGTCATCCGCCACTATAGGATTCGCCTCCACACAACGGTCACTGAAGAAACTGCACATGATGCGCATATTTGGTTTAATACTACCACTTGCAGTTTCTCTAAAATAAGGTTTTAATTCAATCGTAAAATGTAAGAAGGCAACTAACCTAAAAAACTTGACATGGAATGGCTTGAGCTCTGCACAATTCGGAAGGACATACGAATGTGCATCATTGTACTCCTTATCCGTCAGATATGCCACTTTTTCACCATATGCCCTCCCCGAAACCTTAAAGATTGATAGTGCAACTTTATGGTCCTCTTGCACCTGAAATGTGTCGGCATTTCTAGCCGGCCTAGATGTCTTCGAAGGGACCCCAGTGTCAAAGAAATAGGAGCAGAAAGTTGCAGTCTCTGCTCGAATGTATGCATTGGCAATCGAACCCTCAGGCTGAGCTTTGTTCTTCACATAATGCTTCAGCTTGCCTAAGTATCTGTTATCATATGTATGACATAATTAAATATACTATACAATTATGTGTGACATATGTTTGTAAATATGATAGTTAAATATTTACCTCTCAAAGGGATACATCCAACAATACTGAAGAGGTTCGGCTAGCAACGCCTCATCTGGGAGGTGAATGGGTAAGTGTTCCATGGAATCAAAGAAGCTAGGTGGAAAGTTACGCTCGAGCTTGCATAGAATCACGGGTATGTTAGCCTTCAGCTTCTTTAACACTTCAACCTCAACAACCCATGTGCATAGATTCTTGAAGAACAAGCTCAACTCGGACAAGGAACTCCATACCGGTCTATCTAAGAGCTTGCGAAATGCAACCGGGATGAGCCTCTCCATGAACACGTGACAATCGTGGATCTTCATCCCATACATCTTTGTCTTATTCGTGTCCACACATCGAGCAAATTTAGATGCATAATTGTCGGGGAACTTCAACAACTTCACCCAATCACAAAGTGCCTTTCTAGCCTCTTTGGTTAAAGTGTAAACTGCCGTGGGCCACTTGCCATCGGCATTCTTCTTGGACAACCCGGGCCTCCTGCATAGAATCTCCAACTCCTCCCTGGACTTAACCGTGTCCTTTGTTTTGTTGGCAATGTCACAGATGGTGTTGAAGCAGTTCTCAAATACGTTCTTCTCAATATGCATGACATCCAAGATATGACGTATGCGAAGACTACTCCAATAAGGCAAATCCCATAGGATGCTTCTCTTCTTCCATCCATGTTCGTTTTTTATCTTCTCGTTATGCTCTTGCCACCCAACCTCTGTTACTTTCTTGTACCCCAAGTGTTCTATAATAGCAAATTGTTGTGCACTTGTTAGTTCTTTAGGGGCCTTCTTCACCACCACTTTGTTCTTAATAAACTGAGTCTTGTTCTTTCTGAACGGGTGGTCATCGTCTAGAAACCTGTGATGACAATCAAACAAGATTCCTTTCGACTCTTCGGCAGATAGTGTAAATCATCATCCAAACAATGTGGACATGCCTTGAATCCGGATGTTTTCCTTCCAGGCAACATGGAGTACGCAGGGAAATCACTGATGGTCTAGAGTAGTGCTGCTCTCAAAGTAAAGTTCGCCTTTGTGGAGACATCATATGCCGGGATACCATCCTCCCACAACTCTATAAGCTCCTTCATCAGTGGCTGCAAGAAGACATCCAACTTCTGTCCTTGATCATCCGACCCTGGCACCAACACAATCAAGAACATGAATGGTTCTTTCAAACAGTCACCGAGAGGCAAGTTGTAAGGTGTAAGCATCACTGGCCAGCACGAATACTTCCGTTCACTCCCAAACAGGTTGAAACCATCAGTACTAAGTCCCAACCTTACATTTCTAGACTGGGCTGCAAACTGTGGACATTTCACATCAAACTCTTTCCATGTCGGCGAGTCTGATGGGTGACCCATCTTACCCTCTTGGTCATCCGCCACACTACTCTCTCCTTGTGCCAACGCATCTTATCAGCACATGCATCTGATGCATACAACCTCTTTAAGCGAGGACCTATCGGGAAGTACCACATTTTCTTGTGGGAGAGATTCCTCTTCTGTCGTTTCATTGCAGCGCCCTCCTTGTAACGACTATACCGTTCCTTCCCACAATGTTTGCAGTTCAACAGACCTTCATCCTCCCCCCAATAGATCATACACATACCCGGACAGCAATCTATTTTCTCCATAGGCAATCCCATCGCCTTCATCTTCTTCTGCGCTTGGTAATAGTTTGTTGGAACAAGGCTTCCTTCAGGCGCAATATCCGTGATCAAACTCAACCAATCGTTGCAGCTGCTTTCTGAATTCTCACCACCCTCCTCGTTGCTCATAATTCTAGACAAGTAGGACAATTCATTCATCCTGCACCCCGGGTAGAGTGGCATCTTGGACGCTTCCAACAAGTCAAAGAAATGCTGCGACTCAGCATTCAGAGGCTCCTCATTAACAACACCCTCCATACATTCTTGACCCGCAGCGTTACGGACCATCTCTTCCATCCGGTCCCTTTGGAATCATCATGAGTAGAGGCACCTAGTGGAACACTACTGTCCTGCCTTCTTCTACGCTACCCCGACAACTGCGTATAATCCCCCAACATACGAAATGCCTCACCATGATGATTCCACACCTCATATTTAGCTACAAAACCATTACGCTTCAAATGTTCTACAACCATCGTAGAGGGCAAGTACTTACTGTTCCTACATTTCTTCTGGTTGCAAGGACACTTCATCATCCCACTGCTCAAACACTGAGGTTTTGACAATGCAAATTCGACAAATGCATTGACCCCTTCTACAAACGTAAGCAAAGTTATCCCATCTGCAATCCTACTGTACATCCAAATACGATCAGGATTCATAATTGAATGCTAAACCTGGCCAATAGAAGTTTAGTACATTCCGGCTGAAGCATTTTTTCAACAAGTACTCATTTTAATTATCAATTTTTTACATTGCATTATGCTCCCAATATTCCTAAACTAGAATTAAAAATACTCATAATATCTTCTATTTTTAATTTATCAATGAGTTATTTCCTTCATACTTACACTTTGTTTTAACAATAACTACCTATATTTATCTATATTTCCATTATACTTGTACATTTTTCATTATAATAACTACTTACAACACACTATAATTACGTACCTATATTTACTTATAGTTCCATTATACTTATGCATTTTCATTAAAATAACTACTTACAATACACTATAATTAAACATAGTTATCTATATTTCCATTATACTTATACTTATAATACATACTCTATATGTGTCTTTGTTATAGTTATAATGCATACTTATACTATAATACGTACTCCTATATTTAACTATATTTCCATTATACTTATAATACATACTCCAATTATCTTATAATTAGTATCTCATCTAAATCCATTAATAAGTTATATACTATTAAATTCCATTAAAAAATGAAAAAGTGAGAAATGAAAGAAACCCAAGAACAAACATAATGCTCAAAATTGAAGAAGATGGATTATATCATTAGTACTATTATCAAACATATTAACAATGTGCTAAAAAATAAAGTATCAATTCCTAAAATACCCATTTCATCCAAAATCTATCAATTAACCAACCAAGACTTGTGCATTCCCCCTAATTTGAGCTACACAATATAATAGATACTAGTACAATGCATACAATTCATTGAAATAGAAAAAAAAAAAGGAAGAATACTCAAATTTAGACAAGTTAGGGTTCGAAGTTAATACCTTTGATAGCGGAAGAAACAGTGAAATAATCACGCAATTGACTAGCTATCAGTGTTCCTTAATGAAAGAGCTTCGAAATGCCTATAATCTTGCTCGAAATGACCAAGAAATGAAGAAGATATGGTGGTGGCGATTTGGAGAAGAAAGGGGAGAAGAATTGAGTAATGCCGAAAATGGAGTTCTGTCCGAGTTTCTTCCCATTAAGGAAGACGACGCAGCGACGGATGAGACCATCCGTCGTTGTAATTTTAATTTCCTTTTTTTCTTTTTCTTTTTTTTGGTCAACCTTGACCAGAGACGGATGAGTCATCCGTCGTTGTATAGAGACGGATGACGTCATCCGTCTCTATATGTTGCGACGGATGGCTCATCCGTCGCTAAATCGACGACGGATGGCTCATCCGTCGTAAGACTTACTCGCCCTAAGGTTTAGGGACGCGCTCTATGACGAATCCGACTCATACGTCGCTACCCTATCCTAATCCGTCGGTACCCTATCCCGATCCGTCGCTAAAAGACCGATCCGTCGCTATATTCCGTGGCTGTTAGTGGGATTTCTTGTAGTGTTTGCGATTGTTACATGTTGTTGATACAACAGCTTCAACACTAAAAAAGGCAATATGTGATGTTCTTTCTCAATACAATTTAGATTTTTCTGACATGCGTGGTCAAGGGTATAATGGTTCCAGCAACATGCGTGGCTCATGGAATGGTTTGCAAGCTCTTTTCTTGAGGGACTCTCCATCTGCTTATTATGTTCACTGTTTTGCTCATCGTCTACAATTAGCACTAGTCGCCGCTGCTGAAAGTGAGACATCTATCTGGCTTTTCTTCTCAAAATTAAATTGCATGGTGAATCTCATTCCTTCATCCCCTAAGCGTAAAGCTGAATTGCAAGAGGCCCAAGCTATTGAAGTAGAAAATATGGTTGCAAGTGGTGAACGTGACACTGGTAGAGGAGCAAATCAAGTTTGTAATATGCAACATGCTGGAAAGACTCGATGGGGTTCTCTTTTTGAATCTATTTGTAGCTTGGTGGATATGTATAGCTCGGTTTCCACCGTGTTGGACTTGATAGTTAAAGATGGTTCATCTAGATCTATGCGTGGTGAAGCTGATAGTTCTTTAAGAGAGATGAAAACATTTGATTTTATATTCATCTTACACTTGATGCATAAAATTATGGGTGTCACGAATTTTCTTTGCAAAGAATTGCAAGGGGAAGTCGTGGACATATTAAATGCCATGGAGTGTGTCACTTACACGCAAACCTTAATTAAACTACTTAGGAGTGATGGTTATGATATCCTTCTTATGCTTGTGAAATCTTCTTGTGTAAAGTATGGTATTGAAGTTCCCGACAATGCATTATATCTATCTGCTTGTGTAAAGTATGGTATTGAAGTTCCCGACAATGCATTATATCTATTTGGTATTGGTCGTTTATGTCAACAGGGAGATGCCATCACTTTTGAGAACCATTACCATTTTGATGTCTTTAATGCAGCAATTGACTTTCAAGTGGATGAGTTGAATAACAAATTCAATGATGATGCTGTGCAGCTCCTTAGATTTAGATTTTCTTTGGATCCCAAGGATAAATTAAGTTATTTAATGTTGATCAAATATCTGTTCTAGCTGAGAAATTCTATCCGAATGATTTCAGTGGGCCAGACATGCATAACTTGAGAGGTCAGTTAGCTTTTTATGATATGGGTGTTGTTCGCCAGGAGTCTTACCGTGATCTGACCACCATTTCTGAGTTATGTCAAAGGCTAAATAAGATGAATAAGACACAACAATATAACATGATTGGCAGGTTTGTCTTCTTTTTTTTTTAATAAATTTATTTACATTATATAAATAATGACTAATGTTATACTGAATCTGACTCCAAAGTATAACTGACATTTGACAGGTTGCCTCGTCTTATCTTGACTCTCCATGTTTCTACAACAACAATGGAGCGAGCCTTTTCAGATAGAAACTTGTCAAAACAACTCTCATAAATAAGATGGAAAAAGATTACCTAACTGATTCTTTGGTAGTTTATATTGAAAGAGAGTTAGCAAGGAGCATAGACGAAAATGCAATAATTGATGATTTTAAATCTGAGAAGACTCGTAGGGTACAACTTTAATAAGGTTAGTCCATCTTTATTTGTGCACAAATCTTTGTTAAAATTTTATTGTTATATATATATGTTGTTATCTTTTTGCACATCTATAGCTTTGCTGCAAAATATTGTATCTTTTTATTTTGAACCTAAGCATTTGGCTCAAAAAAATATGGGATACACGGGCTGCTAGAAATTCCTAGCTTCGCCCCTGCAACTGATGAAGTTGGTGATGGGTGGAGTCGACTGGGGCGGAACTTATGCTTGTGCTAGGTGTGGCTTCAGCCACACCCAATATTGAGATAATTATTCTTCTATTACTAGTAAAACTCAATACTCTTAAGTTACTTTGTACGAGTGGAAAGAACTCTGTATATTATTTTTCTTCTCCTACTTCTTTTTTCATAATTTTCTTCTTAAAAGAGCATATGGATTATATTTTATTTTCCTTTTTCATACTTCATTTCCTACGTTTTTTCATAATTTGTCTTCTAAAAAAATATGAAATTTACTTAATTTTAAGTAAAAATTCAATAGTACGAAATAATTTTTTCTTGAAATTTTAAATGTTATGTGTATATAATTAACTATTGCAAATATACTTTGGATGTATATTCGTCAAAATGGAACTTAGCCACACGTTATTTTTGTTCCTGGTCCGCCCCTGTCGAAACAATGACAATGCCAAAAAGCTCCATAAAATAAATAAATATTTTGTGTTTCATCACCACCTAGCAACATCCTAATTTCTTAGTAAACCTAAATCTATATGATGTCATCAATTATTGAAGATAAATAAGAAGGTATTAAGGTTGAATTCGAAGTGTCATGTTTAGTAGTGATAGTAAATACTGTAAGAAAATATGGTTAGAATACCCCTAGGGTTGAGCAGCGGAATTTCAAAATTTAATTGATTATCTATACTACGTATATTGAAACACATCAGAGTTAGTATACTTACAATTGTTGCAACGCAAGAACAACGATTGATTTCTCAGCTGGAAGATGATCAATAAAATCCTCATAGTAATTAACAAAATCTTCTCCTTCGGTGAAATCGAAGATGTCTAATTCTTCTTCAGAGGGACCAACTACCACCACAATATATGTTTTGTCATGCACCTAGATGGACCGTATATACCTCGCACTCGGGTGTAAACGTTGGTTTCAGCCTAAGTACGTGACTCAATATATGTGGTGGCAAAGCCCGAGAGTCAAAGGACCAATGGCATCACTTTCACAACTCTGGTTCCCATAGACACTAGGTGTAGATCATGAGAGCCGGTGGGTACTTCCATTGTTCGTATATCATCATGAACAACCATGCGTCGTTAAGGAAATATCATAGACCTAGTCAATTCCATGATTGTGGGAGCGACCATACTCACTCCAATGAGTATAACACAAATGCATGCTAGTCTCAATTGCGTCATTCAGACCCCCATCCGAGATGACCATCGACTGGGGATAATTTGGGGTATATGATACGTCACATAGGTCCCACTTACTATTTGATAATCGAATACCCACTGGAGTCATGTTTTGATATCCATACAAACAACAAGATACATATATGACATGCTAATGCCCAACGTAAGATACATACATAAGTATAACAATGAATAAACACACACACACACACACACACATATATATATATACATATATATATATGTATATATATATATATATATATATATAGATGAAGTACATTTCTCCTAAATGTGGTTGTCTCTAGTGTCTTTAGGACATATATACTTTCAAATACCTTTCATGAGATAAAATGCACAAAATCTCCATGTCTTGTTCGAACCCAAGGGGATTCCGTGAAATTTATAAACACATAGAAAGAAATTTATAAAAGGGACAAAAGCGTACTACATGACATGACAAGGATGGTAGTTAAATAACTCGGTCAGCACACCATCAGGGAGACTATAGCTTCCGGAGAATACATGTGTAAACACATTATAATTACCAATAATAGCCCTAGAATTTAAGTACAATCTCAAGCGTCCAACCCAAGAATCAACGTTGATCTCATAGGCATCATCTGGAACAAGGCACCAAAGAGAATATAGGAAATATCCTATGAAGGCTCTCCATCTAGAAAGACACTACTTTTATCACAATTTATCATTTCAATCCTAAACATTAGAATTCTATTATGTTAGTGCTATCACGGCGCAATTCTCACAACTATGTTGGGAATTATGTTAGGCCACTTAGCAAAACATATGAATGTTGTGATAAAAGACGTGATAACCTTTTCCACAACATAGGTAATATTTGTCTCTCTTCCCAAACCTGACATCATATCAATGTTGAGGAGTATGTTAGATTCATCTAACGGCTCATAGACACTTACTTGATCGCAAAATGTGTAGTAAGACGAAGTCTTGCCCGGAGCT
Organism: Plantago ovata; assembly: GCA_028274465.1. Lineage (NCBI taxonomy): Eukaryota > Viridiplantae > Streptophyta > Magnoliopsida > Lamiales > Plantaginaceae > Plantago > Plantago ovata. Next base: position 50,973,089 of record CM051458.1, read on the forward strand.
ATATTTAGTATATTGTTGAGAGATTCAAGCTTGGAAGGTGGATTTTGTTACAATTCGGTCAAGGAGTGTAGCTCAGTCAAACCCGATTCTCCACAGTTGAAGGATGATCGGACGGTTATTGGACATCAAGAAGTTATCTACGGTTGAAGCCGTTTGGACCGTTTCATCGGTTGTTATCGGACGTCCTACCTTTAATCCTCACCTAGTGTTTACTACTTGCTCCCCAAGACTCAAACCTATATATAGAGGTGGACTACATATGATCGAAACCAAGTTTGTCCAGCCTTGTTGTTAACTTCGTGAAGTGCATTGCAGATTGTCTTGTCAAAGTCTTTGTTGCTCTCAACACACTTGACAAAGAGATCAACACGATCACTTCAGTCTTGACTTAAATAGTCAGGAGGTAGAGAAACTAGAACTCACACACTTGAGCACTGAGTTGAGTTTCCCACACAAGTGTATGCTAACACTTGTGGTTGTTTGTCTAAGCGATTAATCCACACTCATTACAACAACTCTATGACAACTCCCACAGAGTTGTTGTTACGAAGAAATCGTCCTCTTTACGAGGTGAATTCAATAGGACATAAATCCTATCTTGTAGGCTTAGCTGAGTTTGTGCCACTGGCGCTGGTATTCACCAAAACAATCTTTTTGCCCTGAAGGCCTTTTCAAGTATAGTGATTATTTGATTAATATACTTGAAGATTTGGAAACCATGTGTGTTTGAGTCTTTTACTTTACTGTCTTTTATTCTGCACTTTTCATATTTGTTGAGAAGTTTGTTGACACAACATATTGATCAACATCTGCAATTTACATACAGTATGGTATTTGTTGTGTTTCTTTGTGACATTAATCTTTGTTGTCTAACATAAAAAAATCAAATCGCTTCCGCATCAATCCTCACAAGGTTGTGTGAAGGTTTACTATGCCACAAACCAAAGAAAAGAGGAAAAATGAAATTTGGTACCCCTCGCGCCCTTACATATTACGATATGAAAGTTCTCAATTTTGTTATAATTTTTCTTACTCATTTCTCTTACCTATGATATGTATGAACTTATGATATTCAAATGATTGGTAACTTATTTTAATATTTAACTTTAATATGAACAGTACGTAGAAGTGATGATTTGAGGGACGCATCGAATTAGGCTAATACTAGCCAACAAGAAAAACAAGGGATATGCGCTAATACAATAAAAAAAACCACACATTTACAACTACAAAACAAGAAAAGCGCTTCACATGTGTAGCATGTGACGCTATTCCTAGTTTATTTATAAGTGATAAGTCAATCGATTAGCAAATTAGATCACGTTCTAACCCAGAGGCTTTGGTGAAGTCTGGAGTCATATATGTACGTATTAGCACTTGTTCCGTTGATGTCATGTTACCACTGTCTAATTATATCTCTTCTATTATTAGTCATTCGAAAAGAAGAGGATGTTATCTAATTAAGAATCGTAACAAATGTTTTTTTTTTTAAGGAGAATCATAACAAATCACAAACAAGATTAACTTTGAGTTTTTTTTTCTTTCTTTTTTAATACGAGAATCATAACAAACCAGATTTGGAAAAATTTTAAAATTTTAAACGATCGATAATCAAACCAAACAACAATATTAACTTTGAATAAAAAAGAAGATAATTAATATATATATATATATATATATATATATATATATATATATATATATATATATATATATATATATATATATATATATATATATATATATATATATATATATATATATATATATATAGAGAGAGAGAGAGAGAGAGAGAGAGAGAGAGAGAGAGAGAGGGGTGTATCTTGTAAACCACACTTGTACCTTTGCAAATTTATATCTTTATAGTCCGACGATCGTAACCAACAACACAATGTGCACAACGTGGCTTGTCGCTCTTTCATGTATACTGCTATTGCAGTTCGCCGAAAATTGCAATGCTGATGTAATAAGTCAATACGTTCGGAAAAAAAAAACTATATACTCCTGAAATGCCCGAGTCAGATTACCCACCTCCCAAGATCTTCAATTCACCTTAACAGGTTATTTCTATTCTTCTTCGTTATTAATTATGTTACTTATAATATTATGTATATATGTCACGGGTTTTTATGTTGCTCGCTTTTAAGCTATTTGATTTTCGCTCGCTTTCAGTTGTATTCTATTGATTCACTTATGTTGCTTTATGTTATTTATTTAGTTTAGTAACAAGAAAATAAATGGTTGTTTAATTTTGTGTTGTGCAGGTTCACATAACACAAAGATATCATGATGGGTGAGTAGTGATCGTTTTGTGGGTGACATCCGTTAAAACCCCGAACGTGGTCAAGTATTGGGAAGCCCATGGCAAGTAAAAGAATCAGAGGCGCGCTGTGAAGGCCTTTACCCTCACCTACCGTTACTACACTATACTTCTTGTTACTGCCACCGTTAAACATCTCAAGGTCATCCTTTAAATCTATCTAACCCAGCTTAACATTTTTCTTTGTTTTTGTTTATATGTATATATTATGTTTTAAAAGTATATTATATATACAATTTGCAGTTTAATACCACGTGCATTTATAAGCTTGGCAAGGGCGAAGCAGCCAGACAATTTAATTTCACTACTCCACCTCAACCTGGACCAAATGTTCCTTATACCTTTGGCGTTATCGGTAATTAACTACTCCACCTTTAAATCTACTATACTTTTTGTTTGCAAGCAGGCACTTAGTTTAGCTATGTTAGTGACTAGTGATCAGTGTATATAACAACACGTTAAAATTAATTTGTAGGTGACTTAGGACATACATATGATTCGAAGTCCACACTTGACCATTATGTATCCAAACTCAAAGGCCCAGTAATGTTATTTGTTGGCGATCTGTCGTACGTTGATCATGACAACAGAAGGTGGAATATTTGGGGAAGGTTTGTTGAGAAGAGTACAACTTATCAGCCATGGATTTGGATGGCACGAAATCATGAACTTGACTTTGTTTCTGAAATTGTATGTATCTTACAACAAACTTAAAATCTTTATGTTTTGTTCGTGCTCATAATACTATAGTTCATCAAATCATTTTTATTTTACAAAAAACTTAAAATCTTTGAGTTTTGTTTGTGCTCATGATACTATAATTCATCATATCATTTTTGTTTTGATCACAGGGTGAGAATAAGCCATTCAAACCATATACGCTCCGTTATCATGTTCCATATCGTGCATCTCAAAGTACATCACCTCTATTGTACTTGATTAAGCGTGGACCTGCCTACATTATAGTGCTCTCTTCTTATTCAGTCTATGATAAATAATAATAATAATAATAATAATAATAATAATAATAATAATAATAATAATAATAATAATAATAATAATATATACTATTGCTTTTATTTTGTTAACACTTTCTACTTAGAGTTAATGATCAAGAGTTTTGAAGATTAATTGTTTATTGTTCAATCAGGTAAATACACATAATAATACAAGTGGCTTAAGAATGAACTCCTGAAACTTAACATGATTGAGACTCCATGGTTGATTGTTTGTGTACACTCACCATGGTATAATAATAACAACAAACATTACATGGAGGGTGGAAGCATATATGCGAGTTCAGTTTGAACTGTGGTTTCTCGACAACAAAGTTGATCTTGTTTTTGCTGGACATGTTCATGCTTATGAGCGCTCTGTTAGTTAATTATCAAGCTCTTTTATATTCAACTTGGTGACAAGCAAGAAAAGATTTATTGCTGAATTTTTCATAGTTATAATGTACCATATTATTATGTGTTACAGGAACGAGTGTCAAATGTGCGTTAACAAATGGACTAAGCATTCCGATCAAGGATCCGTCTGCTCCAGTGTACATTACAATTGGTGATGGTGGAAACAGTGAAGGAATCGCTAAGGAGTGAGACTCTTATAATCTGTTTTATACTTATAACAAAATATTATTGATTCTGTGCAGTTTTATTGATCATGTAACACCCTACCACTTTAGTAGATAATTAACATCACATATCACGTAATCATACATCATAAGTAAGATTTAACTTTTAACATATTACAATACATATGCGGAAGTGTTTAACGTACCGAGATTCAAAACCATAACCCACACACCATAAATAAGACATATTTACGACTTGAGGAGTCTCTCCTCTACATAACCAAAATGATACCCTATATGATATGCAAATGATGAGCGAAGGGAGTAGGATTGAAAAACCAGTCTGCCGACCTTGAATCCATGACTTAACGTTCCTCTACTAAACCCTTTCCTTTATCCTTTTCTTAAATAACTATAAAAAAATGTCGCAATAGGATGAGTTGCAGGCTCAATAAGTATAATAATGTAACATGAAATTTAATGTCTTGCAAGGTATTTGATAACAAGTTATTGACATATCAACACAACATAGAAATAATCAACTTCAATCACATACATAGGTGTTCTAACAAACACAAGTTGTGAGTCAATCACATATGACCATATCCATCGCATATATTTATTCTTCAGACATACATCATATTTTCATTCATCTTCATTTATTATTTGTTGTGCCAAGTCACTTATCTTGTACGCACATCATAGAAGTTTGTTCATCCTTTAAATAACATAGCTTTCATTCGTATCACATCGATAAAAACAAATAGATGTACATGCTTAGCCATATTCTTAATCTTTTATGGATCTGCTATAACCAGGAGTAATTGTTATCACAATACCTACATACTATTCTTCTTTTCGTTCTCTGTACATAGCATATGGGTGCCCCCGAAATACCTACATACTATTTGAGCTCTTTTCATACTAGATCTAATTTGTCTCCAGGTGACCCTGTACGGTCTATCCACACATGCTGGGGCGTTCTCCATCCAGTCATGCTGGAGATTTTTCCTCTCTTTTCTTTTTCAGGCAGACTCAAGGTTATCGGTAGTCATAACAGAATCCACTTATGTCTCATGAATATAAATACATAGACTCCAAACATGCGTCAGTAAACAAAATCAAACGAAACTTAGTGTTTATGCATATAATCTAACACTTCTGACCATTAAATAAGTACTAGGTCCATTCATCAGATAACAATTAACGTACATGTCCCCTTTTTTTTTTCATTAGATCATGATTCCCTACTCTTAAATTAATTACCACTATACCTACTAGTACTACCACCCATCAAGGAGCACACAGTGACAAAAGTCTCAACATATTAGTTATTCATATAAACATAAACCATGCAATACTTAAAATGACCTGAAAATATAATTTCGGAAACTTAAATTATTATGCTTGTTAAGAAATAAAATCCTACTCTACTAATCCACATATACTAATATATTTATAGGCCGTATAAAATTAACTTAAGTACCCCAATCCATGGACCAACTTGCAGCATCATCAACCGTACCAAAACTCCTCTATACAACTACTATAGATTCATAACTCAAACGAAAATCACGGGCAACATAGATATATAAATAACATGCTATCAAATATAACTTACAATCGAATTAAATAACAAATTACAAAATTATACTTGCGATTCGTCGATACAAATGCAACCAACGGTAATTGTGCTATCTCTACGTCCTAAAGAACCCTTAAACACACTCCTGGACATCATACAATTATCATGCATGTTGTTCTAAAGTTGATTTCTTGTTCTTATTTGGCCGTGGAGTATGTGTGTGAAGTGTGTGTTGAAATGAGACGAGTTTAAATATTGAGGAATAGATGAACGTTCATGTAATGAGGTATGGCTGATGGACAAGTGGCAAAATACTTCATCTTGAAGTAAAATTGGATTTAGGTCATTAAAATGCAGTTGGCATGGTGAATAACTAATACTTACATATTTCTTATTATCATTTAGTATTTGAATTATTTGCTCCAGCTTACTTATTTCGACTTTTAGATCGAACTTTCAAATACGAAAATGAACATATATTCGGAAACTATAAAATTTTACGGTTCATATTATTATATCCATTCTCGTGGCACCTCGTTTAGGTACTGAACGGTGTAGTGAAATATATCGACGGACCGATGGCTAACATACAAAACCTCAATAACAATTTATATTGGAAAAAGTCACATAGTATCAATTAGGACATCACGTTTCACATAGTCAAATATCTCATGCACAAATATGTCAAAATGTCATGTACTATTATTTTTAATTTCATTTTAATTTACGACTTATGCATGCTTATTAGAGTAAAGAGGTTTGGGGCGCTAGAGATCCACAACCAGATTACTCAGCCTACCGTGAAGCAAGTTTTGGGCATGCAATGCTTCAAATCAAGAACCGAACTCACTCCTATTACACATGGCACCATAACCATGATGGTGAACCCATTGCGGCAAATTCTACATGGTTATAGAATAGATTCTTTTATCCAATGGAAGAGCCTAGGTTTAGCAGGGCTTAGTTGATCAAAAATAGATTTGAGTGCTTTAGAACTGTCAGTTTGTTATGTTTCTTTCTTTCGTTTATGATTTGGTTAGAGTTTACCAGTCTAGGTAGCTAGTTATTAATTGTTATGGCTATGCAATAGCTCTTTGTGTAGCTCTTTCTGTTTTGCGGTATGAATAATCTCTCTTTTAAGGATTCAAATTATCTTCTTTTCTCAGTGTCCTTTTTCAGTTGATGTGACATTCATCTTCTTCTTCGTGATACTACCAAGTCAATGAACTTTTTTACACAAAATAAGTTTATATGTGCAAATGAGCCTTGTTACATGGTGTTTATGTGATAGATTGAAAAGTCGATTTAAGAAATACTACCATACTACTTATTCAAAACGATCCTTTTGTCTACGGATGCTCCTATTACACTTGTTACTCAGTAGTGAATTGACGTTACTCGTAGTACTAAATTGAATCACTATTCATGAGTACACATTATTTCCCAAGCTACTAATGATTTCTTAGAGCTACAAGGTTTCACCTTACCACAATAATTTTCTGCATTTGCTTTCGCCTTCCAGACCTTACTATCTTCTTGGGTAATTAAGGAGATTAGGGAAGACCTGTGCTCAGTAGATTCAGGATTGACAACATGATACTTGTAATGAATTGAACTCTACATTGTCTTGAATATTACTATTAGTTCTTGGTGCTTGACTTGAGGTTCATATATTCTACTAAAGTAATTTTAACATGCGAATTCTAGATTTTGTTAGCTTGTTTTTTTTTTGTTTTTTTTGTTTTTTAAAAATTTATAAGTGAGAAGTCAATTGATTAGCAAAGTAGATCATATTCTAACCTATTGAAATGAGGATTTTCATTTAGTGAAAGCTGAATTCATATAGTATATATTAGCACTTCTTCCATTGATGTCATCCTGTTAGATGGATGTCATTGATTAGTTCTGTTCATACTATTGATGTAGCAGAGAGAAGGAAAAGTGTACATTGGTACAGTTCTTTATTTCTGCTAAATCTAGTGGTAAAAATACTATGTTGATGTCGCATTAATGATTAACCTCTTTAGTAATGGGAAATAACTCATAGTATTATTGCATATATATATATGGATGTGATACTGCCAAAGCATTAATCATGCTGCCAGAGCAAATAAAATGTAACTTTGGCAAGTTTACTAATCAAATGTTATTAAAGATTTAGTTCCTAATTGCCCGTTCTAAAATAAGAAGGTAGTCTTCACTTCTCCACACTTTACTCTCTTGCAAAATCTTCCCAGATATTACATTTGATTTCATATTCAAATAAATTAACTTAAAAACCCATCCTTTGCCTTGTGCAAGAGACGATTTTCACTCTCATTTGTTGTATGTTCTTGCATATTAAGATCCCTTAATATATAATTTTTCATTGTAACACCCAAATTTAGGGGTACTTTATATGTCCGTTGACAATTATACATGCACCTTTATTGAAAAGAAATTATATTACAAGTCTTGTGGGGACACTTATGTTATTTTTTCCATCATAAAAACATACATCAACCTATATTCATAAGTTAATTCAAATGTTCTCAATAAACCATATATACTTCGGAATCCATCTTATGGACTTTCTACAAGAATAACCACTAATCCTTGCATTTTCCCTCACGACGATGAGAAACTACTAGAAGGCATTTCTACTCTCGCCCCATCCACTTTTTTGTCCCCAAGGCTCCATAAACCTTCCCTTCCTCTTCTTTCTTATATATATATATATATATATATATATATATATATATATATATATATATATGTATGTATGTATGTATGTATGTATGTATGTATGTATGTATGTATGTATCTATATATAATATATATATATATATATATATATATATATATATATATATATATATATATATATATATATATATATATTATATATATATATGTGTGTGTGTGTATGTATGTATATATATACACTATACATTTTTGTAACATTGATACTTTGTGAAATTTTTCATTAGATTATTTTATTTTTTTAAAATCAAATGGACTTAAGTAAGTACTCAATTGTCCCAATCAATTTTCTTACGTTTTTCTATCTTTGAACGTTCCAATTAAAAGGAGTAGTGCATAAAGTTTCAAAGTTCCAGGGGTTGGAGTGAGAAAATAGTTTGCATGTTTGATTAGAACTTGCAATTACCGCATGTGTGTTGGTTTTAATTGGAAAGAGCGTTACCTTATTTTTTTTTAGCTCTTGGTAATTAAGGAAGGAATGAAGGATATAATAAGGATTGATTAATGAACTTACTCAATATGGAGAGATGCTGCTCTGGCAGTAAGATAAATGCTTTGGCAGTATCATTAGCCTATATATATATATATATATATATACAATCTAAAGATATTAACAGGCTATTCACTAAGTTCATAAATTGTGCATACTTGTTACAATGTGATGAGTCAATATTCTACTTATTCACATAGTCGTTTTTACTGTATTTTATAGTTCTCTTTATTTAATTTAATCCCATTGTTTAGTATATTTTTACTTGTTTGCACTCAACCTTGTCTTTGAGGCAATTATGAAAAAAAAAGGTTGGATTTATAATGATTTTGTGGATGTTTCTAACATTATTTGACTGGCGTCTTGAAGAGACGAATGTTGGTTCGATGTTTGAAGCATTCACAAGCAATTAGAAGTGGTGAAGTAAAGAAAAGAGGAAGTTCTTGACAGAGGAACTCACATAGGCGACCTATTGGAAGCTTCCAACCACGCCTAGCGTCAAATCCACAGAAGTCTAGGCGAGCTCTTGAAGAAATCTAGCTTGTCTAGGCGATCCAATGAGCGGGGATTAGTTATGTTGTCGAGAATTCAAACTTGGTGGACGGTTTTTTGAGGTTTAAAAGGCACACTTGAACCATTTGAGCTCCAAACTTTGTTTCTCATCAATCCTCAGTAACAAACGCTCTTTAGAATTGTTTTTTAATATTACTTTGTGATTTCATCTATTCAACCAAGTTTGTACGGAACATATACTTCAAGTTCTAGTTTATGTTATAGGTCTTGTTTGCTTTGAATGGTCTCTTTTGCAGTTTGATTTACAGTGCTTTGTTAGTTAATTGATTAGAGTTCGTCGCTTGTAGATTGTGTATGCGTTTTATAGGACTATCCTATGTATGTAAAACAATCTTGGACAAATGTGAACTGTTCCAATCCAACTTGTTAACCCTAAAACCGATGTTTGTGTTCTTGTATGGATTCTGGAAATTGTTAGTGTTCGTAAGATTGAACAATTGAAGTAAAAAAAGAAACCGTTAAAATGGTTTGTGCTAAATTTACAAATGAAACTTTTGATATTCTAGCTTAGCATAGTCAATTCCTTGAGAGATACGACTGCGTGTATTGATTTATTGATGTAATGACTGTTTACAATTACTTTTGGATTAATTTTGAACACATCACAATGGTCTACACGAGAAATAAAGTTCGAGTGAGCCAAATTACATATATATGGAGATTTCAAAATTTAGCTAAGGTGTGTTAGAGATGCAACTGAAATTCGTAAACAATACCTATTGTAATATTTAGCTTGAAATTTTAGTAGCTGCGGACACCCATACAATGTCCCCCACATGGTCCCCGATTGACATATTGCATTACGAATCCTACATGATGCATTAATCAACATAATCTCAAACAAGATATACAGGTCACAAAATGTGTTGAATCTTGAATCTCAATCTATCCTACTCTAACTTGAGTTCCTCGTTTCTGGAAATTCAAAGAAAGCATTGTCTTTGTCTTGATGTATGACATCTATGCTTGTATTGGTAGGTTGGGCGTGAACCTACTTCATTGTCATAAGAGTCATCTCAATGTCTTTTGTCTCAATTGCTATGAGTAGCGGATCACACGTTTCTGGAACCTTCTGGGCTGATGTAAGTTTGTTTATAGGAGTGATAGTCAGATCCTACGACGCTATGAAAATAACATGGATCATAGTTTTCGTACTAGAGTCTATCTTTTTTTTGGCTTGGATTCCCATTTGCTAGTTACACGGACTAGGAAAGAGAGTTTGATGTATTTAATTTCGTTGTATATCAATCGAGGTATACCGATCTTAATTAGATACATCCGCGCTTTAATGAAATTTAATTTAACTTTGTAATAAAAAATAATAACTCCGTCCCAATAAATTCTTCAAATTCTTTATATAACAAAAATGATTAATTCGAAACTTGTGAGGCACACCACACCTCTAAAGACTTGATCAAGAAGCCATTTACTTCATTTTTCAAATTTATTAGTCTCTTTAATCAGCTAAATACAGGCGACAGGTTACAGATTACTTCTCTTCCCAAATTCCCCAAAAGTCTCTCTAAAACCCTAGAAATTATGAGCGATTCATCTTCCATGGATATCGATTACAAACAGTATCAACTCAGATGCCAACTCGTTGGCCACGAAGACGATGTATGTATTCTCGAGCTTAAAAATGTCGATGCAATCGATCTGTGATTTTGTTACTTTTGCCAGACCTATTTTGCCATTTGTTAATCTCATATGAAATCAATTGCATACTCAATTTTATTACCTTTTCGAGTATTACTGTGCTCAATTGAGCTTACTTTACTGACCTGATCATGTTTAGATGATGCCTGTTAAATGTTAGTACTAATATGGTTGCTGACTTGCTGTACTTACATTTGTTATTATTAGGCTCGAATTGATCTGAGATTTTTTTTACTTTTGCCAGACCTATTTTGCCATTAGTTAATCTCACATGAAATCAATTGCATACGCAATTTATATTACCTTTTCGAGTGTTATTGTGCTCAATTGAGCTTACTTTACTGGCTTGATCAAGTTTAGATGATGCCTGTTAAATGTTAGTACTAATATAGTTGCTGACTTGCTGTACTTACGTTTGTTACTTTTAGGCTCAAATCGATCTGAGATTTTGTTACTTTTGCCAGACCTATTTTGCCATTAGTTAATCTCATATGAAATCAACTGCATACGCAATTTTATTACCTTTTTTTCGAGTGTTATTGTGCTCAATTGAGCTTACTTTACTGACCTGATCAAGTTTGGATGATGCCTGTTAAATGTTACTGATATAGTTGCTGACTATCTGTACTTACATTTGTTACTTTAGGCTCGAATCGATCTGAGATTTTGTTACTTTTGCCAGACCTATTTTGCCATTTGTTAATCTCTTATGAAATCAACTGCATAAGCAATTTTATTACCTTTTTTTCGAGTGTTATTGTGTTCAATTGAGCTTACTTTACTGGCTTGTTCATGATGCCTGTTAAATGTTACTAATATAGTTGCTGACTTGCTGTACTTACATTTGTTACTTTTAGGCTCGAATCGGTCTGAGGTTTTGTTACTTTTGCCAGACCTATTTTGCCATTAGTTAATCTCATATGAAATCAACTGCATACGCAATTTTATTACCTTTTCGAGTTTTATTGTGCTCAATTGAGCATACTTTACTGACCTGATCAAGTTTAGATGATGCCTGTTAAATGTTACTAACATAGTTGCTGACTTGCTGTACTTACATTTGTTACTTTTAGGCTCGTGGTATATGTATTTGTGGTGATGCTGGCATAGCGACATCGTCGAGAGACAGGACTGTAAGGTTCTGGGTTGTTGACGAATCGCAGAAGCGCGAATACACCATGTCGAAGATATTGTTGGGTCATACTAGTTTTGTGGGGCCATTGGCTTGGGTGCCTGCGAGTGACGCATATCCGGAGGGTGGGATTGTATCTGGAGGGATGGATACGCTTGTTCTTGTTTGGAATTTGGCGACGGGAGAGAAAGTTCAGACGCTAAGTGGTCATAAATTGCAGGTGACAGGCGTTGCATTGGATGGGGATGACATTGTTTCGACATCTGTTGATTGGTAATTGTTGTTTTCGATGCTATGTCTCCTGTGTAGGTCATGTTGTGTTGAAGTTGAACTGCAGTTGCTGATTGTACACTCTGCTAAGAATGTGCCTCCTATAACACACAAGTTATGTGTCATAGACTGAGATTGGTTTGAATAATATACATTTATTCTTTGCTTAAGATACCTGTCGATGATAATTGCTAATTTGCTATATGTATTTGAATCTTACACTTCGACGGTTTTCATCTGGCATCTAGCTGAGATAGTTGGTAACAATAAAGACCATATTATATTCCAACTAGTAGTTTATTCTTTTATATATAAAAAATATTGCTTGACCTGCTTGGTTTGATATTGAAGTTTAATGTCTGTGCAACTCTGTACCACTTTCAAACTGATAATATATCTGAAAACTTATCATATTGAGCATATGAGCTTGGAAATGACAAGAGTTTGTGCTCCAAATAGCATAAATATACTAGGGTCACCTAACAGTAGGCTGTGAGCATGCCCTTTTCGAAGTGTGGATTTAGGATTTGACTGGTTGTATCTTAAATTCATGGTAGACCTATCCATTAAAGCTCAATATTCATACTGCTAGGTTTTCTAGTTACCCTGGTTCTGAGAAACAGTGTTAAGTACTCCATACTGGCATGAGTTCTTCTCTTTCCATATTCAAGAGTATTGAGTCTAGGCAGCAAAGTGCTAATACTGGAACACTATCCAGTCTGTTTCTTAGACAGTCATCTCTACTTGTGTGGTCTAATGAGCATGCACATGGATAATATGAAACTATACTTACATCATTTGATCCTTCCCTAGAATTGGTGATGAATTTGGCTCTTTGTTCTGCATGCAAAATAGTGATTCTGTGATTATGCATTACTTGTTCTCAGGTGGAAGTGATACGTGTGTGTATTCGGATACATATTAACACCAGTTTCTATTCTTTCTTCTGCTATTGGGGCACATCTGATTGGATGATCCATTAAAATACTATAAATGTCGACTGTTGGTTGCTTTTTAAAATATTATTTGTTCTCTTTACTGATGTGGTAGAAATTTCTTGTTGATTCACAAGAACTTAAATAGCTAAATTTGAAATCTCAATTCTTGAATGCATTTTCTGATTCTAGTTTATATGGTTGCTTGATATTAGTACAATAAGACGGTGGAGGGGAGGCCAACAAATTGAAGCAATGGAAGGACACAAGTCGGCCATTCAGGCAATTGTTAAACTTCCATCTGGAGAGCTTGTAACAGGTGCACGCCTTTGTTTGTTTATTCCCCCCCCCCCCCCTCTCTCAATGACTGTATTCTACTTGCTCTGTCCCAATGTATTCTATATGTATTCCACTTGTCTGTCTGCACTGTTGGATTCCATATGTTTCTACTTTTGGCAAAAATTATCTCATATCATCATGAGTGAGTCCTACCACTAACCCAATTAACACATACATACTTCAAACCTTCTAAAAGTCCAATCAGACGTATGCAATCCGACCGGACAGAGGGAGTTATTTTTACCCACTCACAGATTGAAATGGAATTCAATCTGTCAATATCACGTAAGAACTCCCAAAAACTTTCCTAGATATTTTCCTAGAAAACAGGGTTGTGTTCGATACTATGCTAGAACTCCCAAATTCTTTGACCTCTTGTTTGTTGCTATAGAAGTAACACACCGACCCACGCACACAAACAAACACTCATGTTTGTCCTAAAAAAGGTGATCCTGGAATAGTTTCTGTTATTGACATCTAAATCAAGAATGCTGATGGGTTGCAGGTTCCAGTGACATGACTCTGAAGCTGTGGAAAGGGAAGTCGTGTACCCATACATTTGTTGGTCATTCAGGTGCTTTTTTAAATCTCTTTTTACTGACATACTATATGTTTTCCTCTATTTTGATATTTTCCATCAGTATCTTCTCTTTTAAATTGTAAAAATTGATGACCAGTAGTAGGGTACTCCTGCCTTCCTGTTCATTTGTTTACTTTTGCATGATTTATTTAGGAGAGCGTAGTATTATGTATTTATATGTATGGGTTGGTGTGGGAAGTTGCTAAAAAAGGAATTGTGTTACATGCAAGTGTTATGTTTTATGATCTTAGCTGATTATGTAATATTGCCCCCCAAAAAGAAATTGAAGCTATTGGGTAACCAGCCTATGAAGATACCCAGAGTCTTTGCTAATTAGGCGTGTTGGAGAAATGGGTAAACGGTCATTCAAGATATGCGAGGATTGTGTTTTGCTTGTAATTGAGTGTCTTGCATGCTTGGTTTTATGAGCAACACAAAAAGGTATAGCTCAAAAATGTCTTATACATGTTATATTTGTTACTTGATCTGTAACAGTCTTAGATGAAAGCAGAATTTAGTTATGTGGACTTTTGCATTGTTCTATTGCAATGCCATGTAATGCTACTAATTGCGACCTCTATTTATTCTGCAGATACTGTTCGAGGAGTGGCTGTAATGCCAAGCTTAGGAGTCCTATCTGCATCACATGACGGGTGAGATTTTAGTATACTAGCGAGTAAACCTATTAATCTTATTAGTTATTTCTTAGGTTAAGTACTTCTGTCTGGAGATTACCTTGTATGATGTGACAAAAGCGGATCCGTTTTAGAGATCTTGTCAATCGTCAAAAAGAAAAAAAAAAAAAAACAGAAAAAAAATTCAGAATACCAAACACGTAAAGCTCCATGATATCTGAGCTGAAAAGGAGTAAAAAATGTTGAGTACAATTGATTTGCACATCACTTTGATTCTTCCATTGGCACTTGAAACACATCTCTGTTCTATAATCCTTCACCTTTGATACTTATCTTTTAATCTAATAACCGACTACTTTTTTCTTATCTGATTGGTGAAATTACTATAGATCTCTATTTATGCCCACTAGTTAATAAAACAAAATGTGGTGCTCCTTCATTTTCTTTTCAATACCTTTCCTGGGGGAAAGGTCAAGTAGCTTTTATGCATATGTGAAGGGAGTAACATTTACAATTCAATAGGCAAGCAATCTCAGAGAACAAGTGGGTATTTGGGATAAACCCAACGGTCAAGAACATAAACTGTGAGCAAATTCAATATCTATATTCAGCATGATGAATAATTCTATGAACAAAAGATATTACCCCTGTCTGTTTTTATTATATGATATGATGTTCAGGGTTTTTCATTATTTAGGGCATGTATGAAGTTTTACAATTTTCAATAAAGAATTTCATCATGATTAATGCACCTTGTCGAATTTCATGTCATTTGGAGTTTTTCTATTGGTACCTGTGGATGTGGATGATCCTCCAGGTCATTTGGAGTTTTTCTATTGAATTTCAATAAAGAATTAATTACTTTTGATTAATAGGGTATTTCAGGAAAACCAATGATTTAGATGAGGTGTATTAAAATGTGTAAATAGTAAATACTCTAAAGTGACATAAAATAGAGTAATAGACTACTCCCTCCCATTTTCAATATATTTCATTCTAGGTTTCTCACTATATAAAAAATACATGTCATTTTGCATTTTTCAAGAAAGACTTCCATCATAATTAATGCATATTGTTGAATTCCATATCATTTAGAGGTATCCTATTGGTTCAAGTATCATATTGGTGAGTATTATTATTTCATTAGAAGAACGAATGAAAGAAAGGTATTTTAAAAGGGCAAGTGTCAAAACGGCCTGCTTCTCATTTCTAAGTAGTTTTTTTGCCAGAAAAATCTTTCAGTAGCATGTACAAGGGCAGTTCAACTGGGATATAGGGAGTGTAAGTGTGCTTTTTACACAAATGTTTGGAGGTTGTGTGGGATACATTTGTTTATTAGATAGGTTGCGGGCCAGGAAAGTACTCCATGCACCCTGTTTGAAATGAGCCCTTTCTTTGGGCACGTGTATAAAGAAACAGGAGTAAAAGATGGATAAAATTTGTAAGTGAGGTATTGTTTTAATAAAGAATACAGATATTGTTGGAGTATAAAACCCATTTCAAAAAAGTTGGAGTATAAAATGGATAAAAGTTGTAAGTGAGGTATGATTTTAATAAAGAATACACATATTGTTGTAAGCGGGGTGTTATTTGAATAATGGCGAGTTTAAAGTGGATATTGGGTGTAAACCAAGTAAATTGTTTGAAGTTGAAGGATTTCTGTTTAGTCACATTCAGTACTTATTGTCGTTTTGGGTAGAGGTCATCTCCGTTTAGAAACCTAAATAAGGTATATGGATGTTATGTATAGAATTGATGGGTGCGGATGAAACAAAGAAAACTTATAGAATTGATTGGGAGCTTGGATGCTATAGACATGCCGTCTTTATTCCGTCTGAAGGTGGATAATGAGTTGTTCACTTGGTCCTTGGTGTCCCCCACAACCCCCCCCCCCCCAAAAAAAAAAAAAAAATCATCTATTTTTCTAATCCATTTTTCCAAATGACAGATCCATTCGGCTATGGGCACTCACTGGGGAAGTGTTATTGGAGATGGTTGGTCACACAGCGATAGTCTATTCTGTAGATTCTCATGTGTCGGGGCTCATTGTCAGTGGCAGTGAGGATTGTTCAGCCAGGATATGGAAAGGTTGTGGACGAAATTTCTGGTTTTAGTAGTATTTACCTTGGTTATACTTTCTGTTCTTTGTTTGCTAATTTGAGGTATCATTTGGCCAGTTATTGTTATCATTGATATGTTGAGGGCTACGTGTCCGTAACAAAAGCAAAGTTCTTTGTATATGCAAATGTTTATTGCTTTGGCCAATGATTGCTACTTTTCCTCGATACTTTTAGAATGAGTCTTCTAAAAAGCTTGGTTTTGTTATACATTAGAAAAAAACCCTCCAAGCACTTGGGCGGGTGGTGGTGCAGGTGGAAAATGATATTCAGAAAATGTATTAGCACCTTGAGTTTTGAGGTTGCCTGGAGGTTACAAATCATGACCTCAACTGCATTCTTCTTACAAAGCAAGTCTTGTTTTTGCTGCAGATGGAACGTGTATCCAAAGCATAGACCACCCTGGTTGTGTTTGGGATGCCAAGTTCTTGGCAAATGGTGACATTGTTACCGCATGTTCTGATGGGATAGTGCGTATCTGGACTGCAGATAATGATAGGGTTGCTGATGCTGAGCAACTTGATTCGTTTTCTGCTCAGCTTTCTCAATACAGGATCAGCAGGTATTATCTCGGTCCTGTCATTCAGATATGAGATATTTGATTAGTGACGTAAATAAATAATCAATAATTATCTCTGAAGTTGCATGCAACTGTTTTATGTGATTAATGTGCTAGACAATAATATTATTTCAGACAAAAAGAATGATACTACATTGGTAATGTTAGGCTATGATCTCTCTTAGCCCCTTGGCTGTTTTTCGTTGCTTCTGTATGCTTCCTATGTGAACTTTGATTACTTAATCTAGTTGAGCTTGAAATACCTAATCTATTACTTGATCCAGTGTTTGTGTAAATTTCATTGTGCCCCAGGAAGAGAGTCGGAGGGCTGAAATTGGAAGAATTACCAGGTCTAGATGCATTAAAGACTCCTGGTATGATGATTGCTCTTTGGTTCTTTTCTTTTGTTGTAACAAGAAACTTACTTAGGTATATCCATGAGTTTAATTAATCTTATCATCTCATCGACAAACTATAGCACATTGGCTATTAAACCAAAAATAAACTCTATTTATTTAGTTGTAATAGTAAAAATGAAAAGCATAATTTATTTCTCTAATACCGTGTATGCTCCCGTGACCAGGGACCAGTGATGGCCAAACCAAAGTTGTTCGAGAAGGCGACAATGGAGTTGCTTATGCATGGAACATGAAAGAATTCAAGTGGGATAAGGTTATAGTCTATTACATTTGCACACTCACTTTCCCACCAATGAACAAGTAAAATCACTGCTTCTGTTGAATTATATTCTTAGATGTTTGAAATCCATTCTTCCTTTAGAGTTCTAAAAGTTCCATATCTAATAATATTTCAATCTCTCCTTCTTGGCTGCTGTAGAGAAGCTTGTTACTTTCCTTATAATATGTGCCTCGGGTCCAATTTTTTGTTGCCTTTGATGCAATTTGTTTGACCATGATTGAAGCAATTTGTCACGTTTGTGGGCCAAAATCGAAACATTAATGCACTAAACTGGCCCAGAATGACTATTAGGCCAATAGTAACTGTACTCTACTTTAAGTTGGCTTTGTTCTTTTACGATCAATATCTGATTCTTATAGAATCAGGATTTGTTCTCTAACGGGGTTTCTCCTAATGCTTCTATTCTAGCTATATATATATACAGTTTGCCTGTATTAGTTAGTTTATTACTGGTTTTTCTGCCAAGTTACAATAATAAGTAGGTGTTTTCTTGCGTATAGATCGGTGAAGTTGTTGATGGGCCTGATGATGCTATAAAACAGCCCATACTTAATGGAGTTAAATACGACTATGGTCAGTTGCTTCCTTTATATTTTTTTCCTGTCCATTCTGTTCCCGAGTCCTGACACTGACAGTCTATGTTCTTTGTTCACCCAGTGTTTGATGTTGACATTGGAGATGGTGAGCCTATACGTAGATTGCCTTACAATCGCTCAGGTACCATCATTAAGCTTTTTTTTGGAGTCATGCAGCCTATACGTAGATTGACTTTGACTCGCTACTGTCCCACTAAGAAGTACTGAACGTGGAGTTTGATATGCGAAGTGTGGTGTATTGTTTTCAGCATGAGCTTTTCAGGAGTTGTTCTTTTTGCTCATGTGCTCATTTATATTCTAATTTGAGATGTCATCATGCTCATGTATGTTGATCATAATTTCTTAAAACATCAAATCTTACTGTATGTGGATCATAATTTCTTAAAACATCAAATCTTACTCTTACTTACACGCAATATGGGACTATTGCAGATAATCCATATGACGTGGCCGATAAGTGGCTGCTCAACGAAAATTTGCCCCTATCTTATCGGCAACAAATTGTGGAATTTATTCTGCAAAATACGGGACAAAGAGATTTCACTCCGGATCCATTGTTCAGAGATCCCTACACGGGCGGTAAGAGAACACGTTTACGAAGTTACATAAATTGGAGCTCATATTAGTCACTATATCCTTAAATTAATGTTTATTTTCTATTTTTATGCCTCAGCCAATGCCTATGTACCCGGAGGATCATCCAAATCCACAGGTACCATTCCTTTGCTGATGTTGCTTTTTTCCTCTTCCTCAACGGTGGTACATTTCCAAAAAGTTGCAATGTGTAACAATGTTGCTTGAACCATGTAGGTGCAGCAAGGCCTTCTTACAAGCACATTCCAAAGGCAATTCCGCTGACTTGTATACCTTTCTTGCTTGTTGTTTTATTTTTCGTTTGCACCCCGACTGTCCATAATGTCGAGCTTACTTGAGCACACAGCTTTTCTGTCAATCTGTGCTGTTAGTAGACATGGCTTTTCTATCAATCTATGCTGTCTATACTTGTGTGACAATGATAGAGTCATTTGGCTATATAGTCATGCTTCAGTATCTTGGTTTCAATCGCATGAGTCTTATGATAACATCATAGAGTTCTCGGAGTTTCTTAGTATATCGATGAGATGATGACTGAGAGCAAGGCTCCGCTTTCAAATTGTGGGGTTAAAGAACTGAACATGTAAAGAAAAGAATTAATAGAGCCATGCATCGCATAATATGTATTCCCTCCACAGCAATATATTATGATTTCTTGATATGTTTGAAATGTTAACTGCTGGTTTTGTTATTTGAATTAGTAAATACTATCTTTCTGTTGGTACGTCTTGGAAGTATTTATATCATCTCTCTGACAAATTTGTTCTTTTGCTCTTCCAGAAAGGAATGCTTGTATTCGACACTGCACAGTTTGATGGGATTCTCAAAAAGATTACAGAGTTTAACAAAACACTGTTGTCTGATGCGGTAAAACTGTTGCTTTAGTATTGGTTATTTGATTATAGTTGATGGATTACATAATGTCCTTTCCTGTGTCCTGCTTAGCCTGTCTCGAAACATATATCTCCAGCAAATGTCATCTTTTCCTAATTCTGTTAATTCTTTAAGTGCACCTTGATTGCTTGTTGGAGTTGTGACTGACTTTAATTTCTATAACTCTGCCGTGAAGGATAAACACCATTTATCACTGAATGAAGGTGACATGTCAAGATTAAATGCAATTGTGAAAGTTTTAAAAGACACGTCACACTATCACAGCAGCACATTCTCAGACCTTGATGTTGCCTTGTTGCTGAAGATACTGAGAACATGGCCAGTCGAGATGCTATTTCCAGGTATATATATGCTGAATATGAATAACTGATGTACTACATGTGCAATCAATACCCTTGCTATCAGTATTTACTCTATGAATCGTAATTTTGTGTGGACACATACACTTGATAATATAGAGGTTGTAGTTGAGTCGTAATCTTGTACAATAGCAAGAGGCTTAGTACATGCCTAGTATCTGTTTTGCTTTGTTGTTGACATGCTATACATTGAATGTACATAGAAGTCCATGGCTATTTAAGATACTCAGGTTACCTAATTATATAGATCTGACTTATCTTCCAACTTCATAAGGTTTGAATTGTCTGATGCTAGTCCATGTCAAATCCATGTGGCTCTTTTAGTTGATGATGGTTCATAGATATTATTTACTAAACTATCTGATAAAAATGATTTTCTGTCTGAGCTCGTTATAGCTCCACTTGAGTAAATAATTGGTGCTCAGTTCCCTTCATTAGTTATATTTAGCATGTTTTGATACTTCAGCATGCTTCATCCTGAAGTTCTGGTTTAGAAGAGGATGCATTAATCACACACACCACCAATCCATAAAGTCTATGGCATATTAAAAAATTGATAAATTCTTAAATTGTAGTGTTGGAGATTGATGATTTCTCGCATGAATATTAGCCCAAACTGAAATGAACTGAACATTGTGGTTTATCCAATGAAGCTGTTACTGTCATATTGAGACTTGAGAGATGCGAGTGATATCTTGAGTTCTAAAATTCCTCTGTATAAACTTGTCATTCGACATATCTTTGGATATTGAGACATAGACATCTCCCTTGTTAGTAAGAAAGTGAAAGGTCAAAGGAATGGTGCAACTTGAAAGTAACTAGTGTTCTGTCATGTGCATTAGCTGTGCCCAAAGAATTTTTTCAATTAGCTTTTTATGTAAAAGCTTTTGTTGCTATGGTCTTCTTGAATATGATAAGCTACCAAATTATTTCTGCATGCTTCCTGGGTTTATTTGGTAATTTCTATGTTGCAGTTATTGATGTTATGAGGATGATTGTACTGCACCCAGATGGAGTGAGCAAGCTTCATCATGTCAAGGATGACAACGGTACCTTACTGTCCTTTTCGAGCCATTTACACACCCCCGTAATTGCCATGACACTTTTTCTATGTTTATGTGACCCTAAGTGGGCAAGTTAAACATTGGAGTGGATTTTTTACTTCCAGGTTTTATTTGATCCCTCTAGTACCCCTAGGGTCACATAAACGTACGACCCAGTAGCATGGAAAGAGATGTTGATCCCAGTAGCTGTATATGTCTATGTTAATTCGTTCTATTTCTTGTGATGTTCCATCTCTTAAATTATGATTTTGCCAGATATTGTAATTGAGTTGATCAGGAAGGCTACAGCTAGTTCTCCACTACCTGCTAATCTACTTACCAGCCTCCGTGCAGTGACAAATCTCTTCAAACATTCATACTTCAACGAATGGTTACAATTACATCGTGCTGAGGTTAGTATCTTTGATATGCTGAAAGTGAATGCACAACCCTCACCCCCCCCAAGTCCCCAACACACACACACACGCAAAAAAAAAGTAAAAAATAAATGAATGTAAAGGAGTGATATGGTTGTATGTCTAGAATCGTTCATTGTCACCCTTTAACTTGACTGCTTCTGGGGAGTACTCGTGGCATATGACACCTTATGCTCAATATATAACTCTTCATTACTATCTTGTAGATTCTCGATGCCTTCTCAAGCAGTTGCTCCTCTTCAAATAAAAACGTGCAGATATCCTATGCAACATTATTACTCAAGTAAGTGGTTGAACAAAACTACTGTTTCTCAACTTCTTAAGATTCTTTTGTTGTTTGCTCCTGTCCCGTCTGGACTTGGGTCCTTGTTTCATTAATTTCCTAATCAGCCTGTAACAGCTAAATGACCAAATGTTTTTTTAATATCAATATTAAAGCATTCCGAGTACTTGTGTTGTATTGAAGGATAAATGCTTATTCAAATAGTCGAATTCAGTTATCCTTGCTGCATCTTTGGCTCTTCTTGTTTAAGCTTGAAATGATATCACACATATTTACTGCCAATTGTATTTTCTATTCCCTATCACCTTTTTTATGGTTCAAGTGATATTACTTTTTTGTTCCAGCTGGTCTTCCAGTGTTTGTCTCCCTGAAACCTGCTAAACTATATACTATTTCAATCTGCTCTATTTATCTACTTGGTCTAATATGTATGATCTTCTTGGAACTTGTGCTTACTAAATTGAGGTTAGAAAATTAAAAAATTTATTGAGATGAATATGCTGTCCTACTTACCTTCTGGTATCTTGCTTCTCCAGTGTTTTTTGTCGTTTCCCTGGCACACATGTATGGATAAAAACAAACTAAGAGTTGCTATGTAGTGCCAAACGGTATAAACTTTAGCTGATAGCTTCGAACAGCTTTTGATCACCTTCAAATTATTGTCTTCGGTGATTTTTATTTTGCTTTTCCTAAACTTGTCATCACTAAGACTCACCCCACCATACATCCAATGTATCGGTTTTAACCGTTACGTTTTTGCACTGCAGCTATGCTGTTCTTTTGATAGAGAAGAAGGATGAGGAAGGACAATCTCAAGTTCTTTCAGCAGCTTTAGAGGTACCTTTTTTCTTCTTTAGCCTCCCCTGAGGATGTGTGAATAACAAATGAGACATACATTCATAACAGCACTGGAAACACAAAAGCAGTTGTAGGCTTAAACTAGTTTGGCTCACTCCATGTCAACCTGAAGTCAGGTGTTATAGCCTACACAGGAATGTGGATTGATTGAAATTTCCTCTATGTTGTAGATGGCGGAAGCAGAAGCAGTTGATACTGATTCAAGATTCCGGGCTCTGGTGACCATTGGCTCACTGGTTAGTTATACTTCATCTGATCAAAACTCTAGGGACATTTGACCATGCACACATGTCAATTATTTCAGTCAAATATATTTCTTTTGTTAAAAATTAGTGTTAAGATTGGTGCAAAATGCAAATAGGGGGAATGTGATTCTTCCTAATAATTAAGTTTTTTCTAACGGTTAAACCGCCTAATGCAAGTTTTTGTCATTTTTTATCTGTTATTCCTTTGATCTTTTTTTTTTTTTTTTTTCTGTTTTTCTGGGGAAATGATTGATTCGTCATGAATGAAGGTCTTGGGTGAAATATACTATGCATTCATGCCAAACCTACATACAGTATATATATTAATTTTTTTTTTAATAAAAGCTGATAAGCAAGCAATTGTTATTTTATACTGACAGATGCTTGAAGGCTTGGTGAGAAAAGTTGCTATAGATTTTGATGTTCTAAACATTGCCAAAGCTGCCAAATCATCCAAGGACTCCAAGATTGCAGAAGTTGGAGCTGATATAGAACTAGTAGCAAAACAGAATTGAATCCTGGTAAGTTTTCATTCATGCCCATAGCATTTAACGTGACTGCATCTGGTGTTGATTGTAGCTTAAATTCCTTCCCAGTTTTCTTTCACAGGTTGTGTAATATCAGATGGCATACTCTGCGAAGCTACAATTCAGCTTGCCTTGAGCACCACCCAGATGTCGACTAAACAAGATTCATGCGATACTATAATCAGTTTGTTGGGGGGAAAATCGAGTTCTCCCTGGCTTTTTAGCCTTCTGGATGATGAATTTAACTGCATTTTATTGTGGTTAACTTTCAGGAAAAATCAGTAACCCCTGGTAAACGATGGATTAGTAGTATGAAAGACATTGGATATGTACATTCCGGTTAATTCTCACTATTTTACTATCAAATATAGCCCCTATGGCATGAATCTGTTAGTACCAAAATGTCCGGTACCCCAATTGATGGAATCATGAGATCCTAAATATGCTACTGACATTAATCGATCTTCTCTTTTAATCAGTTAAATACTTAAATTGTTCCGTGTCTTATTACCGCGTGTAACTTTTTATGCGTTTAAGAACTGTATCTTTAGCATGAGTCATTAGCTGCAAATCTGAAGCCATGCTTTGTCCTGTATGGCTATATGTGTTCGACATTCAAAATTATTTTTATTTTTTTACACGCCATATGATATTTCAAACATGTTCAAGGCGTGTATGTGTGTCTTGTGCCCAACACCGACAGTTATTTGGAGTGTCAGTGCATTCTAAGTTTTTTTATTTTTTTATTTTTTATTTTTTTTATTTGTTTTTTACGGCTAAAAATTTATTGATCTCAAGTATAATAAATGCTCAAATTATAAGTACAAGGTATAGTACACAACTCTACAAATAGTTAACATCAAAGCTAAAAGAGTAAAGGAAAAAACAACTCTACAAATAGTTAACATCAAAGCTAAAAGAGTAAAGGAAAAAGCGTGAGTAACCTCCAAATGCTTTATTTTGACCATAGCAATTCTAAGTTAAATTTTATAATAGTGTTACTGTACCTTACCCATCTATCCCACTTAAAATGTGATTTATCCATCATCAAGGTTTTGTTTTCATTTTATTGATTTTTTAAGATTCACCTTCATTTTATTGTAAATTATTTTTCCATAGGACTTGAAAATGATGTCATATACTCATCTGTTTTTTTAGATTGTTTACGTATTCCATTTTAGTCCGTTTATTTAGATTGTTTACGTTTTATTTTTTTGCAAACTTTTATCTCACAACTTTATTGTGGGTCCTGCCACTAACTCAAATACCACACACATTATACCAACCTCCTTACAAACCGCTCCAAAAGCAAACGTAAAAAATCTAAAAAAACGAATGAGTAGTATATTAGACCTTATAAAATTCAATAAAATGAAATGAAAACTGAATGGAGGGAGTACGATATGGATTTATGTGCATATGGATTTATGTGCATAATTGTGATATGATATCTATATTTTATTTAACCAATTACTCATCTGTTTTTTTTTTGGATTTTATACGTTTGATTTTGGATCGGAGTTTTAGGAGATTTACATAAGAGTTATTATATAGTAAGGTTGTACTTTCCTATTAACATGGAAAGGCCTGGTTTTTATAGCAAAAACCAGAAACCAAAACCGCTAGGCGGTTTTCGAGGTTTTGAGGAGAAATTAAACCGGAATAAATAGGTCAAAAAACACACAAAATCACAGAAACCCTGAAACACATAGTTGAACGTGTACTGCGTGTTTTTCGCTTTTCTCTCTGCAAATCGATCAAATCTCACCGGAATTTCACCGGAAATTCACCGATCAAAGCCCATCTTCACAACATATCATCCGACAACACTTCCATGGATGTTAATCAGGTGAATCAAGCAATAATCATCTGATTTCTATACGTTTTGCAATTGTATTTTGCTGTTTTCCTAATTCATCTCTATTTTTTATGATTCAATGTTGTTTTCCTGATTATTCAACCGAATTGTGGTCGGAATTGATGTTCAAAACGTTCAGATTCATCCGAAAACGCTTCCATGGATGTTAATCAGGTGAATCAAGCAACAATCATCTGATTTCTATACGTTTTGCGATTGTATTTTGCTGTTTTCCTCATTCATCTCTATTTTTTCTGATTCAATGTTGTTTTCCTGATTATTCAATCGAATTGCGGTCGGAATTGATGTTCAAAACGTTCAGATTCAACTGGTAAAATACTCGAAGCACCAAACCAAAACTTGTGAAGAAGGAAGATTCTCAGATCTGGAAATTATTGAATAAATTGAATCAGAACAGCAAAATCCGTAAGTTATTATATACTTTTAAGCCTTTCTGTTATGGTTTGATCTGTATGTAGTATGTTTGTGCATATTTTTATTTGATAACGGCAGGTTATGGTTTTAAAATGTCATTTTATGGTTTTAATCGGCGTTGTTATAATACTTTTAAGCCTCGTTGTTGCTTGTTTTTAGTTTGTCTACTATGTTTCTGCATTTATTCATTGAATCATGACGTATTATTGTTTTTAATATGCATAGTATAGTTTTAAGAGTTGTTTTATGGTTAATTGCAGTTTCTACGGTAGTCTGATTGTTACCGTTCTAACCATAGTACATGTTACGCGTTTAAGGTCTCCAAGTTATGGTGTTATGTTATGTTGTTATGCTTTTACACAACACATTTATATGTTCATTATAAGTTATGGTTCTAGCAACGTTGTTATCGTATCTTACATTATTCGGAATGTTATGAATATATATTTAAGGTTCATGTTATGCTTTTCAATATGTTGTGTTATGGTTTTAAGCAATGTTGTTATAGTATTCTACTTATTCAACATGCTTTTGTCTAAGACTTTGTGTTATGGTTTTAAGATAGCTTTATAAGACAATTCGTTATGCGTTTGAAAACTATTATTTTATATTTCTCCATATTAGAGTTTGAAGGACGCCTATTATGGTTTAAAGTATGATGGTTGTGGTTTTAGAAACTGATCTTACAGTATGTTTACAATTGGCAACTAGTTTAGAATTGATTTAAGATTCTTACAGTTATACTTCAAAAAGAACTTGTTTTAACGCCTCCTATTTCACTGGATGAATAAAATGCATGTAATTTCAACATCCTCATGATGTTGTGGTTTTAAAAGTAGATATTAATTATGATTTAAAATAATGTCAGTTGATTTTTTTATGGCTGACACTTGTTAAGCTTGTGAGTCATGTGGTTATGATTTTAAGTGCACCCGCTTATGGCTTGAAGGCATTTTGTTGTAGTTTGAGGTTTTGATTCTATGAATTTTAGTAATATCAGTTAATATTTTCATGTTGTCAACTGGTATATTCTTTAGGTATGTTGTTATGATTTTACTAGATCATGGTATGTTTTACATGACCGTATTATGGTTTTAAGCATGTAAATGAACAAAAAATTTAAAGGAATGCATTTTTTCAGAAACAAAAGGATGAAGATTCAAAAATTTATCACCTCTACCGTATGATGAAGATGCTAGGCTGACTACTATTTTATGAAGTGATGGAATGATGAAGGAGGACTACAAGTTGTTTGGAGAAGTTGTGATATTTTTGACACCGCGTACAACCTCATATAGTTGCATCGGAAACACCAATTTTCTTGATTCAAAGATCAAGAACAAGCTTACTTGCAAGAAGCCAGTTGCTTCAAAGATCAACAACAAATTTACTCGCAAGAATCCAGTTGCTTCAAAGATCAAGTTTACTCGCAAGAACCCAATTCAAAGACTCATATCCAGTTTGCATCAGAAACACCACATGAACGCTTGTTGTAATTTTGTTGCTTTCATAATACTAGTTTTAAAAACTTTAATTGACTGAATGTTTCAGTCCTGATATGACTACATTATTCAATTTTATATTAGTTGGCATGGTATCATATATCTCATATAGCAATTGGTGTGGTTATAAGTACCATTTTTCTGGTTTTATGTATCCAGGTTGTTGTTTCAAGTACCCACCGTTTTGCCGTTCTAAGAACTCAAATTAAGATTGTAATGGAGAACGATTGTCGTAATTTTGTTGCTTTGATAATACTAGTTTTAGGGACTTCAATTGACTAAATGGTTCAATCTTCACATGAATGAAGTATTCAATTTTACACTAGTTTATTGCATGGTTTCATGACTTTACATTGCGCCTTAAAAAAGGTATAACAAAAGCTCTTAGAAGTATAACATAAAATATTAAAACCATATCATCGTTAACTATTATGAAAATCCCTTAAAACCATAACATGACTTATTAAAAGTATTAACATATAACCAGTTGGTGTAGTTATCAGTACTCTTATTGTGGTTTAAGTACATACATTTTTTTAAGTACCCACTATCCAAATCATACACTACATTTTTTTAAGTACTCTTATCGTCCAAAAACACATCACAAAAGCCCTACTTCTTCAGAATTTTGTTAGTTATTATCTTAACTCGCACTTTTTTAATCACTCGGTCAATTGTGCTTGGTTCTTTAGAATCTTTACCAACTGCAACAGCAACAACTATAACAAAAGTCGCAACACCTTGTCTCTTAAAATCATAATAAGACGTGTTAAAACTATAATGTATACATTTAAATCCATATCATAGATTAAAAACAATAACCAAAACATATAAGAGTTGCACATTAAACCACTGCTTAAAACCATACACAAACTTATCGTTCAAAAGGCAAAAACTAATTGTTCAAGTCAGAAATTACTTCAAATAAAATCCAAATAATCACTTTTGTCCAGGAAATTATTACAAATCCTACTTCTTCAAAATATTGTTGACTTTACGTAACTCGCAAATTATGTAGCTTTCGTTTAATTGTCCCCATCTCTTCATAATCTAAAACACCAGCAGCTACACAACCAACAATTATACGAACAGCAAGGGCATCTTGCCTCTTCTTTGATCTTCTCTCCCCCTACAGTATCAGAAACATCAACAACTACAAAAAAGAAAAACGCAAAACATCAGCACCACATTTAAAAGCACAAAATCACACCTTAAAACAATAACATAATCCCTTAATTATATAGCATGATCCCTTCAAACTATAACAGTACATCGTAATCCTTTCAGCAAGAAAACTAAAGTAGCATAACATTACACCCCCCCAACCCCCCTAAAAACCATAACGCGTAAGACCTTAAATAGCATAGGAGGATATCTTCAAACTTCAACAACACAAACATCAACATCTAAAAACGTACTATCACATATAATCACTTAAAAGAATAACAGGATCCCTTAAAACCATAACAATGCACCTTCAATTTTTCAACTACAAACTAATGTAGGATAATGATACACCCCCTAAAAATCATAATATAAACACTTACAAATCATAAGACGACTTATGAAAACAACAACAACATAGTTACGGAAGCATAAACATCACACAACCCTTAAGTCTTAACAATAGGTGTTAAACTATAACATAATCCCTTAAAACGCATAACACAATTTGATATATAGGAGCGTGAATAATAATTTTCATAATCCCAATGACACTTAAAAACACACCAAAATTCATTATAAGCATACCAGCAACACTTAGTACTAAAAGAAAAAAAATTTCAACAACAGAAATTAAGTATATTATTAAGCATACTAGATACACTTAAAATAAAACCAAAATTCATCGGAAACAACATCAAAATACCTTATAAGCATACCACAGACACTTAAAACCGTAACATAAAAACACCTGAACCATAACATCACACAAACAGAGCATATAATAGAATGAATACATCCACAAACACTTCAAAGCACAACAAAAAACAGATTCACAATATCAAAATCATCAACTAAACTAACATACCGTTATAGGAAGAATCAACTCTCCGTCGTGAAAACTACTTCAACGGATTAGCAGCGTCTGGAACACCGAAAAAACCCTTCCTCTTTCAAATCAGAACCCCTAGATCTGTGAAATCAGATCTGAGAAGAAACCAAATTTGAAACCCTAGATCTCACAAAACACATTGAGAACACTGAATCCAACATGAAGGTAGCAGAAAACGAAGAAAAAGGAAGAACAATCCGCTTGTTTCTTCCATTGATCGGAAAAGTTTGAAATTCAGCAGGAGAAGAAGACGAGAATTTGCAGAGAGAAAAAAAAGGAATTTCAGACAGTAAAACGCTGAACTGTGTGTTTTGTGTGTGGAGAGGTTATATTTATTTTATCAAGAAAACCGGGTTTGCGTAAAAGCTCAATCGGTCGGCCGGTTTAATCTCAAAACCAGCGAGTTTGGACAAAACCAGCGAGTTTTATCCTAAGACCAGGCCTTTCCATGTTGGTAGGAAAGGTCGGCCTCTCCATAGACTTTAGCTTTACATAATGAGTGTAGTGTGTTGGTTTAGTGGCAGGACCCACAATAAAGTTGTGAGATAAATATTTGCCAAAAATGAAAACGTATAGAATAAAAAAACGGTCGAAAATGGAATACATTAATATATTTTGAAAGTAATTTAGTCTTAAAATGGCATGTTAATTAATGGTCTTACATATAAGTGAATGGATCGCACTGGTACTGAAGTTGAGAAAGTAGTCAACAATTTCCCATGATGAGTGAGTAGACCGGAAAGTAAGTTGAATTTCCTGGTATTTTAATCCATTGACGCAGGCACATATAGTCTTCTACGTATTTGATGAATTTTCATGGGAAATACAATAATGCTTCAATGAACATTTAACCCAAATTTTAATTTGAATGTTGAACTTTATTAAAATAAAATATTTTCTTAAAAAATGTACAAATTTCATCTTATTACACATTTAACCCGAATATTTTTATATTTTACATAAATACTTCTTCTTCTTCATTTCGTCTTTCTATTTTATCAATTTTACAAGTATATAGTTCCGTAGCCTGTTAGTTTCTAGACAAATATACTTCACACGGTAAAATAATCCGTTGAAACTCTTCTCATAAATTATGCAACGATATAAATATAACCATCTCTAAAGCTAACTACTACAGATGATTAAGTTATAAAAGTCCGCAAAAATGCGAAAAACACAAGTTGAACTCAATTTCAACAAAACCCAACACTCTATCGGAGCGTCCGACCTGGGAGCTCCAAAAATCAAAGCTCCTTTCATTTATTTGTTTTGTTTTTCTTTTCTAAATTTGGGAAGAAGCAGCGAGAGAAGTTATTAAAAATAACATCTGTAATCATAACATCTGTAAATCTTGGTCTCTCTCTGTTAGTAGTGTAGTCAATGAGGAGGCTGTACTGCTCTATCATCCATCACTTTCACTCACTCCCGTTGCTTTCTTCTTCTTCTTCTTTCTTTTATTACTATATTACTATAGTCTATAGGAAATGTAGCCCTTTAAATCCCTCAATTCGGTTAACTTTCTTTTTTACCCAAACCCAAATCAAGGCAAGGCAAGGCAGGTATCTTCTTCAGTTTCAATATTTCATTTCACCTAAACCCTATTTTACTATTAATCCTTATTATTAAGAAAATACCATAACCACCATCTTGCGTGCTTCATCATTTCATTAGTTTTATTTATTGCCAGCTGATTTTATTATTTTTTATGTTTTGTAGTACTTGTTTGTTGGGTTTTATTTTTATAGATAGATATTTTGTGAACTCAATTCTTTTTTCTTTTCGTGGATATATATGTATGCATGCATATGTTATTTGTTGCTGCTGACTCATCTTGTTCTTGAAATTCACTGGAAATTCTCTCTACTCCATGTGAACGCTGGAACTTTGAATATTATTTATTAGGGTTGTTACTCAGAAAAGGCCTTGCACACTCTACACATAGTATGTATATATACTCACTCACTCCCAAAAGGTGTATTACTATACTATCTACTAAACAATTAACTTCCAAGTTTTAATATTCTTTTTATTTCTTATATTCATCATTTCTTTCATGAGCTTTAATTTCTCACTTTTCATTCACTGAATTAGTGTTTGCTTCTGTTATTGTGTACTAGGTCTAGATGATCTAGCTATTACAGGCTACGTACGCGTTTAAACTATACCACCACCCACCCAAGTGTTAGTTCGATTCCATACGTTGGACTAGTCTAGCTGTTAGGCCGTCTAACACAAGTTCTTGACTTCTTGTCATCAGATACATGAGTATGGACTGTGGGATTGGAGAGGCAATCGGAAAGTGTGATTCTTCGGATATAGCGTCTGATGCTTATAATTTTGACTGCCACATCTGTTTTGAACCTGCTCACGAACCGGTAGTGACACTCTGTGGTCACCTCTATTGTTGGCCTTGCCTTCACCAGTGGCTTCTCCATTCGCATCTTCACGAGTGCCCTGTCTGTAAGGGCATAGTGCAGGAGGAGAAACTGATTCCTATATACGGTAGGGGCAGAACAAGTTGTGAACGGAGGTCTAATCCTGTTCCTAGGAGGCCAATTGGGCAGAGAGTAGAGCCAGCTCAACAAACGGATGTGAGTTACGTACCTTCAGATGAAGCGGAACCAATGAGTTTCATGCCTATGGCAATCGCGAGTATTGGTCACAAGGCCCTCTCTACTATTTTTGGCACTTTACCAGGTATGTTTAATAGGTTGTAGGCTGATGGATTTGATCATGAGAGAGTTCCAAACTTGTTGTCCGGTTCAAGTCGTGGTGGTCGTTTAGAACGGAAACTGAATGCTTGGAAGATTGTTATGTATGGCAGTTCTTGGATGTCTTGTGCTATTGTGTCTGATTTTTGCATGAGCTTCACTTCTACCGGTTCTTGTCTGGTTACGCGACTATAGATTTCATATCAGTATGTACAATATGTCCTACCATAATTTGTACGCGTTCTCTGTTGCAGGAATCTCTGGTTTCCATGTTCTCCCGCGGTATAAAGAATGAGCAGTGTTAACTGTGATCTATAGCTAGCTTAGTTGCTGTATTTCCTTGCTTCATGAGATATTGAGTTGTACTTATTGAGCAGTTCTACATCTCTATACTGAGTAATGAAAAATCAGCAACATTTTTGGTTTTTCTCTCACAAGCATGGTTTAGCATCTTCCTTGGTGATTGTTTCACGCTTTTGAATTATCGACTTCACATCTACTGGCTTGGTTTATACCCATTTCAACGATGGACCTCGAATCAGAAAACTTATGCACATCATATGCATCTTCAGCATTTTGTTTCATACATTTTTTCAACAATGAACGTCGAATCAAGAACATTACATCATGTTTCGTTTACTATACACTGGCACATTCGTTTCTCATCAAACCAACGTCGTGCTGTTTGTCGGGGCAAACAGTCCCATTGGTAAAAAAAGCACAACTCGAAGGTACAAATGCAGGCATGTATACATCAATAATACACCAATTCAAGTATCCATGAAATACAACTTCAACACTCCACTTCAGATATTACAACATGCAAATTTTTCTTATTCCATCAGCCTTCTGGTAAAAATATTTGCTTCCTCAAATAGGAGTTACTGAAACCTTACAGTCTTACACCAAGAAGCGAGAAAAAAAGAAATAAGTATGTGGAACTATGCGGCTAATGTAACAGTATTGTGATTTTAGTCAATGTGCATTGCAGAAACACCGGTGGTAATTTCTACTGCTCTTGGATCATTGCTCTCTAAGCAAACACCCCGAGGATCTTCTCTAACAAGCAACGCAAGAACATTGTTTGAACTCCATTCCTTAATGACATTGCTGCTAGAGTTACCCAATGTGACAGCAAAAACTGCATCAAACCCGCCTGCTCCAGGAACACCAGCCAATAGGACTCCTTCAGTATTCATCGTCTTGTCCAGCAGTTGGGTCTGCGATTCAGGTTCTATCTACAATGTTTCATACAAGTCAACATTAACTTTTCAAGACAATAATAAAAGAGGAATTCTCTTCAACACAACTTTTTGGCCTAATGTGCAGTTCACGCCGTATATATGGGGATTCCCTGAATCACTAAATGTTAAAATGTTTCAAATTTATGCTTAATGTTTAAAATCAAAACTTCCAGGCTACTTTCTCGGCCATGTGTGCTGCAGAGGCAATATTACTGACAGGAACTAACAAGTATCAATTTCACGCTTCACTGAGTTTTATCAAATGCCTCACATTTCTTGCACTGACGCCAGACTTTATCATATCAATCTACACTATTAGGGCAAGAATTATGTAAAATTGGAGAAATAAAGTCAATAATAATCCCGTGTTCAATTACTAAAGTGTGGATGGATCACAAGATATCCAGAAATACTAATTCTCAAGAGACATAAAGGCCGAAAAAGACTCACTAGGAGTGTTGTAATCAGGTTTTATCGATGTCACATTTCCAATACACTAATGATCCACATATGTGAGTTTACTGAAGTGATTTTTAGTCTTTTCTATACTATGGTCTCCCAGGAGACGAACTCGGGGCATCACACAAAACTGTAAAAGGGCTGGGGGAAGAAGAGAACTTAGAATCAGAAGTAAATAGACCAAGAAAAAACTGCCTCCACGACAGGACATAACTTGCCGAGAAACAAAATCCAACATAAAACCCACAAATATGCTTTTACACAGGTAACTTACAGGAATCCCTGCAGCCTCCCCCATCTTGCGCATGTTAAACCTGATTACGAGCATGGCATCACGAGCTCCTAATAGTGCTTTGATAACTTCTAACTCTTCTGGTTGACTAGCACCCTCTATCCACTATAAGAAAGTCATCAAAACGATTTACTGTATACTTTTAAATCTAACCGGTCAAGAAAATTATGAGGGCATATTTAACAAAATACTCTCCAATAATGGTCACAGTAATTTGGCACAAGGATACCTTATCCGACATGAGCATACTGCACCGATTGATGGCACTTTTATAAGCATCATAATTGTTTTCTGCCAAGTTGCTTAAGGTGTTGAAGAAAGACTCAAGTGAAGTATTTGTTTCTGACAATGTCCTCCATGTTTGTAGAGAGTTCTCAGGATCGGACTTTTGCCACTTTTTTACAGCACCAACCATCGACGGTGTAGATGATCCACCCGCTCCTGGTTCTCCAAGCAACTACACATGAATATATGCAATAGATTTTATTTAACCACTACCACCCTCAGGAAACAAAGCATGTACCACAGTAAACTGAAACTTATAACAAAGTGGGTCTTTTGAAATATCAAATATGCGAAACTAAACAATTATTTTTGGTAAATGTAGCAAGTAAAAGCTCGAAAATTGCATGGCCTGTGTTTCACACTTTACCAGAGTCATCAATGGAGGCAAAGAAAATTTCGTCCTCTCATGATCCCAGGTGGCTTTTAGCACATCACCGATGGCCTCCTCTATTGATGTTGCTTGAACAGCACCCTGTTAACCAACAGTGGACGAAATTTATAAATAACACATCAGATAAGCAAGTAACTTAAGTTCAGAATGTGAGAACAAAATTCATCTAACAAGAAATATCTATCAACTTTTAATTTTTTTAATTTTATTTTTTGGAAGGAAACTTTGTAGGTTATAATAGAAAGCAACAAAGAGATACAACAACACAACAATAAAACAATGTTTAGTACAACAGGAGCTGGATGCTCACACAGACCTCTGTTAACT
The DNA here is from genome assembly GCA_028274465.1 of Plantago ovata. Taxonomy (NCBI): domain Eukaryota; kingdom Viridiplantae; phylum Streptophyta; class Magnoliopsida; order Lamiales; family Plantaginaceae; genus Plantago; species Plantago ovata. The sequence goes on from CM051458.1 coordinate 51,008,693, forward strand.
GTCATCCAAGGGAGGGGGGGGGGGGGGAGGAGAGGGAAAACAAAAAAGATGGATACCTGAGCAGAAGCAAGTACTTCTGGAGAAAATCTAATATATCGATGGCTTCCATAGACCGCAGAACTCACATCAAAACCACTACCCACTTTACCCTGTGCAATGCAGTGAGCTGTTTGAGAAATGATATGCACCACATCAAGTTCTTCAGTGCTTTCATGCACATTTGAATCGGCATTGGTTGCCAACGGAAGCTTGACTACTCCAAGATAATGAAGTAAACCAGCTACAACCGCAGTTGTCATAGCTGCTGAAGAGCCCAATCCAGTTTTAGCAACTTCAGGCTTGCAATCTTTACCATCTGATCCTTCTGCATTGAAGGTGATCGAAGTAAATGGTGGAAGGGAAGCCAAAGACTCTGGGGAGAGGGGAAGTCCACGGGCTTCAATCTGCAGCAAGAGTTTGTTAGTTGACTTTTTTGTGAAATCGTCCAAATATGACTTAAGAAAGCTGCAGTTTATGTTATTCATTTAGGAGGTTTAACACTTTTCAAGGTCCAAATAACGCATTATTAAGCCTCCAAATACAAGTATTGCATCATTTACCACTAAAACAGTTACTATTCCGCGGACAGAGATTTAAAGTTTTCAAAATTACTGAAAATATGTTATGTATGTGCGGGGGTAGGTTTCCTGTATTACTAAATTCTAGAAGGAATATGTAGTTAAAAACTATGTTACACAGAACTCGGGTGTGTATCCAGGTGCCAGTTTCAGCTATTCCATACAAATAAGAAAAGATCACTTTTTTTTTTTTTTTTGTTAATCTTAATAAATGAAGTGTCCTATTGCCATACACATGTCAAAGTGTCAAGTGCCCCTATTGCCATACACATGTCAAAGTGTCAAGTGCCCGACACAGGTAAGCAAGGGAAAGAGTCAGATAACATACTTCAAAAGAGCGGTAAAGTTCGAAGGATGTGGGATTTGGGTTGGACCACCCCTTCGGTAAAAAAGATCTAAAAACTTGCTAGACAAGCAAACATATACTCATACTAAGAGAAAAAGAGTCGGAAGAGGAGATGCAGGACTGTATAACAACGAGCTCCAATATAGTTAAAACTACAAAAACACAAGCTCACATGGTGCTGTTTCTCAAAAAAAAAAAAAAAGAAAAAAAAACACACAGAAGCTCACATTGCAACATAGTACTATATATTAAGGCTTTTATAGATTCTTGACATATTTAGAGTGATCAAATTATTAAAAATAAATAAATATATACATATATATATATATATATATATATATATATATATATATATATATATATATAAAGTAGGCAACAACAGTTGTTGATAGATTCAAACACATAATTGTTAATATCATTCACCTAATCTAGAAATTCTTGAATTCCAATTCCACAGTATTAATCTCTAGTATGGTGATTGTGACGAACTAAGCCCGCAGTGCCACTAACTAGCTTTGGGAGACCCCAATACAAAATTTCACAGCATAAAGTTTCCAACATAATACAGGTTGGTGGTCTACCTGATTCCTATATGAATAAAATTCATTGCAACCAAGTATCGTAATGTCAAGACCTGCATGACTAATACAGAGCAGACATTAGGTTTCGGACAAGAAGAGAACTTTAAGAAAGAAACAAAATATACTCTACCAAACATTACCTAGCAACAAGAGTTTATGTAACTCTTCCTTCTTGCTTGCATCAAATGTGGCATATGCAGCTGCTATTGCATATTGCAATGCGTACTCTACAAATGGATTCCTTGAATCACTGCAATCATCAAACACAAGAGATTTATGTCAAACAACTGGTGGTCTGTGTTTCAAATCTGTTAGTACTTTAAATTTATAATCTGGTGCTCTTCTTCTTCTTCTTACCTTGAAGAGACACACTGAAGAAGAAGATGCTTTAACGATAACTTGTACATAGTTTCTCTTCCCATCTGAGGAGAAGTTAATTTTACATCTGTCCACGCCTACACGAAGAAAAGATTTAGTCAAAGCTTTTTATTCTAATAACATAAACAACAGAAACCCACAAGATCAAAGTTTTCCAATATTGAATGTAAATATCTTCATCATTAGGCCGAAAAGAGGAGATCGAAAGCAAGCATACCCAGGCCCAACTTCCAGGGTGCAATTCATGATAAATAGGCTTAATAATAGCAAAAAAGCGAGCATTAGTGCTCAAGACAATCCCAGCATTAGGCCTTTCCAAGATAAGGTAACCACCGGTCATCAAAACCTTTCCCGGAGCTGAAGCAACAACCCTGTAAATGAGCAATTAAGCAACCACTAAGAACAACCTAGAGTAGAATCATAAGTGCATTAAGTATATAATATAAAGTAGTTAAAGAAAAACTCACACAGCCATTGGTTGCAAATTGAGTGATCCTTAATATCTTTTTTTGTATCTATCTGTATCAAGTAACAACCAATTCATTGATAAAACGGCTAAGTATGGAAATTTCAGAAAGTATAAAAACAAAAACAAAAATCAATCTTGTTAATCAATTAGTATCAATGAAGCTGTAATAATCTAAACTTAATCAAGAAATATATATTAACAATTATGTGTTTGAATTATGTCCGGTTCGCGGTACGAACTAAGGGATTATATTATTAAACGATATTTAAACGATATTTTTTAAATTATATTATTTAAATCTTTATATTTAAAGTGAAGAATTTCTTAATTATTTTAATACTCGCAATTTTATACTATTACAAATCGGTTGAAATCTTCACATAACAACGTATTTCATGGGTGTTCTGTTTTTAAGTTTGAATCACATTACCAAATATCAAAATAAGTATCCACACCTTTTATGATAGAAGTCTTTATTTTCAGGAAAGGGAATACAACAATAGTTCCACTTTAATATTGGTTTCAAACATTTAGTCCCCTAGTAAGTGGTAGTGGTAGTATTATACCTTGTCTTTTTAAGTTACTAAACCACATAGATCCTTGTTTATCATAGATATTTTTCTAACATAAGGTCTAGTTAAAAAAATTTATTATCAAATTTAGACGCATGTCTTGATAAGTAAACCAATGGTATACTTTTCATTAGTCATGAAAATTCTGCAAGCAAACACACGTAACATTAACTCAATTGACAAAAAAGCAATATCAACATGCCCAACAAAAACTAAGAGCTTAAAACCAGCCTTATCATATAAACAAGGCCCTGAATGTTTTTACTTGAAACTCTAATTAATACAGAGATATAAGCAACTTTTGGATTTTAAAGAATATACTTAGAGTTGGCACCAAATGCCCGAAATTCTGATGTTTCCAAGCCTCCACTGTACCGGAATGATCACGCAGAATGATCCTAAGAACTGCTCCTTGTTTAATACGCTTTAACGAGGCATCAAGATTTAACTTCCAAGTACCAACCTCTGGCGGACTCCAACATGCAGAACTGGAATTACCTCTAGGCGGCTTGGGCTCTATAAACAATAGTTGTGCTTCATGGAACTTCTTAATAATATGTTGTATTGGTTTGCACAAGATCAAACAGTCCTTCTTAATTGATTTTTCAAAAACTCCTTTGCAAAGAAATCTTTTATATTGTTTACAACAACAAAATAGTGCAAAGAAAACTAAAAACTAATTATAAGTTTAAATGTTTGCAGAGTAGAAAGAGAACTATTTGCCTGCATTATAACTATAAGCATGATGAATATGAATATAATTTAATTGATTTGAAGGACAAAAGAATATAAATGAAAACATAATATAGAATATCTTTAAGAATCATAAACCAGAGTTACCAGAATGGCAGACTCAACTTCATGTGACAAAACTTCATATGTAACACCACCACACCAGGTCATCTAGAATATTTTATTCCCAGGATTTGACTGTGTGAGCTTGCATATGCATGTAAAAGTTTCATTTTCTTTCCTTCATAATCTCAAATCCTAGAGGCTTGAAAGAGAATAGTTTATGAAATTAGTTACTAAATATGAGCTTATTTTCGCATTACTGATGACTAACTGAGAAAAGAAATCACTCTAGTGATCTGCAAGTCGACTTTCAGAAAATTCATCTAGGCATTTGCACACACAGTACTAAGACAGACTTCGGACTTAACAGAATTCTCATGCATTCTCTCAAACAATCACATTCTCCATAGTGCATACTCATCTATAATGCTACCAAGTACAAACCTTAAACAACCAAAATTCTCATCAAGAATTAAAATCATTTTTCAGTAAATAAAAATCCCAATTAAAGAATTATCAATCTTCTAGCCAGTAACTATTTCCTTACCGTCAATTTCAAGCATAGCAGATTCCCTCATATCATTTTAAGCACATTGAATTTCATCGTCAAAGCACGGCCTCACTCTAATTCCGATACCTGATCCCAGAGTACATGAAGAGCACTCTAACCAAACAAGCATCGGCACATTGGTCATATGGAACATGAATGCATGCAGGAGCACACAGATAGGTAAAATTATGCAATACTTTGCTTCCTATTTGATACAGATTTACCAATCATTTCTACAATATAAAAGAGCTCTAACTATAGCCAGTATACCCATATCTCAAACTTAGCGTCAAAGCAAATCAAGAAGGTGACAAAAGATTATAACAAAATTAATCAAAACATCCTCACTTCAGCCCAATGAAACATATATTTTTCTAAAAATACTCCTAATGTATCACGAGCTACCTGTATCCATTGATTATAAAAATATCAAGTTGAAACTACCATTTTATAGCTCAAAGAGAGGCCAGCATGCTCCAATTTATTATTGAAATAGGACCAACTTCAAAGTAAAGCAAGTAAAACAGATCTTTCCATAATGTACCTTAAAGCAACAGACATAATAACAAATAACAATAACTTGAGAAAAGCTGGAACTTTCACAAAGCTAGAACTTCGGCAAATATAATCAAAGGTTGTGGCAATAGAGAACTATCTCTCTCTTATTTTTAAGACCCTCTAAAACCTGATTTCATAATTCACACTGCCATGATGTGTATAATTATAGCTTTCGTCACAAACATAAGAAATAGAATATTCTCAACTCATTCCAGCGACGTCACTACTAATTTAATCAATAACCAAAAAACAACAAAACTGAACAATATAACAGAGACATTTAAAACCAATCAATCCATACTATTTCAAAGAAAAACATATGAAAGCAAAAATATGGAACATTAGTCATTAACATATAATGGAGAGTACCTGTCTGACAGGCCGCCGACAGAAGTCTGGGCAAATTCCGACGCCCGAAAATAGAATTTCACAGAGTAGATGATGGGAATAAAAACAAAAGCTTTGTTAAAGAGGAAGTTAGGGCTGAAATTCGATTAGGGATTTGACATATATGATATCCAGCTGAATATTGGTAGCCCAAATCGTGATCTGATGAGGAGTCGGAAGGGGAAGAAATAGACAAGTATTCGAGTACTACACGCCGATAAATTCTGCAAGTGTATGCAGAGATCTGGAAGAGAAATTCGGATGAAGCCGGTACCAAGTAGGAAAAGAGAACCGTGAGGTAGAGTCACGCACAATACCAACGAAAAAGACGGAGAAGTTGTATTATTCCTACACTCGCGCACACGCACACTTATTCATATATTATTATACTATAATATATATAATTTGATATATTAATTAAATGGACTGAGACATCCCTCCGAGATTACTCGGGTTCACCCTTCTCAGGAGGTCGTCCGAGACGGTCTCCGAGACGAGATTCAACACATAGGCAGTCATTCACTCTTAACTTCAACTTTTACATTTAATTTTTCGTTTATTTTAAAACTTTACGGTTCAACAAGCGAATAAAATTAAAACTAACAAAGAAAAAATCGAGTTCATCCCATCTCATAGAATGAACTAGCTAACAAAAAGATATAACAAAGATATAATTTTTTAAATCAAAAAGTTAAAAAAATTTGTTCTAGACTAAAGAAATGCATGAGATCAGATCATCGTAATGTTATTTTGTTGGAGATGATCTTGTCTCGTAAATTTATGCATCAAATAGTACTAGTGCATGAACTCTTTTTTTTTACCACGTTAGAAATTCGTAAACGCTATATTTGAATTGAATATGTCATGAGTAGGGGGTAATCACTGGGATCCGAAAACCCGATCTGATAATTTGACAATCCGATCCAAACCACTATGATCCTATGCCTTCGGATTGGATTAAGGATTGAGGTTTTTATAGTCCAAAAACTTCGATTGTTTGATCCGATAATCCACGGATTATCCGATCCAATCCGATATTTACTTGTATATATATTTTTCTCGTTTTAAATTTTTTATAATAAAAATATAGGAATTTAATCTAAAAGATTTGAAGTATAAATAGCAGAATATATATAGTTAGAAGACCTATAAACGCTTTTAAACATTGAATATACATGAAATGTATGGAAGTATATGTAATTTATTTCATTTGAACTTAAAATCCTAGACATGAACTATGTAGTACTTTTATCTCATCGAACTATTATGTGCTATCACTTTTATAATCCATTTTTTTAATGTTGAAAAATTCTTAAAGTTATAAAAATAAGCGAAAAGTATAAAAAGTATATGTTATATTAATATTTTTCGAATTATTGGATATCTGCGAATTTAACCGATCCGGGGCTTCGGATTGGATTACAGATTTAGTAATTTTCTATCTGAATCCAAAAAATCCAAAAAATAGGATTGGATCATCCGATTCAGTCCGATGTAAACCCCTAGTTATGAGCATTCATTTATTTAGCAACGACTGTATTAGTTCTAAGAGTCCGTTTGGTTTGGACTAGGAAAAGGAAAATCAACATTTTTAGGAAATTTGGTTCAAAACCACAAGTGGGAAATGTAGTAGAAAATGTGGCTCTTTTCATTGTTTGGTTTGCTAAAATATACTACGAAATTTGGTCCCAGTTCCAACCCACATCACTCTTCTTTCCTCTTTATTCTCTCTGCTGTAAAACCCACAAGCCACATAAACATAAACAGAAACACGGGAGGAGGCGCAGAAACACGGGCGGAGGGGCATAAACAGAAACAATAACAGACGATATCAGAAAATATTTGAGATCCTGATTCAACAATACTCTCTTCTTCTTATGCGATTCCGATTTTGATTCAAAGGGGAATAAATGGACCAAGTTAAGAAAGGCATGTTGGTTCTGTTAATGTTGGATTATGTCGGTTCGCGGTACGAACTAAGGGACGACTTACCTCGGCGACTAGGGCACACATGTCCCACATATAGGCCCTAGTCCGACAAAGGCATCACTCCAAAAAGCTGTTACTCGGAACATGAATCCGGTTACTCGGAACACTTGTCCGACTTATAGCGCGAGACTCTCCAGGAACAAAGAGAGAAATCTCATGTCCGATACATCAAGATACATGTCCAACACATGTCTTTGTATCGGACAATATCCACGACTTAATACTTGGTCGGTTCCTCTGTAAGTCTCTACATGGCTCATCTAGAGTGAACCGAGGTCATTGGATATCGGACCTTATATCGGACAACGGGAAGTGTATCGGACACCTTGTCGGACGCTAGGACGGGACAGAATCATGGAACGTTCCTAAGAGCGTGAAATTACCTACTTGACCCTAGAAAAACCCTAATTTGGTACATGGGCCAGGCCCATTAAGCAGCTAATGGGCTTTTAGCCTTGAGGTTCAATCATAGCCGTACACTTGGCGTAATCCCAGGAGGCCTATCACTATTTGGGAAACACTATAAATAGTGGACATCATTCAGCTCAAAAGGTAATCATTTTCTATCCTACTTTATACTATATACACTAGAGTGGCTTTCAACCCTCTAACCGTAAAGTTGATTACCGATTTGATCACTAGACAAACCGGAAAACCGTTACTAACCTCCCCCTCAAGTTATTTTCAGGGCTTCACTTGCAATGGAAGGAGGCTAAAGTCAAGAGGAACGCTTTAGAACGAATTAGAAGGACTTAATAGTTTACCCATCAACAACCCAAACCCAAATCAAGGCAAGGCAAGGCAGGTATCTTCTTCAGTTTCAATATTTCATTTCACCTAAACCCTATTTTACTATTAATCCTTATTATTAAAAAATACCATAACCACCATCTTGTGTGCTTCATCATTTCATTAGTTTTATTTATCGCCAGCTGATTTTATTATTTTTTATGTTTTGTAGTACTTGTTTGTTGGGTTTTATTTTTATAGATAGATATTTTGTGAACTCAATTCTTTTTTCTTTTCGTGGATATATATAAATAATAATTTAGGGTTGTACTTGTTCACACTCTGTATGTATGCATGCATATGTTATTTGTTGCTGCTGACTCATCTTGTTCTTGAAATTCACTGGAAATTCTCTCTACTCCATGTGAACGCTGGAACTTTGAATATTATTTATTAGGGTTGTTACTCAGAAAAGGCCTTGAACTTTCTCTTACATGCACACTCTACACATAGTATGTATATATACTCACTCACTCCCAAAAGGTGTATTACTATACTATCTACTAAACAATTAACTTCCAAGTTTTAATATTCTTTTTATTTCTTATATTCATCATTTCTTTCATGAGCTTTAATTTCTCACTTTTCATTCACTGAATTAGTGTTTGCTTCTGTTATTGTGTACTAGGTTTAGATGATCTAGCTATTACAGGCCTACGCACGCGTTTAAACTATACCACCACCCACCCAAGTGTTAGTTCGATTCCATACGTTGGACTAGTCTAGCTGTTAGGCCGTCTAACACAAGTTCTTGACTTCTTGTCATCAGATACATGAGTATGGACTGTGGGATTGGAGAGGCAATCGGAAAGTGTGATTCTTCGGATATAGCGTCTGATGCTTATAATTTGACTGCCACATCTGTTTTGAACCTGCTCACGAACCGGTAGTGACACTCTGTGGTCACCTCTATTGTTGGCCTTGCCTTCACCAGTGGCTTCTCCATTTGCATCTTCACGAGTGCCCTGTCTGTAAGGGCATAGTGCAGGAGGAGAAACTGATTCCTATATACGGTAGGGGCAGAACAAGTTGTGAACGGAGGTCTAATCCTGTTCCAAGGAGGCCAGTTGGGCAGAGAGTAGAGCCAGCTCAACAAACGGATGTGAGTTACGTACCTTCAGATGAAGCGGAACCAATGAGTTTCATGCCTATGGCAATCGCGAGTATTGGTCACAAGGCCCTCTCTACTATTTTTGGCACTTTACCAGGTATGTTTAATAGGTTGTAGGCTGATGGATTTGATCATGAGAGAGTTCCAAACTTGTTGTCCGGTTCAAGTCGTGGTGGTCGTTTAGAACGGAAACTGAATGCTTGGAAGATTGTTATGTATGGCAGTTCTTGGATGTCTTGTGCTATTGTGTCTGATTTTTGCATGAGCTTCACTTCTACCGGTTCTTGTCTGGTTACGCGACTATATATTTCAGATCAGTATGTACAATATGTCCTACCATAATCTGTACGCGTTCTCTGTTGCAGGAATCTCTGGTTTCCATGTTCTCCCGCGGTATAAAGAATGAGCAGTGTTAACTGTGATCTATAGCTAGCTTAGTTGCTGTATTTCCTTGCTTCATGAGATATTGAGTTGTACTTATTGAGCAGTTCTACATCTCTATACTGAGTAATGAAAAATCAGCAACATTTTTGGTTTTTCTCTCACAAGCATGGTTTAGCATCTTCCTTGGTGATTGTTTCACGCTTTTGAATTATCGACTTCACATCTACTGGCTTGGTTTATACCCATTTCAACGATGGACCTCGAATCAGAAAACTTATGCACATCATATGCATCTTCAGCATTTTGTTTCATACATTTTTTCAACAATGAACGTCGAATCAAGAACATTACATCATGTTTCGTTTACTATACACTGGCACATTCGTTTCTCATCAAACCAACGTCGTGCTGTTTGTCGGGGCAAACAGTCCCATTGGTAAAAAAAGCACAACTCGAAGGTACAAATGCAGGTATGTATACATCAATAATACACCAATTCAAGTATCCATGAAATACAACTTCAACACTCCACTTCAGATATTACAACATGCAAATTTTTCTTATTCCATCAGCCTTCTGGTAAAAATATTTGCTTCCTCAAATAGGAGTTACTGAAACCTTACAGTCTTACACCAAGAAGCGAGAAAAAAAGAAATAAGTATGTGGAACTATGCGGCTAATGTAACAGTATTGTGATTTTAGTCAATGTGCATTACAGAAACACCGGTGGTAATTTCTACTGCTCTTGGATCATTGCTCTCTAAGAAAACACCCCGAGGATCTTCTCTAACAAGCAACGCAAGAACATTGTTTGAACTCCATTCCTTAATGACATTGCTGCTAGAGTTACCCAATGTGACAGCAAAAACTGCATCAAACCCGCCTGCTCCAGGAACACCAGCCAATAGGACTCCTTCAGTATTCATCGTCTTGTCCAGCAGTTGGGTCTGCGATTCAGGTTCTATCTACAATGTTTCATACAAGTCAACATTAACTTTTCAAGACAATAATAAAAGAGGAATTCTCTTCAACACAACTTTTTGGCCTAATGTGCAGTTCACGCCGTATATATGGGGATTCCCTGAATCACTAAATGTTAAAATGTTTCAAATTTATGCTTAATGTTTAAAATCAAAACTTCCAGGCTACTTTCTCGGCCATGTGTGCTGCAGAGGCAATATTACTGACAGGAACTAACAAGTATCAATTTCACGCTTCACTGAGTTTTATCAAAGGCCTCACATTTCTTGCACTGACGCCAGACTTTATCATATCAATCTACACTATTAGGGCAAGAATTATGTAAAATTGGAGAAATAAAGTCAATAATAATCCCGTGTTCAATTACTAAAGTGTGGATGGATCACAAGATATCCAGAAATACTAATTCTCAAGAGACATAAAGGCCGAAAAAAGACTCACTAGGAGTGTTGTAATCAGGTTTTATCGATGTCACATTTCCAATACACTAATGATCCACATATGTGAGTTTACTGAAGTGATTTTAGTCTTTTCTATACTATGGTCTCCCAGGAGACGAACTCGGGGCATCACACAAAACTGTAAAAGGGCTGGGGGAAGAAGAGAACTTAGAATCAGAAGTAAATAGACCAAGAAAAAAATGCCTCCACGACAGGACATAACTTGCCGAGAAACAAAATCCAACATAAAACCCCCAAATATGCTTTTACACAGGTAACTTACAGGAATCCCTGCAGCCTCCCCCATCTTGCGCATGTTAAACCTGATTACGAGCATGGCATCACGAGCTCCTAATAGTGCTTTGATAACTTCTAACTCTTCTGGTTGACTAGCACCCTCTATCCACTATAAGAAAGTCATCAAAACGATTTACTGTATACTTTTAAATCTAACCGGTCAAGAAAATTATGAGGGCATATTTAACAAAATACTCTCCAATAATGGCCACAGTAATTTGGCACAAGGAGTACCTTATCCGACATGAGCATACTGCACCGATTGATGGCACTTTTATAAGCATCATAATTGTTTTCTGCCAGTTGCTTAAGGTGTTGAAGAAAGACTCAAGTGAAGTATTTGTTTCTGACAATGTCCTCCATGTTTGTAGAGAGTTCTCAGGATCGGACTTTTGCCACTTTTTTACAGCACCAACCATCGACGGTGTAGATGATCCACCCGCTCCTGGTTCTCCAAGCAACTACACATGAATATATGCAATAGATTTTATTTAACCACTACCACCCTCAGGAAACAAAGCATGTACCACAGTAAACTGAAACTTATAACAAAGTGGGTCTTTTGAAATATCAAATATGCGAAACTAAACAATTATTTTTGGTAAATGTAGCAAGTAAAAGCTCGAAAATTGCATGGCCTGTGTTTCACACATTACCAGAGTCATCAATGGAGGCAAAGAAAATTTCGTCCTCTCATGATCCCAGGTGGCTTTTAGCACATCACCGATGGCCTCCTCTATTGATGTTGCTTGAACATCACCCTGTTAACCAACAGTGGACGAAATTTATAAATAACACATCAGATAAGCAAGTAACTTAAGTTCAGAATGTGAGAACAAAATTCATCTAACAAGAAATATCTATCAACTTTTAATTTTTTTTAATTTTATTTTTTGGAAGGAAACTTTGTAGGTTATAATAGAAAGCAACAAAGAGATACAACAACACAACAATAAAACAATGTTTAGTACAACAGGAGCTGGATGCTCACACAGACCTCTGTTAACTGTCATCCAAGGGAGGGGGGGGAGGAGAGGGAAAACAAAAAAGATGGATACCTGAGCAGAAGCAAGTACTTCTGGAGAAAATCTAATATATCGATGGCTTCCATAGACCGCAGAACTCACATCAAAACCACTACCCACTTTACCCTGTGCAATGCAGTGAGCTGTTTGAGAAATGATATGCACCACATCAAGTTCTTCAGTGCTTTCATGCACATTTGAATCGGCATTGGTTGCCAACGGAAGCTTGACTACTCCAAGATAATGAAGTAAACCAGCTACAACCGCAGTTGTCATAGCTGCTGAAGAGCCCAATCCAGTTTTAGCAACTTCAGGCTTGCAATCTTTACCATCTGATCCTTCTGCATTGAAGGTGATCGAAGTAAATGGTGGAAGGGAAGCCAAAGACTCTGGGTGAGGGGAAGTCCACTGGCTTCAATCTGCAGCAAGAGTTTGTTAGTTGACTTTTTGTGAAATTGTCCAAATATGACTTAAGAAAGATGCAGTTTATGTTATTCATTTAGGAGGTTTAACACTTTCAAGGTCCAAATAACGCATTATTAAGCCTCCAAATACAAGTATTGCATCATTTACCACTAAAACAGTTACTATTCCGCGGACAGAGATTTAAAGTTTTCAAAATTACTGAAAATATGTTATGTATGTGCGGGGGTAGGTTTCCTGTATTACTAAATTCTAGAAGGAATATGTAGTTAAAAACTATGTTACACAGAACTCGGGTGTGTATCCAGGTGCCAGTTTCAGCTATTCCATACAAGTAAGAAAAGATCACTTTTTTTTTTTTTTTGTTAATCTTAATAAATAAATGAAGTGTCCTATTGCCATACACATGTCAAAGTGTCAAGTGCCCCTATTGCCATACACATGTCAAAGTGTCAAGTGCCCGACACAGGTAAGCAAGGGAAAGAGTCAGATAACATACTTCAAAAGAGCGGTAAAGTTCGAAGGATGTGGGATTTGGGTTGGACCACCCCTTCGGTAAAAAAGATCTAAAAACTTGCTAGACAAGCAAACATATACTCATACTAAGAGAAAAAGAGTCGGAAGAGGAGATGCAGGACTGTATAACAACGAGCTCCAATATAGTTAAAACTACAAAAACACAAGCTCACATGGTGCTGTTTCTAAAAAAAAAAAAAAAAGAAAAAAAAAAAACACACAGAAGCTCACATTGCAACATTGTACTATATATTAAGGCTTTTATAGATTCTTGACATATTTAGAGTGATCAAATTATTAATATATATATATATATATATATATATATATATATATATATAAAGTAGGCAACAACAGTTGTTGATAGATTCAAACACACATTCACCTAATCTAGAAATTCTTGAATTCCAATTCCACAGTATTAATCTCTAGTATGGTGATTGTGACGAACTAAGCTCGCAATGCCACTAACTAGCTTTGGGAGACCCCAATACAAAATTTCACAGCATAAAGTTTCCAACATAATACAGGTTGGTGGTCTACCTGATTCCTATATGAATAAAATTCATTGCAACCAAGTATCATAATGTCAAGACCTGCATGACTAATACAGAGCAGACATTAGGTTTCGGACAAGAAGAGAACTTTAAGAAAGAAACAAAATATACTCTACCAAACATTACCTAGCAACAAGAGTTTATGTAACTCTTCCTTCTTGCTTGCATCAAATGTGGCATATGCAGCTGCTATTGCATATTGCAATGCGTACTCTACAAATGGATTCCTTGAATCACTGCAATCATCAAACACAAGAGATTTATGTCAAACAACTGGTGGTCTGTGTTTCAAATCTGTTAGTACTTTAAATTTATAATCTGGTGCTCTTCTTCTTCTTCTTACCTTGAAGAGACACACTGAAGAAGAAGATGCTTTAACGATAACTTGTACATAGTTTCTCTTCCCATCTGAGGAGAAGTTAATTTTACATCTGTCCACGCCTACACGAAGAAAAGATTTAGTCAAAGCTTTTTATTCTAATAACATAAACAACAGAAACCCACAAGATCAAAGTTTTCCAATATTGAATGTAAATATCTTCATCATTAGGCCGAAAAGAGGAGATCGAAAGCAAGCATACCCAGGGCCAACTTCCAGGGTGCAATTCATGATAAATAGGCTTAATAATAGCAAAAAAGCGAGCATTAGTGCTCAAGACAATCCCAGCATTAGGCCTTTCCAAGATAAGGTAACCACCGGTCATCAAAACCTTTCCCGGAGCTGAAGCAACAACCCTGTAAATGAGCAATTAAGCAACCACTAAGAACAACCTAGAGTAGAAGCATAAGTGCATTGAGTATATAATATAAAGTAGTTAAAGAAAAACTCACACAGCCATTGGTTGCAAATTGAGTGATCCTTAATTGGTGATCTTTTTTTGTATCTATCTGTATCAAGTAACAACCAATTCATTGATAAAACGGCTAAGTATGGAAATTTCAGAAAGTATAAAAACAAAAACAAAATCAATCTTGTTAATCAATTAGTATCAATGAAGCTGTAATAATCTAAACTTAATCAAGAAATATATATTGTATAGAAACGGTAGGCAATCAGAAGCAAGAAAACAGCAGACAGATGAATTTGAAGGATGGGGTAGCTGAAATTACCTGCCTTAGTTAGAAAGAAAACCTTGTGATGATACAGAGTAAAATTGCAGATGCAGTATGAAGTGAAGAAGAAGCTGGTCGATACCACAGTAGTAGTAATTAAGGTTGATAATACCTATGTAAGGTTGTTGATCCAGTCCAATTCGGTCGCGATCGAATGGACTGGGCTTAATTCGGGATGACCGGATGATTCACAATGCTAATCGGGAAAAAAATTGCTCTAATTATTTATTGCGAGTGATAAACAATTTCTCTAAAGGGCCGTTTGGTTCCGTAGGAAATGGAAAAAAATTGGGTAAAAATCACCACATTTCCTTGTTTGGTTGGTAGGAAATCGGGAAAATAAATGTGTCAAAACGGTCAGACCGGCTTTTTCACAAATCTAACCGGAAAAGAGTTTGTGCAAATTTTGTGCACAAAATGTTGGAAGATTTCCTACTTAGATTTCCTGAGGAGGGCAGGAAATCTGTTTTGGAAATATCTCCATATTTTGGCATTCCATATTTGCCCTCAAAATCATAAATCTTTTCACCAAAATACCCATCATATGTCATCATATTATATCCCATCCTTCTTCCCCAATATCATCAAAATCCACAGAGAAAGATCCCAGCCTTCTTCCCCAATATCATCAAAATCGACAGAGAGAGATCGACAAAATTGATGCAGATGTTCCGAAAGTCGACGAAAATGGAAAAGGATGCAAATTCCCGGCGTGTTGCCCGACGTCTCAACCGTCTTCCCGCCGGCCGGACTATATGGATAGTATGATTCCTTGCCACCATTAACTTTGATTAATTGGTATCACTTGATGTGAAGAATTCATTAGTTTGATAGATGGAAATGATCGATTGATTATGAAAGTGGAAGGTTCTCTTACATTAATTCTATACTATTTCTTGTTAAGACCACTTTCTAACATGAGACCATGAGACCAAGCAATCCAGTTTCATATGGATCAATCCATTCTATTTCACAAATTTTCACGGGTCATGATTCAAACCGGGTCAATTAAACGGATTATGTATAAATAAGAGAATCCACCCGTGTCTATTTCATTCCCCCTCATCAGCAAATCAAAAACCTAGAGAGAGAAAGTTTTAGAGAGAGAACTCATTGTTGTTCCCGTCCCCCAAACAAAGCTTCAGTCGTCGTCTCCTCCGCCTGAAGTTAGCTCGTCGTCATCGTGTTCGTCTTCTTCAGCTGTTGAAGGTTTGATTTCGTTCCATTCTGTTGTTTTTCACTCATTTTTTAAACCCTAGTCTACTTATTTCTTCAATTTTACCATGTTTTTCTTCTTCTTCACGAATTTCTGTTGTTAGATTGATTTCGTAACCCCTAACTGTACATTTTCTCTGTTTTTGCAATTCATTTTGCTCTATTTTGCTCAATTTTGTTCGATTTTCGAAACCCTAACTACTGTAAGTGCTTCGATCTCTTTTGGTTTTCCATTTCTGTGTGATTGTCGCTCTTTGTGTGTTTCTGTCTCTGTCTTCTATAAAACCTAACGTCTGTAAGTGTTATGCTATTTTTAATGAGGTTTATTAGAGTTTATTTTGAGTTTTATTTGAACTTTGTCATTTATCTGTAAGTGTTTATTTGGATTTTTTATCTCTGTGTGTTATAAGTCTTGTATTCTGGTTGTTTGAGTTTTATTGATATAAAGTGTGAGGTTTACATGACCTTAAGTCTGTTAAGTGTTATATGTTGCTTGTTTGAGGTTTACATATATCCTATTTGAGGTTTACTTGAGATTTGAGTCCTTTTTTTGTGGTATGCTAGTTTTTTTAAGTTTGTTAGAGTTTTATTTGAATTTTAATTTTGGTTTCTGATTTATCTATGTGTGTTTAGATTTTGATATGTTTGTGTTGCAAGTGTTGTATGAGGTTTATATGGTGCTTGTTTGAGGTTTGTTGGAGTTTTATTTGGGTTTTTATTTTACCTCTGATTTATATGTGTCTGTTTTATATTGGTATCTATGTGTTATAAGTCTTGTATTCTGGTTTGTTGGAGTTTTATTTGAGTTTTTTATTTTGGTTTCTGATTTTATCTCTGTGTGTTTAGATTTTTTATATGTTTGTGTTGCAAGTGTTGTATTCTGGTTGTTTGAGGTTTATATGGTGCTTGTTTGAGGTTTGTTGGATTTTTATTTTACCTCTGATTTATATGTAGACGTTTTATATTTTTTATATCTTTGTGTTATAAGAGTTGTATTGTGGTTGTTCGATTTTATATGCTGGTTGTTTTGAGGTTGATGTATATTTCTTTTTTATTTTATTATTATTTTTTTTTTGCAGCAATCATGGCTGAAATTAGCACTTATCATTCTGATGTTGCTTCCGTTGTTGATACTGCTGATAGAATTGATGGCGCCTTGGTTGATATTACGCTGGCGCTTTTTATTAATATTTTCTATGTTGCTTGTTTGAGGCTTACATATATGAATATATGGTTTTTGTTTGAGTTTACATGTATCATATAAGTTTTATATGTTTGAGTTTTATATACTGTTTGTTTTGAGTTTTATGTGGTGTTTGTTTGAGTTTTACATCTATCATATGTGAGGATGACAAAAAGTGAATACGCTTGATGAATCAGAGGAGTTCAATAAGGAAACAGAAGAGCAAGGTAATTATTTTCACTTCAGTTTGCTACTTTGCTTGCAATTAGCTAGAGCCGAATAATTGACCTGGAATCTTTTTGACCAAGCTCTTTATCATCATTGGCATCATCCTACTAATAGTTTCAAAACAACTGGTGAGACGCCTTGGAAAGCCATGGTGTTGTTTCTCAAAAACTGGATCAGATAGGAATTTCGGCCACAGGCAAACCGGCTCCAAACCGGTCAAGAGACACGAATCCAAGTACCATCGTTCAAACAAGCACTTTGCATCATTTAATGCCAACTACGTCAAGCCTAAGGACTGAATCCGCTAAGAAAACACGGCGCAAGGAGTTTCTGACTTTCATCAGCTACACTGATTCCTGAAAATGTATACCTAGACCTCATGTTTGATTTTTAGGCCATTTGAAAAAGCTAAGTGTATACTGTATAGTGATGTATTTGCACAGGCAAACAGTGAGAAATGCAAGCTTTCTTATGCAATTTCTTTGTACACACCTTTTTTATCGTAATATAATTTTGCCGTTTAAAAACAAATACTAACTGATTCAATTAAGTTGCAGATGCAATGATTAGGGCAGGTTGAACAAAATTTTGATATATGTCTGTTATAAGTGTTGTATTCTGGTTATTATAAGAAAATGATTTTCTATATGTTTGAGTTTATATACTGTTTGTTTGAGTTTTATGTGGTGTTTGTTTGAGTTTTATATCTATCATATGTGAGGATATTAGGGTGAGGTTTACTTGATACTAATATTTTGCTATGTTGCTTGTTTGAGGCTTACATATATATGTATATATGGTTTTTGTTTGAGTTTTACATGTATCATATGCGAGATTTACTTAAAGATATGTTTTATATGTTCGAGTTTATATGCTGTTTGTTTTGAGTTTTATGTGGTGTTTGTTTGAGTTTTACTTCTATCATATGTGATGATGACAAAAAGTGAATAAGATTGATGAATTAGAGGAGTTCAATGAAATAGAGGGCAAGGTAATTATTTGAACAAAAGTGATGGTATGTTAAAGATTATAAGAAAATAATTTTCAATTTTGAGTTTTATATACTGTTTGTTTGAGTTTTATGTGGTGTTTTGTTGAGTTTTACATCTATCATATGTGAGGATTAGGGTGAGGTTTACTTGATATTAATATTTTGCTATGTTGCTTGTTTGATGCTTACATATATGTGTATATGGTTTTTGTTTGAATTCTACATGTATCATATGTGAGATTTACTTGAGGATAAGTTTTATACGTTTGAGTTTATTTAGGAAGTGCTTGAGTTTAATTAGAAACTTATTAAGGTTTACCTTGAACAAACAAAGAAATGTTTCATTATCCCTCGACAAATGCTTATTAAGACCGTAGAATCCGAAAGTAATTATATTAATTTTAAAGTTATTTGGGGTTCACCAATCCCTCCAGGGTTTTAGAAAAATATACACTCTTTATTTATTTTGAGGTTTATTTAGAAAGTGTTTGAGTTTTAATTAGAAACTGATTAAGGTTTACCTTGAAGAAACAAGAAATGTTTCATTATCTCTCGACAAATGCTGCACCGCATCCAACTCCTAAACTCTAATTAAGACCGTAGAATCCGAAAGTAATTATATTAATTTTAAAGGTATTTGGGGTTCACCAATCCCTCCAGGGTTTTAGAAAAATATACACTCTTTATTTTATTTTGAGGTTTATTTAGGAAGTATTTGAGTTTTAATTAGAAATTGATTAAGGTTTACCTTGAACGAACAAACAAAATTTTCATTATCCCTCGACAAATGCTTAATTAGGGTTTAGGGGTTGGATGCGGTGCAGCATCCAACCCCACCGCATCCAACCCCTAAACTCTAAGACCGTAGAATCCGAAAGTAATTATATTAATTTTAAAGGTATTTGGGGTTCACCAATCCCTCAAGGGTTTAGAAAAATATACACTCTTTATTTTATTTTGAGGTTTATTTAGGAAGTGTTTGAGTTTAATTAATTAGAAACTGATTAAGGTTTACCTTGACGAACAAAGAAATGTTTCATATGTTGTGTGTTTGAGTTTTATATGCTGTGTGTTTGAGTTTTATATGGTGCTTGTTTGAGGTTTACCACTGTCCATGAGTTTTAGAGCTTAACACCACCAGCAATCCAGCATTATCATTAATCAATAATCATGGAAACAACCAACATTATTACCACAACCAGCATTATCAATAATCATGATCACTTAATAATACATATGAGTTTCATACGAAAATTCAAGTGCAAATAGAAAGATCATCTCACTCAAGAAAATTAGCAAACACCTTATGTGCAAGTGCAATACTCATCATCATATCATACCAGGGGATTATCAAACTTCGATTTCACCATTCACTGATCCAATCAAGGTTCTACACACGAATCTAACAATCAATCTCGTCATTAATCATCATCCAATTCGAATCGATCAACCCAATTCAACAATGATTTTTTTTCCCGAGTTTTGAAATCTCCAGGGATATGGACCTTCAAAGTCCATCAATAGGCTGTCAACGGAGTGCAGCAAGCAATCTCGTTGTTCATCCATGGGAAAGAGTTTTGTTCCGTTGTCCGTGGCTTCTTCGTCTTCTTCCTCTCACGTCATCTCTGATTTTGCTTTTCTGATTTGTTAATAAGGGTTTTGGACTGGGTTATAAGATGACCCGTTTTAGAAACCGGGTTATAACATGACCCGCGAGTTTTATCTTCTTTGATATCCAAATTTTATCTTGTTTGATCTAGATTTCAGTTACTTTGAGTCTCATTTTGGTCTCACGGATCGAGTGGTCTCACAGGAGACGTTCTCTTAATTCTATTTTGGAAGTAGTTGTGTGGCTGTTTAAATGAAGTACCCAGATCTTAATTATGACTTGAGGTAGGATGGTTTGTCACTGAGGGGTTAAATTGTAAAGGGATTTTGAGGATTGGTTGGCTTTTGTATTTCTTAAACTCATTTTGTGATCCGGAGCTTGTCCGTGTATCTCCGTTGTAAGTAATTTTCTGGAGCATTTCTTATGCTCTCTGTTGTAAGTAATTTTCTTGTGTTTCTTTGTTTTTATGGAGTTGTAGAGCTTGTTCTTCCATAATTGCAATCTCAAGTCAACTACTACTAGTTGATTCCTGCGAACCTTCTTTTATTGCTCTAGCTCCGTGAAATAGATGGAGTAAGAGTGATTTGCATTGCTTATTACTTTATTCAATTCAGTGTACTTGTATCTCACATAAATAAAATCTACTACCATAGTGGCCGCATCAAAACCTTCAAATTTTATAGTTTCTAAGTAACGTGAATCATTTGACAGATTTAAATAAAAAATAAGTCCTAATCAGGTTACGTTCTCAATTTATCAACTTGTAGTACTTTAGTTATATCTTATTGTGGTGTTTACAAAAGTAATACGACATCGTGAAATTAAAACACAGATGGGTATTTGTGGAAAAACAAACATCCAAACATGAGTTTTAGGTGAACCAAACAAGGAAAAAGAAATGTGGTTCGGACCAGATTTCCTACTTCCATTTAAGGAACCAATCAAGGAAATGTCCAACATTTCCTACTCCTTTTCCTACTTCTCAAGTTGAACCAGATTTCCTAGGAAATTTGGTTTTTCCTTTTCCTACTTAGAACCAAACGGGCTCTAACTGTTTTACCATACAAAAATACAAAAATGTGTAGTAATCGTTTCCCGTGATAACAACTAAGACCATCTCCAACCCACAAACTCTAGTTTACGCCATGTTAGCATTACACTCACATCTAATTCTATCATACTCTTCCTCTCCAACCCTCATACTCTATCTTACCCAAATTTTCCTTTACTTTCCCATTTATTTTTAAACTACATTTATTATTTTTTTCGTTTATTTTAAAGGGCAAATTACATACAGTACCCCTCTTAGATGTCCTAATTACATATAACGGACCATTAGTTCATCAATTACATATAGTCTCCAACTACATGGATTTTAATTACATCCAGGTCCACGATCTTGACTCTTCGCGAATTAAAACGTGGAAAGTACATTTTTGCCCCTGGTCAAAATTCAGAATTTTGCATTGACCAAACAACATTAATTATGTTTATTATACATTGACCCTCAATATTTTCGAGTTTATGAAATTTACACGAAAAACTTTTAAAATTTTCAAATGGATCCCAAATGTAATTGCAAATCTATCCCAACAACATTAATATGAAAAAATAAGTCCCAAAATTTTTTTTCTTTTCTTTTTTCCTCCTTCTTCTTCGAAAATCCGGTGCCCTCCTTCTTCTTCGAAAATCCGGTGCCGGAATCCGGCACTGGAACCGATGGCAGCTCCGGTAGGAGCTGCCACGCAGCTCCAGATCGGAGCTGCCATGGCAGCTCCCGATCGGGAGCTGCCATGGCAGCTCCGACCGTGAGCTGCCATGGCAAGGCGCCATGGAGCTCCGATCTGGAGCTGTCATGGCAGCTCCGACCGTGAGCTTCCATGGCAAGGCGCCATGGAGCTCCGATCTGGAGTTGCCATGGCAGCTCCGACCGTGAGTTGCCATGGCAGCTCCGGTCAGAGCTGCCCTGGCAGCTTCCAGATCGGAAGCTGCCATGGCAGCTCCGATCTGGAGCTGCGTGGCAGCTCCGACCGGAGCTGCCACCGGTTCCGGTGCCGGATTCCGTCCGGCACCGGATTTTCAAAGAAGAAGGAGGAAAAAAAGTGAAAAGGAAAAAAAAAGATAAATAGAAAATATAAGGCCATGTTTGGTTGTATGAGAGAGAAAATATCAAAATTTTGTGGTCAACGCCGGAATGGCCAAATGGGCCTGAATGTAATTCTTTGCAAGACGGTCCTTCAGATGAAAAGATGTCATCTAGCAAGGGGTCCAGAAGTAATATTCCCTATTTTAAAACATTATAGTTCATATTATTTAAATGTCATTAATTAATTAAAATAACATAAAATTAAAATAATATAAAATTTCATACTTCATATTATTTAAATGTCATTAATTAATTAAAATAACATAAAATTAAAAATTAAAATAATGTAAAACTTCATACTTCATACTCTATTATTTAAATGTCATTTTCTAATAATTTCAAATATTTTAAATTTAATAATTGATATTTCAATATAATATATCAATAGTGAAATATATGAAAAATAAATAATAAAAAAAGTAATTAGAAGATAAGGAAATAAAAATATAAGGCAATTAAAAAGAAAATAACAAAAAGATAAAACAATAAAAAAGAAATGAAATGAAAAGAAAAAGTAAAAAAAAAAAAGGAAAAACACAACTAACGCGTTTGCTAATGTTTGCTATTAGCAAACGCGTTAGTTTGTCTAACTCAATAAACAATGGATGGAGCAAAAAGTTTGGTTGGCAAATGTTTTGTCAAACGTTCAGCAAATGCCGTTGGAGTTAGTCTAATAATAATAAAGGTAACAGTGTTGGTGGTACGATGGTAACCATTCGTGTCCTATTAACGCACGTCCAATATATACTGAAACGTAGCATTAAATACTAAAAAAAAATAAATTAGAGTTTGTAATAAGAATGATACTGTCATTTTTAAAAATTTAAATCATATAGAAAACATATATATACAATGGCTCTCCACCCGGATAGTGTGCTACTAAGTTATTGCACCCTCTCAATCAATAATAAGCATATATTTGTTAATTTAAATACTCAATTATGACATATGAGACAAAGTGAATGATTTCATAGAATGTCACTCATGTCAACAAGGTGCACTTTATTTTCTTCGAAAATTCACCTCGAAAAACTCCAGAGTTAACGGTGTTTGCTCTGAAACAATTATAGGATGGATGACCTACTGAGAAGTTTCCAGTGCGCTCACAAGTGAGGGCAAAGTGTGCAGATTAAAACGCGTGTTGGTTTGTGGGGCCAGAACCCAGAGAGCGCCGAGGAGTAACCTTGCCGGTCCGCCGGGTCTTGACCAATTAGTGGACCAGGCCGTTACAATAATATATGATTTTAGAAAAAAAAAATAGGAATATGGATTTTTTTTATTTTTGTTTTCAAACGGTAAACGTTTTATTTAACGGTGAAGAAATATACAGAGATCAGTGTATAGTAATATACACACAACTGACTAGAAATCTATAGATCAAAACATCTCTCCATAATACAAGCAAAACTTTACTAATGCCCCATAAGGCCATAACCCAGTTATCCACCTAAATTAGGAGTTAAAGGTAAGAATTAGATTTTGGCCACCACATCATCAAATGTGTCTAAACCGAAAGGTTAATCAAGAATTAGAAGGTTTGTGTCGACACTTCGATTCTAACTAAAATTGCAAGGGGAGATATCAACGGATTTATTACAAATAGAAGCAATATGTCACTATATGTTATAACTAGGAATGAAAGAAAATTGTTATACTTAAATGATGCATCCTTGTAAAGACAGTACACACTACACACTCTGCACTGGGTGGGAACTGGGAGGCTACATTTCTTGTCTGGTCAACCCCAAATTTGCAACGAAGTCCCCACAACAGGTAATTATGGGCAATCACCTCCTGCATGTGACATTAAGCGCCTAATTGGTTTGGCGTTTCACATGTGAAATGGCCGTTGACCGCTGCAAAACCCGCCGCATGGTAAAATTTGGAGTGTGCGCGTTTTGGTTCCGGGCAGCCTCGGAAAAAGTGCGGAGGGGTTTTGAAAACCTTGTTTTTACATCCGGTGCAGGGTTTCAAAACCGGGGGGGGGGGGCAATGTTTTTGGTTTTACATCCAAGTCCGTTTTTTTACCCCATATAAAATGTCTATTCTGCCCCAAGTCCAACATGTACTTACGAAATTGTTCATACTTCATACCCTAATGTGTTCATTTGATGTGATACGGTCAAGTCCAAAACTTCCCGAATAGTAATTCATTTATAAACTATCTATTGTTCCTTCATCCATCTGTGAACTTATTATTATTATATTATTATTATTATTATTATTATTATTATTATAAGTGTAATTCGATTTGCGCTCTTAGTTCTTATCATAATAATAACTCAATACACACCAAATTGTGACTGAACCAGTCAATTGATTTTAATTGCATAGTTTACAACATTATTAGCATAGTGTGTGATGATCTATAAAATCCAACGATATCTAATAATTAATTAATTACATTACCTACTCTAAATACAATTTTTACTTCTAGTAGATCTTATTTAAGTTTCACCATAAATAGCAATAAGACATTAATATCATTAATTACCATTTTTAAGTAGACTTCTAATACATACACTTTTTTTTAAATTTTTGATAATAAAAGGCCCATGAAGATCACAAGTACGGTTCATAATAATTTACTTAAATTAAAATTGAAATTAATCAATTTAATTTCAATTGTGTGGTCTATAACATTATTGACATAAGTATTCTCATGAGACTTACTCTTTTATTTATCATTGAAAATTGAAAAAGAAAGCCAAAACATGCCGATCATGTGGTACATTGTTGATTCGGCTACCATGTATATGATTCCGGCTACCCCGGTATATATCATGGAGAGTGGAGACATGCATCTCCTTCCTTGATCTATGATTACACTAGGAGCCCGTTTCAAAAAAATGATTACATTAGTAGTTCTTAATTGTGTTAGGAGTTCTTAAATATGTGTATATCTAATTACCTTGTGAATCATGCATTCACATAAATTATAAATTGTTAAACGTAAAAAAATGGTTGTTGTCTTAAATTCAAAACTTTATATCACTGAACGTTCAGTATGTAATAGTTAGATGGCCATATAGATCAAAGTCTTCATGATTGGATTAGGAGTTCTTAATTGTGTGCATCTGTAATTGCTAATAATTTCTTTGTGTTTTTGCAATGAATTTTTAGCGTTTCATTAATGATATAACATAGAATATACCCCCCCCCCCCCCCCCCCCCCGTCTCCGCCGGCATCCCTACGCTCCACAAAGAGGCCAAGGGGCTCACAAGAAGACCTGCCAAATGTATGACCAAGAATATAGCTTAGCGTGCAGATAGAAGACCCGCTAAGGCAAGAGACCGACATATTGTCTGCAACATTATTAGATATGTATATACTTTACAAACACATTTCTAAAAATGCAGCAACAAAAAAGTAAGGGTAAATTAGATATTTCATCAAAACGCCCCAAAACACATCAATTTAACACTTTAAACAGTGTTTTACCAATCATAAATGTCCATTTAAAATACATCATTAGATGTTTTTTCAATTTTTACCAAGCAGGGGTTTTTTGCTTTTTTCTTTGGTCAAACCTTGTATTTTCACATGCAAAACGATTCCGGGCAGCTTCTGATGTATTTCGAAATGTTGACCGTTATTTGGTAAGGGTTTTTACCAATCAGGCCCTAAGTTCCATGGCAAAGTATTTGGGGGTCTAACTGAAAGAAAGAGATTATAGCACTACTCAACGAAGTTGAACAACTAAGACCTAATTACCACATTTGCTACTGAATCCAGAGTATTTTACATTAGCACGACGGCCAAACATATGTTCTTGAGTGTTATATGTTCTTGAGTGTTGGCTCAAATGCAGAGTTAAGAGGCTTAGCCTAGCTACCAATTACAACAAGCACACTCCATCTAAGCATGTAAGCTATCTGTACCGTCAAAACCTGAGACTATCACAATTTCTCACTGCTTCTTTTCTTGGCATGTAGATGATGCAACGCAAGCCTTTTCCTTCTTGCATTAGTTGAAATGCCTCGTTTATATTTTCAAAATCAATTTCACGCGTCACATATCCGTCGAGCTCAATTTCCTGAAAATTGGAGATTTATAAGTTAGCATAGCGTTCTTCACTTCTTCATCCCAAGCTTCTTTAAAAACTTCAAAAGTGCACAAATGAATGATGCAGTTTTAAATGGTTTCTTACCCCCTTCAGGTACATGTTAACATATTCAGGAAGATCTGACTTTGGTTTCAGTCCACCCAAAATCGGTCCTTTTAGCGTTCTTCCAGTCATGAGCAGCTTATAGTCAACAGCTGCCTCTGGATTCTCATTTGGAAAACCAAGACTCACCGTTAAACCCCATCCCTAGAATCACTTAGACATATCAGATTTATCTCGAATTGTTAGAAATAACCAGACTAAGACTTAATCGTAAATCTCCACGCCTTACAGCACGACAGGACTTTAACGCCTCTGTAACAGCTTTACTATCTCCTGCACACTCAAATGCATAGTCTGCCCCAATCCCATCAGTATTATCCCGTATAACCTGAATAAACATGCCACATTTAAATCCAAGTCCGACACAGTAAGTACGAGCAATACAGCCTTCACTTAAAAACATTATGAATCATGAACACCAGATGCAGATATGCTGTTTAATTTAACATATTAAAAGTTAGCTTTTGATGAATCGTAATAAAGATGAGACAAACCTTTACAATTGGTTTCGCATAGTCAGTTCGGTTCAGAAACTTTGTCACTCCGAAACGCTTTGCTGAGTGATCGAGAAATTGAAACCAATTTTGAAGATATTCTAAGACAATATATGTCATGAAATCTATGCATATGCAGAAGTAACTCATATGCACCTATCATTTCCTTCCTGGAATCTTTGTCTACCCCAATTATTTGAGATGCTTTCTTCAGCCTAGCACCTTGTGCGACCTATTTCAATATGAAGGCAAAATGAAGAATCAATTTGAAAGTGCAGAGAAAATTACGAACTGTCATAGAAATAGTTGATTGGAAAACAGTATGGAGCAACAGACACTCCCCACACTCACAGAGAGGCCCACAATACCAAGACCGAAAATGACTACAGTGGATCCTGCTTCAATATTTGCAACCTTCAGAGCTGCGCCTAGACCTGATCATGCAACAAACAATCATCATTCTTTACAATCATTTGTAACTTGAAACATCACCTTGGTTTAGAAATTACATCAAATTCGCTAGAACTGCAGTTTGAGGGAAAAATGGTGGTGGTGGTTGTGGGGTTGGGGGGGGGGGGGTGTTAATGGGTTAATGATAATAATTCAGCAAAGGAATATTACCAGCAGCAACTCCACAACTCAGAAGACATATTGGATTTTTATCCAAACACAGAACTTGGTTGATCTTGACAGCAGCTCTAGAGTTCACAACTGTGTATTCGCTAAAACATGAAACTGCAAAGTGATGATATATAGGCTTCTCGTTCATAGAGAAACGAGCTGTCCTGTCGCTGTGTAGTACTCTTTGGAACAGCGATGGCGTTGCTTCGCATAAGTTGGTTTTGCCTGAAGTGCACGTCTTACATCTATCGCATTCTCCCGTGAATAAGGTAAGCACATGGTCCCCCTTTTTGAATTCAGTCACATTAACGCCCACACTGTCAACAATTCTACAAAGCCCCATGTCCATAGTTAGCTTGTTTGTGATGGTCTAAAGATAAAAGAAATACACACTCAGAGAATCAGATAGGGGCTCTCCATTTTCCTTTTAAAGTATCTGGTCAAAATTTCTGAAATTTTGGGAGGTTAAAGTATTATTTGGCAGATCCAGATTCTTCACCAGTTACAAATAAAATAATGAGCGTTCATGTTGCCCACATAGTTTGATGATAAGAACAAAAATTATTTCAGACAAAAACACCATGGGAACTGGAAATTCTGCAATTTACGAGCAACAACAAGCATTGGTTGCTTGCCGTTGCACAGTTTTAGTATACTTGAGCAATAAAAAAATAGGATATAGACTCACCCTGCTGCTTCATGGCCAAATATTCGAGGATATAGATGTTTCTGAAGAAAAGAGAATGAATTAACTTTTCTGAAGTTCAGACTTATATTCATGCGAACATTTTATGAAATAGTTATACATACAAGTTGAAGTCCAAAACGAGCACTTGTACCCCTGAGAAGGAATATTTATAAACACCACACTTTTAGCTGAAAAAGTAACGAAGTATTATTTGGAGCATTGAGAAGTTCGTAAACCGATAATATGATGCAATGGCTTATATACCTTACTTTTTACATTCCCAAGTAATAAACTGCTCTTCACAAAGTTCTAAGCATGGAACAATATCGTCGCAAGCAAACAGATACAGTTTTTCAGCTAGTTCAGACATTAGTAGAATTATACTACAAGTGAACATTCATATACCAAACTAATCCAGCAATTCACCAACAAATTCAAGTAGTCAGATAATGTAGACAAACTCAACTCCGGAAAATTCAGCACACACACACACACAGACACATCTATAGTTCTACATTATCCAACAACCTTCATGTTGGCCATCCATCGACTGTAACAAATACATCTATCCTTGGACCTAGTTTTGGATTTCTGATCAGTTGACACAGAACTCAATGCAATTAACAGCTCAACAGAAAAAGGACTTGTTGAATGATTCATATCCATCGACTGTAACAAATATATCTATCCTTGACCTAGGTTTTGATTTCTTATCCGTTGACACCGAACTCAATGCAATTAACAGCTCAACAGAAAAAGGACTTGTTGAATGATTCATATCCATCGACTGTAGCAAATATATCTATCCTTGGGACCTAGGTTTGGATTTCTGATCAGTTGACACCGAACTCAATGCACTTAACAACTCAACAGAAAAAGGACTTGTTGAATGATTCATATCCATGTGTCAATATATAGTACCTAGACGACTTTCTTCTTCCCCTGCACAAATCAACATAATTCACTACATTTTAAGGGACAGTTGACAAATCAGGCTACACAGAAATCATGTCATGTTCATTGTTCACTACAGTTTACGTGAAGTGAATACGCCTAGCCTTAGATCTAAGTGTGGATTTCTAATCATCTGTAAATATAATAATCCGTGTCAAAATGAGAAATATCATCACTAGGCCATAATGCTGGTCATCATTCCAGTAATCATATCCAGTTAACGAAGTTGCCGAGTTAAATTTCAAACGATCAGTAATATCAATCATACGATTATAGTACCACTAATCATAATGTTCATCAGTTTTCCCCAAATCAAGTCCAGATAACATCTAAACAAAGCAAAATTGAAATTATACATACAAAAAATGGAGGAGAATTGAACTGAACCTGAGACTGAGAGAGCCAATCGGTGAGATCCATGGGGCAGACAGAAGTTGAGACAACTTTGATCCGAATCTCCGCCGGTAGCGGCGGTTTGACCTGCACTCTCTCGATCTTCAGTGGCTGTCCAGGGCCATAGGAAACCGCAGCTTTGCAGTAAATCACTCCAGCTGGTGGCGTATGCTCCTGAGACGCCACCAATTCAGCTTCGTCCATACTCTGTGAGGAGCCAATTGACTCGCATTCGCTCTCGTCATCCATATCCGTATGCATTTTGAAAGGAGAAAGTTACCGCGCTATTGGCATATACAGGTACAGTAGATAGATGCTTTCTAGTATATATAACTGTGAGACGGTTATATTCCGATTATAAACTGGTTGTTCCGGTGTGTTTCTGTTCGCTAAAACTGCCATTCTCTGAAATGAAATTGCTTCCGCGCGTGTGATCACGTGCATCAGCTGCCGCTTTCAAGTCTAAGAACTGAAACAGTATTGGTTAGATGAAGAAGCGAGAAGCTAGGGCCTTGGAGCCTCGAAATAAAGCCCCAAAGGGGTGCTCTTAGGCTAACCGGATCAGACTGTACTAATTAAACCGGTTAGATGAATTCAACTACAACCAACTTCAAATAATATTGTAGTTTAATATATCACGTATGAATAGACCATGGCAAAATCCATGTGAATCCGAAATTAAAGTAACAAAAATTTGACTCCAAATCTGATCCGAATTTATCCGCTCCAAAATCACCACGAATAAATTTGATCTGAACTTATCCAATCAGAAATCACTCAAATAAATTTGATCTGAACTTATCCAATCAGAAATCACTCAAATAAATTTGATCCAAAATGCATCTTGTAATAACCCGCATCCCATATCGCTTATAGCTTATGAGCGAATATGTTAGACCACCACTATAACATGTTACGAGGGTTTTTTGATGATTCCAAAAGTTAATACGTCTGGGCTGAGGCTCAAAGCGAACAATATCACACCAACGAAATGTGTGTGGGTTAGTCCGTGGTAACCTCGCCGGCACGTTGGGGCGGGTCTCGACCCATTAATGGCCGGATCGTTACACATGCAATCCGAATTAATGATCTGAACTCATTCGATCCGAACTTAATCGAATTAAATTTGTAAGGAAAATATAACTAATTAATGGAGTATAATTAAGTTTAGTATGTCATCTATCACTAACTTATATTTCAAAATGTTGAAGTTGTAATAATTTATAAATTTTCATTATTATAAGTATAATTTTGTCTTCAAATATTTAATTATCACTGAATTGAATTGATTCGATTCGATTCGTTAGGGTCCGATCCAAAATGACAAAAAAAATTATGATCCTAGTAATTTACTAATTCGACCATATTCGAAATCTGAACACCATCCGACCCGACCCGATATCAATTCAAAATAAATTTTAGTCTTTATCCGATCAGATTCAAATTGAATTATCTGAATCCGATCGGGTTGTTACACATCCAATCCGAAATTTATACACATATAAATGCCTGAAAGTGGAAGGTGGTGAGAAAATGGGAATCGTCCATTGACTAGAGAGTCACCAACCTATATAAATAAACGGCCATGATTTTGCAAGTATCAATCAATCATAGTGCAAACTTTCCACCCCAGAACAACACTTTCTTTCTGTAGCCATATATATTCAAACAGGTGGGCCTAATTTCGGTCACCAAATCCAAATACTCTACATTTTTACACCTACCTACTACTACGACAATGGGATTCCAACACCAACAAGAAGAAGAAACTGATCATCTCATACACAAAATGGAGCCCAAGGCACAGGTGTTGGAGATCGAAACGATAAGTGAAGATCATCGAAAGAGCGTTGGAGAGAAGGCATGGGAGGAGTCGAAGAAGATGTGGGAGATTGCTGCACCTGCGATTTTGACGACGGTGGCACAGTTCTCGGTCGGATTCGTCACAGTTGCGTTTGTTGGGCATATTGGTGAGGTTGAGCTTGCTGCTGTTTCTGTTGTGCAGAACGTGCTTGAAGGATTCGTCTATGGTGTTATGGTACATTACTTAACTAGTTAACTTCCACATCTACTTTTTGTTGGGCTTGGGCATACTTTTGTTGTACGTTTGGCTCCCTTTTCTTGGTTGAGGAGTTCGTTTTACGAAAATAATCACCGATTTTGAAAATCCAGAGATCTAACTCGTAATCTTTCAGTTACGGTGTCTCTTACGTACCACTTGGCTACAAACATTTTGATATAGAAGGATTTACCAATTATAATGTAGGAGTAGAATAGGTACATTTTCGGTTATAAAAGATAAAAACAATCTAAAGTTTTTTATGAAATTTAGTAGGAGTAAAAAAATCATTTTGTTCCTTTTTTTCTCCTTTTCTGTCTAGTAGTGTAAAAGTCGTGCGTACAACAACTTCATTAGCCAGTGTAACTAATCACATATTCACATGACTTTCCTAAAAAAAATACAGGTAGGATCATTTCATCTAATCATGTTATAAATACAGTATAATAGTATAATCATCTGTAGTATTGTAATTTATTTTTCTTAAACAGAATTATGTATATTTAATTTCGTCTAACTTCCTTCCTATTACCTGTCATGACTTAGTCTCAACTTATATTTCATTGATATTCAAATATAGTTCATTATATAAATTGTAAGGCCAAATTAAATTTTTTATACTATAAGACATAATATCATAAATGACCAGAATAGGTTGGTTCAAACTGTTTCAAGTGGACATTGATGCTTCTTTTTTTTTTTCTTTTAAATAACTATGTAGTAACCCCAACCGCTACCCTTAGGGCATTGCATTTTTTTATTTTTTGTGTCTGGAGAATATTGATAATAATTTCTTGTATTAGCTAGGAATGGGAAGCGCCCTGGAAACGCTATGCGGGCAAGCAGTTGGTGCTGGACAATACGAAATGCTTGGCGTCTACACGCAAAGATCATGCATCATAACCCTCACCACTTCTCTGTTCTTGCTGCCTCTATACATCTTCACATCACCAATACTCAAGTTTCTCCAACAAAGCCACAACATCTCCGAGGTTGCTGGAAAATTTGCTCAATGGACCATCCCTCAGCTATTCGCTTACGCGTTGAACTTTCCCGTACAGAAGTTTCTCCAAGCACAGAGTAGAATATGGGTCATGACCATACTCTCCTTACTTGCATTAGCCTTTCATTGCCTTCTGTGCTGGATTTTCGTGATAAAACTTGGGAAAGGTCTCCTCGGTGCTGCTATAGCCGAAAACATCACGTGGTGGCTCATGGTTGTAGCTCAAATCGTTTATGTGGTTTCTGGTTTCTTTCCTGAATCGTGGACTGGATTTTCTTGGCTGGCGTTCAGGTCGCTTTATAGCTTCGTGAAGCTGTCACTTGCATCGGCTATCATGCTATGGTAAGGTTCTTGGCACTTGCATGCAATTAGTGTATGAATTCACAACACAGTTCAGAAGAAATTGATATACTTATAAATTGTTACAGCTTGGAGCTATGGTACTATACATTGATTATACTTATGGTTGGCTGGTTGAAGAATCCTGAAATAGCTGTGGATGCGATATCAATTTGGTTAGTTCTTGTTTTCATATAGTTTGCGAAATTTTCACCAAGTGTGATATTATTATACTAACTTATGATATACTTTTGTGTCAAATGTTTGTAATGACAGCATGAATCTGGAACTCTGGACATTGATGGTCATCCTGGGGTTCAATGCTGCAATCAGGTTAGAATTCTAGACAGTATCACAAAGATGTTGCGTAGTTTGTTCCAAATACGAAGAAACGCAAACTAACATCTTTTAACATTTTTCAGTGTTCGAGTTTCCAACGAACTTGGAGCTAATCGTCCTGAAGCTGCAAAGTTATCTGTACTCGTAACTGTGATTACGGCGACAGTTTTTGGAACTGTATTCGCAGTGGCAATTCTTGCAACCAAAAGTTATTTCCCGAGAATATTCTCTGATAAATTCGAGGTTATAACAGAGGCGTCTGATTTGGCTTATTTATTGGCAGCTAGTATTTTCCTCGACAGCATTCAACCTGTACTTCACGGTAACTCCTATCACAAAACCAGGGAATTTTACTTACTCCATGTGCTTGTGCATTAAAGGAAGATTGTCTTGATTTACAGGGGTAGCGGTAGGAGCAGGCTGGCAATGGTCCGTTGCACTAGTGAATATCGGGTGCTATTACATCTTTGGCATTCCACTTGGAGCATTGCTCGGTTACAAATTTCATTTTGGCGTCAAAGGCATCTGGTTAGGAATGTTGGCTGGTTGTGTATTACAAACAGTTATATTGGTTATGAATGTGCTTCGAGCGAATTGGACTAAAGAGGTAAATCTGAATTCACTAAAATAGTGTGTGACAGTACAAGTTTTCATTCTTATAATCACTGCACAATATACATGCAAGTGATTCTTATTATGAACTTATGATACAGGCTAAGCTAGCTGAAGAGAGAATCCAAACATATTCTACTGCTCCGGTGCCACAAATTGAGAATTGAGAGAACCGAACAGTGACAGTAGACTAAAGAAAAAAGTCTGGAAGAGAATTAAATTTTGTACACTCAGGAAAAGTAAGAGATACTTGGATACATGTTAAAAAATAGAGTTGATGAGAGAAAAAGTGTAAAACAGTACAGATTTTGAAGTCCGGTGTAACAGATTGATGTGCAGTGAATACTACTAATTGATTATGATCGATGAGTACTCTTTGGTTACTCTTTGGTTAGTCTACCATGAAGCATACATTGAATGATGTCAAGAATAACACTAGCTATAGCTTTGAATAAAGAAGCTAAATCAGATACCTATATATGTTATGACCTCAAATGTATTATGAACATTATCGAAAAATAAAATTTACTTTGTGATCATTGGAGGACCAGAATTTCTGGGGAAAATTGCAATTTTGGTCCCCTAACTCAACATCCCCGCGACTTTGGTCCCAAGTGAAATCAAAAAATGCAATAAACGTCCCTTTTGCAAATACGATCCCGTATTTCTACGGTTTTGCTGAGATGGATCCTTTGTGGCTGCTTTGGTGGCTTGTGAGGTGGAATTTGCATGTGAGGTGGAATGGAAAAGAAGAAAATGTTGGTAATATAAATAAAAACTAAAAGATAAATATTAATAAATTAAAAAAAAAAAACAGAGGAGAACCAAGTTCGTCCTCTGCTCGGCCATTGACGGAGCTTTGCCCCGCCTTGTACGGAGGCGGAGCAAATATCCGCCAAGCTCCGTCAATGGCGGAGCTTGTACTCCGCCTTGAAGCTCCAGATCGGAGCTTTAAAAGCTCCGATCTGGAGCTTGTCAATCTGTCCATGGAGACGGAGCAACAAAGCTCCGTCAATGGCGGAGCTTCAAGCTCCAGATCGGAGCTTCATAAGCTCCGATTTGGAGCTTCAAGGCTCCGCCAGTGGCAGAGCTTCAAGCTCCGCCTTGGAC
The DNA here is from genome assembly GCA_028274465.1 of Plantago ovata. Taxonomy (NCBI): domain Eukaryota; kingdom Viridiplantae; phylum Streptophyta; class Magnoliopsida; order Lamiales; family Plantaginaceae; genus Plantago; species Plantago ovata. The sequence goes on from CM051458.1 coordinate 51,043,724, forward strand.
GGAGCATAAGCCTCCATTGACGGAGACAGAGCTTGGACGAAGCTTATGCTCCCAAAGCTGGAATGGGCACGGAGCTGCAAGCTCCGTCCAAGCTGGAGTGAGAGAAAACTACATTTCTTTAGCAATTTTGGTTCTCCAAAATTGGGCAACTTCATATAAACTGCAACCTAAAGAATCTGTCTTCATTCCCACTCGTGTGATTATTTAAACGACATTGCAATTTCATGAGTGAAAGCTGGAATGGGCACGATTTTCTTTCATCTTCAATGAATTTGAGTGAATTTGGGATGAGTGAAAATTTGGGAATTAGGGTTCTAATGAATTGGGGATCGATTTGGGTGTAATATAACGATTTTCCACGCATACTAACGAACGGGACTAAAAAAGGACCAAAATCGCAATCGAATTCGTGCGAATCCAAATGAGCAGCCCGTCAGACGCTTTGGTGGCATGGGGGACCAAATTCGTAAATTTTTTAGTCCCTTAACTCGATTTAGGACGTTTTTTGCGAATTTCGAATCCACTTTGGGACCGTATTCGCGGAGGACGTCGAGTTAAGAGACCAAAATTGCAATTTTCCCGAATTTCTGTAGCAGAGAAAGTTGAACGCGCTCTAATCTTGCAATAGGATATATCTATTGATCTCAGATTCCACATGAATCAATGTGCATTAGCGAATATTTGAGGAATAGTCCACTAATTGGGAAGATTCTCCAGCAGCCTCTGGGACTCTGGTTTTGTTGGAGAAACTTAAGTATTGCTGTATTGGTGATGTGAAGATGTATAGATGTGGTAAGAACACAGAGAAGTGATGAGGCTTATATAAGGTGATTAATTAAGGTCATGTAATAAATGCCATATATATAGGTGTACGTGTTAGTAAGAATCACCAAGAAAAAAAAATTGAAGAAAAAAAAAAAAAAAACATGAACCAACTACTAATGAAGTTGCATTGCATCTATCTTATATCGCATGGGAAACTAATTCAGTAATTCTTACATTTCCACTAGATGAAATGAACAGTCTGAATTAGTACTTTTTTTTTAAATCCTTCAAGTTATTTTCCCGCGGGAAGATGATCTGTTTCACCTTCATCATTAGACCTATATATCTATATGCACAACTACTGGGGTTGGGGGTTGGTCGGCCTCGTACCTGATGGCTAAGTCGCCCTAGGCCCTTAGCGGCGAGCACTCTGTTATACGACGCCAGGGCATAGCATGCGACATCACGAGGATCCAAAGGCATCTTCCCCTTTCTGGTCTGGTCAGGTAACTTGGAATCGCCAGCATGCAAGCCCCTCCTACTTACCTATTCTATGAACAAGCCTTGGGCAGGCGTTCGATCGGCGGCGGTCCTATGTCTTCAGCAACGAGAGCATGACCGGCCGCAGATGAATCGAGCGCAATGACGAATGGGCGAGAGTCAGATGATCCATCAGACTTTTCACTTACACTACAAGAAATCAAGGAAACTGCAACGGATTATAGCGTTGGATTGGATCAGTGAAATTTAGCGACGGACAGGTCGTTTTAGCGACATTTAGATACGAACTGCGCTTTAAGCTCAGTTCGTCCCTTAGTTGTCCCAATCCGACATCTATTAGCTACGGATACATACAGACGAGGATCAACTTCTTTTTCCCCATTTCTTCAGTGTAATTTATTTTCTTCACTCCCGAAACTCCCCCAAAAAATTCCAACATTCGAAGCTCGTTGAGCAAGGAACACGGGTGGCCATTCAGTTTTACCCCCCTTTGGCCATTTATTTTGGAATTGAAGAGTATTATCTAAAACCCTAACTTTCTTAAATTTTGAGAACTTGGTAATTATTTTTGATTATTCGTATGTTTATTTTTAGTTTCTACTAGATTGTTGTACACATATGAAGTATTGGATTAAGTTTGAACCTGGTAATTTGATAGATATGTGGTAAAATTGAATTGTAAGTATATGATGTTTGGATGCATGGTGTTTAATTTGATATTTTTTTACATGTACTAGAATTAGGAAGATTTGGTTGATCGTTTGGAGACCTATTTGAAAAAAAAAAAAAAAAATAAAATTGCATGTGATTTGTGACGTTAAAATTAATAGCTCGTTTTTAAATATATAGGTAAGTCATCCAATAAATCCCGATCATTCATGGATGTATAATTGCTTTGTCGATGGCCACATTCATGCTAGTTTTGCAGAAGGCGTAGAAGCCTTAATTGCATTTGCATTGACACATCCACTTGTGTGAGCAATGGGATAATAAAGTGCCCTTGTAGTGTAAAAAAATGTAGGAACAAGAATTGTTTGCCTCCTACAATGGTAGTGGAACACTTGGCACATTATGATGGTCCGTGCCTCAGTATGAGGTATGGAGTTGTCATGGTGAGTAGATAACACCATCATTCATGCAATATGATCAAACTAGGAGACGGCGAAGAAAGTAGGGCAATGAGAGAAATGTCGTAGTACTCAAAATACGCTTGAATCTGATGATTATCACGATGATCGGTTCCCTAAGATGGTACATAATAATCTAGCGAGCCCATATTTTATGGACACTAGTGTCATTGAAACCGAGAGTGAGAATGATCGAGGAGCCACCAAATCCCGATCGATAAGGTGTTCTTTGACTTGTTGGAAGCGACGAAGAAACCGATTTGGCTAGGGTGCACAAGGCACACCGAGTGTCTTTGTTGGCTCTGTTTTATTATGTCTTGTAAGGTCGATGGTGGCCAATATGAAGAAAGCTTTAGTAGTTGGGTGTAGGTGTTATTAATTAAAGTGTTGCCCTCAACCCAACGTAACATTGTGCCAACCATCTATCACCAAGCCCAAAAGAAGATGAAAGGGATGGGGCTACCTACGGAGAAGATAAACTATTGTCTGGATATGTGCATGATCTATTGGAGTGGGGGATGTAGATCTTTCGACTCAAGGAGGTTGGGAGCCATGTAGGTGATCGACTTACCAACGAAACAGGTTCAGCCCCAAGGCAATAGTTCGTGCCAAGATGAGCTATGTCAATCCCAGCTACTCTCGGGTCGTCCCCTACGACGAAGAAGAAGTCTTTTAATTCTCCGAGGGGGGTTGTCATTGTTGTCATGATGAACATGTATTTTACACTTTCATTCGAGTCTTTTTCCCCAATTTAGCTATCCTCTAGGTTAATTTAGCTTATATTTTAGTGCATTTTATTAGAATAGTGTCACGTTTCCCTTTTTTTCTTTGCATTTTCCAGGAATTAGGTGAAAAACGTACTTTTGGTGGGCAAATATGGTGAAGAGAATGAAGTTTTGGTGCTTCTTGGTCATCCGTGGTGTATCTAGAAGTTTCCAGACGAGTTTTGAGGCCTAGGGGACGCGTTTCAAGGCTTAAAGGTCACTAGAAGGCAAAATCGAGTCCAAAAAGGAAACCAAAACCAAAATCTCGCTGGCCACCGACACTGCAGGTCCCGAGCGGTTCGCCCGGGAGGTTTCGACAAGTATATATAGTTTCGCCTATTTTAGTCGTTTTTCATACCTTTTCACCTTATTTTGAGAGACAAATTCTCCAGAGCTTGTTCTGGGAATTATTTGATAGTGTATATGTCCTAGAGACAGTCCTTACTAAGGGCATGGTGCCCTTATAGAGGGCATATATGTACTATTACACAGGTCAACGTAATATAATATATGTTTGTTGCATTTTACTATTGAGTATCGCTTTCATATTTATATTACACCAGGCTGCAGCATGTCATATCTTTATTACTGTCTGTATTGATATTAAACATGTCCCCTCGGATAGATGACCGATCACATAAATAGTTGGAGCTATGTGAGTTATCATCTATCCCAAACTCTCCCTAGTCGAGGTTCATCTCGGATGTGGGGGTCTGAATGAACCAGACAAGACTAGTATGCGTGGAGGTTATACTTGTTGGAGCAAGTGTGAGCCGATCCCACGGCCACGGAACGGATTGTTGGACAATCGAGAAACGTTCCCATAACTGCGCATAGTTGTTCGAAGAAGCTTTATCGAACAATGGAAGTACCCACCGGACACTCCCATCGATGTATACTCTACACCGAAGTGTCTATGGGAACCGGTGAGTGGTCGAAAGAGTGATGCCATTCGTCCTTTGTACTTGCAGGACTTTATCATCACATTTGTTGCCCCATATCTTTGGTGGACCCGTCGATGTCAGCTCTGAATAAGCAGCTGACCTAAGACACGATCCAGGATTATGGCTAAATACAAATGGGGGTGATAAGTGATTCTGTGAAGGATTCATCTCTCAAGTGTAGCACAGGAGAGCACTGCTCATAGTCTGCATAGTTGTGTTGGTAAAGTCACTGGCCAGTGCAAATGATATATTATGATGGTCATAAGTATATCTTAACCAAGCAACTCCCTGAGACGCCCGTGGATGTATTATTGGGATAGACACTTCATCGATCCTAGATACATTCGAGCAAGTCAGATGAAGGGACGTTACCATCGCCGCGTTGAGCGCGACAGGCTTCGCAACGAAAGGGTTAGCTTTGAGAAACCTCTTAAACGTCCTCACGTATTAATATTGCAAATGAAACCGTCTAGGAATTCCATGTTGCCTAGTCTAGGACTTGCTTAATATGGTGAGGCCCTATGGGTCACACTATGTGGTGATTCAGTCTATCAGAATATCCTTGAAGATGGAATCGCAATTAATTTGGAATTAATTGTGATTGATGAATTATAATTGATTTGGAATTAATTATAATATTTCGTGGCACAATTAATGATTTGGAATTATTAATTGAATTGGCTAATTAATTGTATTTTATGTAAATACAATTAAAGATTATATTTTGGAAATATAATGGAGGTTTGATTGAAAAGGATATGTTAATTTAGAATTAACATATGCACTTGGGCAAAATCTACTTGGAGTTTGAATTGCCTTAGAAATATAAGTGAGTCCCAAAATTGGGACCCACCTCCCGTAGGACAAGGCGCGCGCGCGCTGATGGATAAGGGGAAGGAGTTCGACTCCTTCCTCTATTAGAAGTCCAAGGGATAAGTTAGATTTTCCTGATTGAGTTTTAATTTGATTGGGAATGAATATGGACTTGATATTGGTTTCCTTGTGCGATAAGAATTAGATTCTTATTCCTTTACGAAGTCTAATTGCTTATGCTTTAGGCTTCTATAGACTACTATATATAGTGGACTATTAGAGAGCTTTATACACAGTTTTGAACATAGTTTCAGACATAGACTTTCACAGTTATTCTACCCAGTTTTCTTAGAGAAAATAAAAGCTCTCCCCTCCTCCCTTAGCCACCCGCGCGCGCCACCTCTCCGGAGGAATCGCCGCCCTGTCTTCTTGGTCACACAAAGAATATCCTAGCATTCTTCCGATAGGCTGTTCATCCGTGGATACCAAGGTTGAGGTTCTAGGAGCTGGAAACTAACTCTTATTGTCTTGCAGATATAAGGAGCATTGTAGATATCTTCGACTTCGACGAAGGAGAAGATACACCGGAATATTACGAAGACTTGGAAGTTGCTTTGGAAGTAAGGTTAGTCTTCTAATTGACGTGTTTATATATATACGACATATGCATAATCAATTAACCTGTATGTTAAGAAAATTTTTGAAATTCCGCTGCGTACCCTAGGGGTAACTCTGATCGTATTTTCTTACAGTGGTATCAGAGCCAGGTTAATTGATTACGTATATACGTATATATATTGTATGATTTTGTAGATATGTGGATGCAATTGATTCTATTATAAATTCGATTTTCAAAAGTTTTGTTTTTTATATAAATTTAGAATTTATATTTTTTCAAAAAAATAAATAAATTAAATATATATATTTTCGGACCGGGCCGCCTGCGCGACGCCGGCTGCAGCAGGCGCCGTGCCCGCGGCACGGGCGCTAGGCGCCCGTGTGCCGCGGGCAGCCTGCGGACGCAGGCGCCCGGCGCCTAGGGCGCCTGCACCCGAGGCACCGGTGCCCGCGTGCCGCGGGCGCCGGTCGCCGGACCGCGGCGCCGGTACCCGCGTTTAAAAAAAAAAAAAAAATTATATATATTTTCGGGTTGGACCCAAAATCGAATTTTTGAATGTTTTGAGGATTGAATTTTATATTTGGAATATAAATATGATTTAATTGTAATTGTTTTAAACTATAGGGGTTAAATTTAATTAGTATAAAGTTAAAGGGATTATTTGTAATTTATTAATTTATTATTTATTGCAAATTAGTCCTTCTACTTTTGAATTTTAGATTTAACACCTCTAAGGTTTTTAAAATTACAATTAAGTCCTTCGGATTTTCGAAAATTGCTACTTGGTCAATAGAATTTTCGATTATTCAATCTAGTCCAAATTTTCAATTATTTCATAGAGATTATAAGTATGGGATTATAATTTTCATAATGAAATTATGAAGTCTTTTGTCATCCACATAGGCTACTACTTGTTTCATATGCTCTATATGCTATTGTTTGACAATGCATGTTTAAATACCATGTTTTTACATTCCGTTCGACCGCTATGCATGCGAGGGTAGGCGGCACCCTCTTATATGTCGGACCGAATATTTATGTATGGGTAGGCGGCACCCATTATGTGCTTGACCGCGTTTAGAACTAGAATGGATAGGCGGCATCCATTACATGTAGACCGTTCATGCATGATGGGTAGGCGGCGCCCTTATTTGTTTGTAGATGACTGATAACAACCCTCAAGCTACAAGCCCCAACCAATATAAGTACATAAATATATATATATATGTATGTATTTCTGAGATGCTTTCCATAGGGTGCTTTAATTCTGAACTTTCATTGCGTTTTTCTTGTATTGGCGATCTCGTCTTACAGAGTCGCAGTAATCGTCGGATTAGAGTAAGCCTATGGTTATGACTTACTGCATATTGTATCTAGCGACCTCGATAGGTACAATATGTAGGGCATCGTGTTAAATTAGATTTAACAACCAAGAGTTGCGTGACGCAATTGGATAGTATTACTAGTCCTACCGGTCATATTATGCTATGCAACCAGCCCCCGTTGGAGTATGGCATAATATGGATTTGGATCTTGACCACTACGGTAACTTGTTGGACATTACCCGTATGTTTGTTTTGGGGGCAAGCATATGTGAATATAGTGGGAGCTAAACAGCTAAAGGACCTTGTTGTTTAGTTATGTTGACTGTGTATTTAGAAATGATATTTCAATAGTTGATTTATTGTTTTCGTTCTATATTATTTCTCCTTAGGATATTAGATATGGCGAGTATCTCGCTCCGTGCTGTCTTGGAGAAGTAAATTTTAACCGGACCAAACTTCCTAGATTGGATCAGGAATATACGTTTGGTGCTGACGTACGAAAAGATTGAGTACGTCTTGGACGAGGTCATTCCCGTGTGCCCCGAAAATCAGACTGCCGATCAGGTTGCTGCTTGGAATCAAGCCAACAAGGCAAGGTCTGATAAGCATCTTGAGGATGCTAGATCCGCGCAGTGTATTATGCTGGCGGCAATGAGCAATGAGCTGCAGAGGCAACATGAAAGCATGTTGCCGTATGAGATGTTAAAACATCTTGAGTCGCTGTTTAAGACGACAGCTAGAAGTGTTGAATTTGATTTGATCAAAGACATACACAGATGCAAGCTCAGTGAAGGAGGGAACATGTCTGAGCATGTTTTCAAAATGATTGGTCTCTTTGAAAAGCTTGCTGATGCCGGCGTTAAGCTAGAGAACAAGATCATGGTGATCTTTGTCCTTCAATCATTGCCGAGTTCGTATTCGCAGTTCATCATTAATTACACGATGAATGCGAAGGACGTAACACTGCCTGAACTTCATAATCTGCTGAAGACATATGATCAAACTCTTCCTAAGAAGGAAAAGTCGATCATGCTTGTTGGGCAACCGTCTAACTCAAACCCGAAAGGCAAAGGTGCTAAGGGTAAGGGAAAGTCGGGAGCCAAGGCTAACACTTGGATTGATAAGCCTAAGCGTCCGAACCAGAAAAGGAAGTTCAAGAGAAGCGGAACGGTGCGCACAGATGAATGTCTTTTCTGTAAACAGAAAGGACATTGGAAGAAAGATTGCCCAAAGCTTAGGGCAGATCAAGCTAAGAAGTCATCGGCTTCTAGCTCAGGTATGTTTGTTATTGAAATGAACATGACTAATTTTGACTCCAATGGTTGGGTATTAGATACAGCCTGTGGCTCACACATTTGTAATAATGTATAGGAGCTAATTGATCACAGGCTAGTCAAGCGAGGTGAAATCGACTTGCATGTTGGGAACGACAATCCAGTTGAAGCCAAGCGCGTTGGACGCAGCAAGATAGATTTACCCTCAGGACAATGTTTAGAACTTAATAATGTTTATTTTGTTCCATCCATTGTCAGAAATATTATTTCCATTCCATTGTTAGACAATATGGGTTTTTCCTTTCGATTTGCGAATAATACTTGTTATTTTTCATTAAATGATCAGTATTATGGAAAGGCTCGCTTGGTGAATGGTTTATATATTTTGCAAAGTAGTCTACCTTTATTTCAATTACATAACAAACAACCGTCTTCAAGAAAGAAGAATAATCCATCTTATCTATGGCATTGTCGGCTAGGCCATATCAATGAAACACGGATTCAAAGACTAAGGAAGTTGGACTACTTAGAACCATTTGATTTTGAATCATATGGTACATGTGAATCTTGTGTTAAGGGTAAGATGACGAACAAACCTTTTGTTGGACAAGGTGTTCGTGCCACTCGCTGCTTAGAGCTCATACATACCGATGTATGTGGACCGTTTAAAGTCCATGCGCGTGGGGGTTATCCTTACTTCGTTACCTTTACTGACAATTTCTCAAGGTATGGATATATTTATCTTATGAAGAATAAATCCGAGACCTTTGGGAAATTCAAGGAGTTTAGGAACGAGGTCGAGAATGAATTGAACCTAAGGATAGTCACTCTTCGATCAGATCGAGGAGGTGAATACCTTAGTGAAGAATTTATCGGTTACTTGAAGGAGAATGGGATTCAATCGCAATGGACTCCTCCTGGAACACCACGGTTAAATGGTGTGTCTGAGAGGAGGAATCGAACCCTGTTAGACATGGTAAGATCAATGATTGGATTCTCAACTCTTCCAAAGTATCTGTGGGGATATGCACTACAAACTGCAATCTACATTTTGAACCGTGTACCATCTAAATCAGTGGAGAAAACTCCTTATGAGTTATGGAAGAGAAAGAAGCCTTCACTAGGCTATCTTAGACCTTGGGGCTGTCCTGCGATAGTCAAGCTGATGCTCACTGATAAGTTAGATGCCAAGGGTGTCAAAGTATATTTCATAGGCTATCCTCGTCAGACGAGAGGCTATGAATTCTATCATGTTGAAGATCACAAGGTGATCGTGTCTAGAAACGTGAAGTTTTTAGAAGCTGAATACCTCAAAGAAGAGAGGTTAGATGATATGATAGATCTTGAAGAAATTCAAGACTTTGACATGCGCGAACATGAGGTCTCAAAATCTTCTGATTTGGACTCAAGTTCAGTGGGAGCTTTCGAAGCAGACAAGGGTGATGATATGACAATTGCTAGGCATGTCATAGTCAGTGGGAGTCCTGTGATTAGATCAACAGTTGAAACCACACCAATAGAACCCGTTGTCAACCAACCTGTGCAACAAGTTGCACAAGAGCAGCCTCCCGCAAGGGAACAGGGTCGCGCCCAGCGACCGGCTGCATCAGTACCCACTGATAATGTTCGTGTTACACGAAGCCAGAAAAGAAAAGCACCAGAACAAGTCGAGCTCCATAGGTCCGAAGAGGATCCTAAAAGGACCTCAGAAGCAAAACCTTATGATAGAAGACATCAGTGAACTTGATGTCGGTTTATCAGATCGGGAAGATCCCGAGACCTACAAAGAGGCAATAATTGATATTGACTCAGACAAATGGCAAGAGACCATGGAATTAGAAATGGATTCAATGTACCAGAACCAAGTTTGGAACTTGGTAGACTTTCCCAAGGGGTTAGACCAATTGGGTGCAAATGGGTCTTTAAACGAAAGACAGATGCCGATGGCAATGTACAAACGCACAAAGTAGGCTTGTGGCGAAAGGCTACACGCAAAGGTATGGCATTGATTACGATGAAACCTTTTCACCGGTAGCAAAATTGAAGTCCATTCGAATTCTACTTGCGATAGCTGCCTACTATGATTATGAAATCTGGCAGATGGATGTAAGTTTCATAGGCACGGGACAACCATTCGTATTCTAACATGTTTCATTGCGTCATCACTGACTAGGTCCAGGTAGAGAATGTTACGAGAGACTATCTTGTTTAACATAGTGCATATGTGAATGTGTATGAGTCAATCAAGACATTCTTCAACCAAAATCCATGTTATGATTTGTATGGTCATTGTTCATAAGTTTTTGATAGATTCAATAGATTAGTTCATTTCATTTGGCATGAGACTCCACTTTGTGTGTTGCATTGGTTTTTTGCATTAGAGTCTAGCTAGTTGCTTGAGGACAAGCAAATGTTTGGTTTGGGGAGTTTGATGAACGTGTATTTTACACTTTCATTCGAGTCTTTTTCCCCATTTTAGCTATCCTCTAGTTAATTTAGCTTATATTTTAGTGCATTTTATTAGAATAGTGTCACGTCTTTTTCTTTGCATTTTTCAGGAATTAGGTGAAAAACGTACTTTTGGTGGGCAAATATGGTGAAGAGAATGAAGTTTTTGTGCTTCGTGGTCATCCGTGGTGTATCTAGAAGTTTCCAGACGAGTTTTGAGGCCTAGGGGACGAGTTTCAAGGCTTAAAGGTCACTAGAAGGCAAAATCGAGTCCAAAAAGGAAACCAAAACCAAAATCTCGCTGGCCACCGACACTGCAGGTCCCGGGCGGTTCGCCCCGTGCCAGGCGGTTCACCTGGCACCGGGGGCGGTTCGCCCGGGAGGTTTCGACAAGTATATATAGTTTCGCCTATTTTAGTCGTTTTTCATACCTTTTCACCTTATTTTGAGAGACAAATTCTCCAGAGCTTGTTCTGGGAATTATTAGCATAGTAGACTCTTTTTCTTATTGATTTGGAAGCTTAAGCATAGAGATTGGACATCTTTGATTCTCGATTCTTGCTTGTGAGTTAGCAATTCACCGGAGATTGACAACCTTCGTTGGTAACTTGTATCTCACGATTTTACTGCTTTTATTTATTCAATTCAACATGTTTTCATTGATTCTTGATTTGATTATGCTTGTTGATTGCGATTTATACATGAGTAGCTAAATCTAAGGTTGGTGATAGTATGTGAATTCATAGCTAGGGTTCTTAATTATGCATGAGTGGCTTCGCGCGTTTAAGACTTGATTTATTGTTTTATTTCTTTGATCTATCTAAGCCATCTATCTTCGTAGATTAATGTTAAATTGAAAGAAACACTAGGACAATTCATGATCATAGATTTCTATACAAACTTCAAGTACTTCATGTGTAATTAGAACCCGATGCTTAGAACGATCATATTATCACTAACTTCCATCATAATTGATAAGAAAAACCTTTGCTAAAATCGTTTTCTGATTTTATATTTTAAGTTAAATTAGTTAAAGCTAGTTATAGTCCTTAGAGATCGACACTCGGGGTTATCTTACTTCTACACTACGTGCCTTGGTTTTCGTTGTAGTTGTGAGTTGCCTTTGACTAAAAATAAATTTATTTGATTAATTGAGTCTGACATTCTCGTTCATCATGTCACCCCTGTAGTTGAGGGCATTGATGTTGTTTGACATGCGAACAAAAGGAAAAAGAGAGCGAATAATAAATACACGAGTCGCTATCAAAACCCAAAGGGCGCCAACAATTCAAAATAATATCACAAAAGACGCTATACGGCCTACTAATTATGCGCGCACATGAAGGAAACAAGGGTTTTCGTAAAATAGAACATGTGGCAAGGTAATGTTATATTGGCAATTAATTTTTAGAGAGTGATAGTTTGACAATAATTTTTTTACAAGATGATAATTTGACAATAGATTCATTGCAGCACAATCATGACGATCGATGATTGGAAGACCAAACATCCCAGCGAGTAGCACCTAATTGTACAAGGTGGATAACGATCGACATACTACCCGCCCTAACGACGACATACTTGCCACAAAATCCCATTGAAGGAGGCCATGTTCTATTAGAACAATCCTACCGGAGCAACTCCTCGGGCAATAAGAGATCCATCAATAGCACCATCACACTCCTTCAAAATTATGTGGGATCTCAACAACGGCAATGAGCACGACCCCTAAATGATCAGATATTCTACAATGACAAGGATTGTTACCTTAATTTTAGTTTAATTAGTTTCAGTTAGTTTTGCCAACATTAATGTTAGTCTATTAGCAAATCTGAAGTCTGAAGTGAACAATAAGAATATAATTGAGGAGTTATAAGTGTAGTCGAGTGGTAAGGGTGCTGGATTAGCACATGAATTAATGTCGCGGGTTTGAATCCGACGGAGGCATAAGGTTAGTTTATATGTATTGGAGTTAAAAAGGTCGGTATAGGTGTAGTGTAGGTAGTATAGTTAGATTTGACCGTTTCAAATAATAATAAAAAAAAGATCTCTAACTTTTTAGGTACCTCTTAGCGTCTCTTAGTAATAAGTAGACTCCCTTAGAGCAACAATAACATTTTAGTCCACAAATTTGACCAAAGTACAATTTAGGCACGGTTCATATTTTCCAAATTTGCTCCCCCAAATAAGCCCTACCTTAAAAATAAAAAAAATAAAAAAAATGAGGAAGAGTTTGATCGGAGTAGCAGCTCCGATCAGAGTTGGCGGAGCAGATTTGGTGCAGCTAAGCTCCACTAGAGTAGGTGGAGCTCGAGCTACGCCACCCACGGTGGAGCTCGCTCCACCACACTATAGTTTAAATTGATTTTTTGCCTTTCTTTTTGGGTTTTATTTAAATAAAAAAAAACTATATTTGGACTTAAGGGCAATGGAAAAATTGTAAATAAGTATGATTCATTTTTGTTTCTTGTTTTTTTTTACGAAGAGTAAGATTCAATTCAAAAAACTGCATTTTTTTTACCTGAAATGTTATTGTAGAAATAACGAGGTTATTTTTGTTATTGGACTTTTTTTTTCCCTCTTTTGATATTTTCTAAAACAAAATAGAATATAATTTGAAAGTACAGTAATTAATTTGGGACGAAAATAAAAGTTGAATTAGCAGCATCCAGATTCCAGGCTTGTAGGCTGTAGCCACGTGAATCTTTCTATAGCATAACGCCAAATCAAAGACAATAACACGCATAATTAGAAAAACATTTAAAACAAAAACCAAACAATTATTTATCCATCGCGAGCCACGCGAGGCATAAGTTGAGCATAAAAAGCGCATTGTCAGCCTCAATTACCTCACCTTGCTAACCTGCGCCACCACCATCATCACCATCACCAAAATGGCCGCAATGACCTCTCTCCAATTCTCCCGCATCTTCACCCGCTCCCAAATTCCCTCGCCCGAGCCTAGACTTTTCCGCCAGCGTAAACCTTCCGTTGTCCGATGCTCCACCGGCGAAGAAGCGGAGTTCGACGCCAAGGTCTTCCGCCACAACTTGACAAGGAGTAAGCATTACAATAAGAAAGGCTTTGGCCATAAGAAGGAGACTCTCGAGCAAATGAGCCTGGAGTATACAAGTATATCTCGATTTTACTGTTTTTGGACTCTCTGCTTACTCCTGTTTGACCTTGTTGTTGTTGAAATTGATTCGATGAAATGTTTGCTCGTTAATTAGGAACTTATACTGTTGAAGTGAAAATTGAGCTTTCGATTATCAATTCAAACATCTGAATAGGTTTTGATTGTGTTGTTTACGAGTCTCTCTATGATTGACCTTGTTGAGATTGATGATCGATTCTGCTTCGGATTCTCAATTTTCATGAAATGTCGCTTTTACATGTTTATTTACCTAATTTTATTATTTACTTAAATTGTTTATGATTGTGTTGCTTATGAGTTTCTATGAACTGCTGTGGATTCTCAATTTTGATGAAATCTGCATTACTATTTAATGTATGATAATTGATTTGTGAAATTATATTGTTCGAGTTAGTGTACTTACTTTCTGGTTGCAATTTGAGCTTCCGATTATCAACTTAAACATCTGGATAGGTTATGATTGTATTGTTTAAGAGTCTCTATGATTGACCTTGTTGAGATTGATGATCGATTTTGCTTTGGATTCTCAATTTTCATGAAATGCCGCTTTTACATGTTTATTTACCAAATTTTATTGCTGAAGCTATTTTACTTACTATCTTAAATTGTTTATGATTGTGTTGCTTATGAGTTTCTATGAACTGCTGTGGATTCTCAATTTTGATGAAATCTTCATAAATTTTTGATGTATATGATGAGTGATTTGTGAAATTATATTGTTGAAGTTAGTGTAGTTACTTTCTGGTTGCAATTTGAGCTTTCGATTATCAGCTTAAGCATCTGGATAGGTTATGATTGTATTGTTTACGAGTCTCTCTATGATTGACCTTGTTGAGATTGATGATCGATTCTGCTTTTTGGATTCTCAATTTTCATGAAATGTCGCTTTTACATGTTTATTTACCTAATTTTACTGCTGATGCTAATTTACTTGCTACCTTCGGAGTTCGGACGGTAATTTCAGCATTCGATCATCAACTTAAATTGATTATGATTGTGTTGCTTATGAGTTTCTATGACACTGCTGTGGATTCTCAATTTCGATGAAATCTTCATTTATTTGATGTATATGATAAGTGATTTGTGAAACTATACTGTTCAAGTTAGTGTACTTACTTTCCGGTTGCAATGAACTTTCGATTATCGACGTAAACATCTGGATAGGCTGTGATTGTATTGATTACGAGTCTCTGATGGCTTCAGGTGACATCATCAAGACTTTGAAGGAGAACGGGTTTGAGTACACATGGGGAAATGTTACCGTGAAGCTTGCAGAGTCTTATGGATTTTGCTGGGGAGTTGAGCGAGCTGTCCAGATTGCTTATGAAGCTAGGAAGCAGTTCCCAACTGAGAAGATTTGGATCACTAACGAAATCATTCACAACCCCACTGTTAATCAGGTCTCTTGTTCCCTCTCTTTATTCAAAAGTGTCACTTGTTTCACACATACGGGGTTAGAGCCGGAAAGAATAAATGTGTATGTTGTTCTCTGACGACTTTTATATTGCTTGCTGGTCATTTCCTCGGTAATGTTGATTACTTACTTGCTTACTGAATTGTGTACTGTTTTGTTATGTTCGTTGGTGAGAAACTGAGTATTTCACAAAGAAATATGTGTCTTAATTGTGTACTGTTTGGTAATGATCTTTTGTGAGAAACTGAGAATTTCACAAAGAAATGTGTTTGAGTTCATGTGCATCATATAATATGCTCATAATTTTCTGTGGTTATGTTTGCATTAAGTTTATTGCAATGAGTTAATATGTTGCCTATTTGCATGCTTGGACAATTGCTTGTGGTTAATATAATCATATTTCCGCACACTAGTTTCTATGGTGATAGTGTTTACCTTTTTCTCCTTTCACCCTGAACGTAGATAGGTGCAGCAGATGTTCCCTGCACATGTAAACTTGTACAAATTCACCTCCTTCACCCCCTGCTGATTGGTTTACTATATGTCCTTTCTTCTTGCTACCTGTATTTAGAGGACTTGCTTGTGTGTTTGTCTTTCACTGACTTGATGTTTATAACGGGAAAGAAGAGATGAACATCAGTAAAACTGATTCACAACTACAAAATTTTCATTACCAGAGACTTGAAGAGATGGAAGTAAAAAACATCCCTCTCAATGATGGCAAGAAACAGTTTGATGTTGTTGATAAGGGCGATGTTGTTGTACTGCCTGCTTTTGGAGCTGCTGTGGATGAGATGTTTATTTTGGATCAAAAGAATGTTCAAATAGTTGATACAACTTGCCCATGGGTATCTAAGGTAAATTCCTTATCGATAGAATTTCTGGGGAAACTATTTTTTGTCTCTTTCAATTTGGTAATAGTTTTCGATCTTCATCATGAAGGTATGGAACAGCGTTGAAAAACACAAGAAGGGTGATCACACCTCAATCATCCATGGTAAATATTCTCATGAAGAGACCGTGGCTACAGCTTCTTTTGCAGGAAAATATATCATTGTCAAGAACATGGCAGAGGTATATTTAATTTCTACATGTTTTATTTGTTCTAATTTTTTTTGCTTTTGTTTCTGTCTTGGATATTTTCCCCCTCCAAATTAAATATCATAGCATGGAATTGCAGGCAACATATGTTTGTGATTACATTTTGGGTGGTGGACTTGATGGATCTAGCTCAACCAAAGAGGCATTTCTGGAGGTTGGTTATTATATACTATATGGTCTTCTTAATTCTTAAGTAGGCTTCTGCTTCATGTTTACAAGTACTTTGTTCCTTTGCAGAAATTTAAATATGCAATATCCAAGGGATTTGATCCAGACATGGATCTTGTGAAAGTTGGTATTGCAAATCAGACTACCATGTTAAAGGGGGAAACAGAAGACATTGGTTAGTCTATATTGAATATTGATGCCATCTTTTAGTCAGTATTGATGCCATCTTTCCGTCCGTCGAACAAAACCTCAAAGAATATTTAAATGTTTTATTCTGCAGGAAAATTAGTTGAGAAGACCATGATGCAGAAGTTTGGAGTGCAAGCTATCAACAACCACTTCATGAGTTTCAATACAATTTGTGATGCAACTCAAGTAACACTCCACTCCAAGCTCAATTTGTCATACAGTGATGTTGTAAATGTTATCTTGTCGTTAATTTTTTTCAACATTTATGGCGAGTGAAATAATTTCAATAAGGACTCACGTTTTTTCACCCGAAATAACTGAACCCCCAAACCACCACCACCACTAAAAGAAAAAGAAGGAAAATAGTAATTGAGTGCATGTTTGTCTTTGGCCATCATTGAATTTTATCTCTTGAGATGAGACAATTTTTTTATCAAATAATGTATTTTTTGAATTACCTCCCAATGATCCACAATTTGGCTGATCCTTTCATCATTTCTTGTTCTTCTTAGGAGCGTCAAGATGCCATGTACAAACTGGTCGATGAAAAGCTTGATCTTATTCTAGTTGTAGGTGGATGGAACTCGAGCAACACGTCACATCTTCAAGAAATTTCTGAGGAGCGTGGAATTCCATCATATTGGATTGACAGTGAGAAAAGAGTAGGACCTGGAAACAAAATAAGTTACAAGTTGATGGTATGTGTCTGTTGATTGTGAGTAATTAATATCTGTGAAAACATAATTTGATTGCTGAAATGGTTCTGCTCAACAGCATGGTGAGTTGGTTGAGAAAGAGAACTGGCTACCGGAGGGTCCTGTCACGATTGGCATAACATCTGGAGCATCCACTCCTGATAAGGTGAGTCTGCAAATTTTGGTTTACAGTTTTTCTTTGCTGTCAACCTTCGTAGTGCATGTATGGTTTTAAGCATATATTTGTCCATTCTAGAAGTATCATCCTTATAGATTAGATTTCTTGTCTATGGTGTATTTCTTCATAGTAATGTTATATGCTCTCAGAACTCTACTTGAGACTTTTTTCATAAACACCGAGAAATTTTGTAAATTGTAACATAGAATTGGGTAATTTATGTATAAACCAATCCCTGGAGTATCTGTTGTGTTTTCCAAGGAACTATAGCACGCTATCTCTACCAATAATGGACATATATAGCAATTCTTCAAGTTTCTCCAAACCAAATCACAGTGAAGAGTACGATAATATTTTCTACGTTGTGTTTCTGTCCATTTAACATGCACCGTTTCAACATTCCTGTGATCTTGTGAATGCAAATAAGTGTCTGCTTACAATGACCCTTGGTATAAATCATTCTACATTTTGTGTATGGTGTTTCTCATCGGAACTCAGGTCCACGGAACTTTCCCTTTCTCCGCGTAGATAGAGTATTGACTGTAACTCTCATCTCCTTGTGTGTTTTTATGATCTGGTCTAGGTTGTGGAAGATGTTCTTAAAAAGGTTTTCGATCTAAAGCGGGAGGAACTGTTGCAACTGGCGTAGGTTATGCCTGCCATATATATTGCTTACATAACCGTTTCAGAAACGGCTGAATAGTTAGGTTATCAAAAGAATCAGCAGAATATTTTCTGGCACCATGTTACATAGTGACCATATGTATGTAGAAATTATGATTGGCATGTTGTGTTGTATACCATATACATATGTTGTTTGTAGAACCCTGAGGATTAAACCCTATTCTGGATGGATGGATGAATATACAATTACAGTGAAAGTATGTTTGCATGGGAAAATTGCACTCCACCATCAATATAAAGTGCAACTTCATGTTGTTTAGTGCTCATTGGCTCGGCTGGACTTTTTCCTACCTGCATTCAAACAAAGTGTGCCACATAGCTACGATGTTTATATCCCATGGCTTATGTGTGGAATGAATAAAATTTGATACTGAACTTAATAGATTTGAGTTGAACTAAACTTAATAAATCTAAATTGAACTTAATTAATCTGAACTGAACTGAATTTGAAGTATAAATTTTAACTAAGAGTATTCACAACAGATTTCCTATAAATTTTTTTCTAAAATAGTTTTAAACTTCGCAAATTCTCAGGAAAGACGGTCTTTAATATAGACGGGACCTTTTTGCAATTTACCAACTAAAATCTCGCTACCCATTTAAAAAACTCGGGATCCGGATTTATGACCCGGTTCCTTATTCGGGTTATAAGCAGATATTAACCAAAAACGGCTTCTTTCTCTTTTCTTTTTTTTCTCGCTCTCAGTTCGATCGTGGGTTGTCTCTCTCTCTACAATTGGGGTTTTTTCAAGCGGTTTTGCGTTCGATTGACGGTTTTGAAGCGATTTTCATCTTCATCGACGGTTTTGCAGCGGTTGTTTGGTGTATTTAAGTTCGATTTTGTGCTCCATTGAAGGTATTGTTCTCCATTGAAGTTTTAGGTCGTTTTTTGTTTTCTGGATGTGGTTTTCTTTATTTTTCTGTGATTTTGTAGTAGTATTGTGTTTGTTTTATGCTCGTTTATGTGTGTGATGTTTAGTAGTAGTTTTATTTTTGTTTTTTGTTACTCAATTGTTCGAATTTTGCTTATACATGGTGGTTTCTGTTTGATTTTTTTTGCTTATACGTTGTGGTTTTTGTTGTCTGTTGTTGTGCTCCATTGAAGGTATTGTGCTGCATTGACGTTTTATGTCATTTTTTTCTTTTCTGGATGGAGTGGTATTGGTTTTCTGCATTGACGTTTTCTGTGTTTTTGTAGTAGTATTTTTGCTTTGTTGTTTGTTTTTGTGCTTTGTAGTAGTATTGTGATTGTGGTTTTCATGGTGCTTTGTTCCTTATTTTTGCTTTGTTTGTGTGTTAGATATGGATGGTGATAATAAAAGGAAGACGCGATCTACTACATCTGCTGCTACTGCTGTGAATAAACCAAGCACAAGGACGCGAGCTCCTTCTGGTGCGAAGAAAAATGCAAGTCCAAGTGGTGGTTTAGTTTACAAGAGAAAGAAGACATCTCCTGACTCATTAAAAGGTTTTTGCGTTCTGTTTTGTTATGTATTTTGAATAGATTTTTTTGATATCATTTGAAGTTTGTGTCATATCATGGGAAGTTTATGTGATATCATGGGGTCTTTTGATTATATCATGGGGTTTATTTGAAATATTATGGCATATTCAGTGTATTTTTTGTGTGTATTTGATATTAATAGAAATATGATCATGGGGTTTACTGTGATTATGATGGGGTATATTGGTTACATCATGGGGTTTTCTACTTGCTTTTTTTGATTCTGGTAATTGTATTTTTTTTTTTTTTTTTTTTTTTGGGATTATGGGGTCTTTTGATGATATTATGGGGTCTTTTGATGATATCATTGGGTCTTTTGGGGATATTTTGGAAGTTTTTGTGATATTATGGGGAAGTTTGTGTGATATTATTGTATGTTTTGAGTACATCGTGGTTTCTTTTTTTGATTTGGTGTTGTTTTCTGTTTTATCATTAGAGATGGTTGTTGATATGCGCCGGACTAGAGCTGTTTCAGCTACTTCTTTTAAGCCAGGGTCCAGTTCAAGTGATGCTTTGAAGAAGAGTAATAAAAGGAAGCAACCTACTGAGTCTGATTCTGGTAAGTCTATGCATTTGTTTTGAAGATCATGGGGTCTTTTGATGATATCATGGGGTCTTTTGATGATATCTTGGGGTATTTTGGAGATATTATGGCATATTTAGTGTAATTTCTGTGTGTATTTGATATTAATAGAAATATGATCATGGGGTTTATTGTGAATATCATGGGATATATTAGTGACATCATGGGGTTTTCTACTATGTTTTTTGATTCTGTGAATTGTATCCTTTTCTTTTTGGATATCATGGGGTCTTTTGATGATATCATGGGGTCTTTTGTAGATATCATGGCATTTTTAGTGTAAATTCTGTGTGTATTTGATATTAATAGAAATATGATCATGGGGTTTATTGTGAATATCATGGGATATATTGGTAACATCATGGGGTTTTCATATGTTTTTTTTAATAATTTTTTTTTTTTTTTTTGTGTTGTAGATTTTGAGGGAGATAAGAAAAAGCGGCGTAAGAAGGGGAAAAGTTTTACTGCTGCTGAATTTGATAAGTTGTCGGAGAAGCAGAAGTCGTACTTGATTTGTGTTACTCTGCCTGGTGGTAGCGTGAGACATAAGAGGATGGAGGCTTATTGTCAGGCTGAGAAGTTGTTGGACTTGTTTGGAAAATTCAACACAGCACAATTGGATGCTGTAATTGATATAGGTTTTGGTGGTTTGCAGCACGTTATTGTACATTATCTGCCTAGGAAGTTTACTCCTTGGTTGGTGGAGAGGTTCGAGTATGAAAATTATTATATGGTGATTGGTGATGATAGGTTTCCTATAACCGGTGATGATGTTTACGATCTGTTTATGATCCCTCGTAATCCTGGTGTTGAGGTGCCTTTGGATAAAAAGTATGGTGATAAAGGGAAGTACATGAAGGAGATTATTGACAGTTGGACGTGGGCAACTGAACATAAAACCAAATCTGGTGAGGTTCGTTTGTCTACAGTTGCTGATCGGTTGGTTGAGTTAAAGGAGGCGGGGGATGAGTTCAAGAAGCTCTTTGTGTTGTATGTTTGTGGGGTGTTCTTGGCACCTTTGCCTGTAGCAGTTGTTGATCAGAAGCTGTTGCGAGCTGTTGAGAACGTTAAGAAGATTAAGACATATGACTGGTGTAGTTTTGTTCTTGACAGGCTCGGTTCTGCAGTTAGGAGTTTTAAAACTTCGGAGTTTAATGCTATGAGTGGATGCCTCTGGGTTCTTATTGGTTGTTACTTGGAGAGGTTTAGTGTGAGACAACGAGTTCAAGGTCGTGATCTCCCTTTGATTCAGCACTGGAATGATGGTCTGATATCGGAGAGGATCGAGTATGAGAAGAAGAATGGAGGTTTTGGTAAATTATTGCGTGATACCAGCTATCCTCTTACAAAGAGACTTCCTGGTCAAGGTGCTGTGTATTATGTTCCGAAGAAGGCTAGAGACGAATCTTCTGTTATGGTATGTTTTTTTTTTTTTTTTATTATTTTTATGTTAGTTGTGTGTACATGTTTTCATTGGATGTTTGTGTTATATCATGGGATATAACTTTGTTTTTATGGAAGTTTTTTATTATCAGAGAATTTGTAGTTACTGCATGTATAGGATATGATGATGTGTATAGTTGATATTATGGGGTATATAGTTGATATCATGGGGTATATAGTTGATATCATGGGGTATATTGTTGAATTTTTTATTATGTCAGAAATTGAAGTTACTGCATGTGTATAGAATTTCATGGGGTATGTAGTTGATATTATGGGGTATATAGTTGATATCATGGGGTATATGGTTGATATTATGGGGTATATAGGTGATATCATGGGGTATATTGTTGAAGTTTTTATTATGTTAGAATTTGAAGTTACTGCATGTGTATAGAATTTCATGGGGTATATGGTTGATATTATGGGGTATATAGTTGATATCATGGGGCTATATTGTTGATATCATGGGGTATATAGTTGATATCATTTTTTTTTCCTTCTTTACATACTTAGTGTTTTCTCACTGGTTTGCTTATTTGGCTTTTTTTATAGACTGCTGAAGAGTCTTGGAAAATATTCATGAATGATATTGAGAATGTTTCGCGTGCTCATCTTGAAAGGATGCAGAAGTGTGGTTCTGGTGGTCAGGAATTGGATGATGTACTAGAACCATCGCAGAGTTGGTTTACTCAAAGGTTTTATGATGATCCTATGCTTCATTCATTTGTTGGCAATGTTTGTGTTGAATTGAAGTCGAGGATTGGGGAGTCGATTAGAGCATCTCAGCATGATTCACCTAGTGATTCATTTGTTCCTGCCAATTTGAATGAGAGTCCGACTCAGGTTGATAATAATGAAGGAACCAGTGGTATGGAGAAGGAATTTGAATTATTAGATGATGTGTTGTATCCTGAGAAGCTGAAGAACATTGATGTTTCTTCTATAGCTAGAAATGTTGAGCTAGAGGTTAAGATGCAGGGTGGGATGCATGATGATAGTGATCAGAATACGGAAGAAATTGTTGAGGGTGATGGGACTTTGGTGACTGGGGGTGAAGAGCAGATTGTTTTTGAGAAGAAGGGAGGTGATAAGGAACATGCTGTTCTTGATATAGAGGAGCATGGTGGTGATCCAGATAATATAGTTGATAAAAATCTTGATATGAATGAGCTTGGTGGTGATGCAGTTAAGAAGGGTGAGAAAGAAGTTGATTTGGAGGAGCTTGGTGGTAATTCAGTGAACAAGGGGGAGAAGAAAGTTGATGTGGAGGAGGAAGTTGTTGGTGATGCAGTGAACAAGGGGGAGAAGGAAGTTGATGTGGAGGAGGAAGTTGTTGCTGATACAGTGAAAAATGTGGAGAAGGAAGTTGTTGTGGAGGAGGAAGTTGTTGCTGATGCAGTGAAAAATGTGGAGAAGGAAGTTGATATGGAGGAGCATGGAGGTTCTAAGGTTGATATGGCTGTTGTTGATGTAGAGAATCCTATGATTGGATCTTCAGGTAAGGAAGTTGATGAGGATCATGGTTCTGATGATAGTCAGAAGCTCATGGACGATGAAGTTTTGCTTCTACGTACTGGTAAGAAGGATATTCAAGGGATTGAGGTGGATTTAGAGGTTCGGACATTGTTCATTGATAGGTTCCCCAACTATTCTTTTCATGAACTTGGATGTTTTGATGATTGTGGTGAGTTTGATGATTCTCTTGTGTTGGGTTCTGCTGTTATGAGGGTGATTAAGAAGTATATAAAGGGCGTAAATGATATGAGATCTTACAGAAAAGAAGTGGCTGACTATTTGTTCTTCATAACTGAGGATAGCAGGTATTTTTTTATTTTTTTATTTTCTGTTTTTGTGTTCTACATTATATCATGGGATATTTAGGTGATATCATGGGATATAACTTTGTTATCATGGGTGTTTTTTTTATTACAGTTCATGTAACTTTTGTGTTTCCTTATATCATTTTTTTTTTTTTTAATGTAGGATCAAGGGAAAGTTTGTTGATATGGGATTAAGCTATTTCATGTATGGAGATAGCATTAGGACGTTGTGTCCTAAGAAGAGGATTTGCACAAGTGTTATTGATTGCTGGATCCGAAATTTGAATTTTACCGAGCTTATCCTCCGTCCTAAGCCAGGGATGCACCGAATGTGGTTATCAATCCATATTTCTGTATGTGTCTGACTGTTTTTTTTTTTTTTTTTTTTTCCTGCGCTTTGATGTTTGTCAATCAATTATTAATCGTAGTTAATCTGTTTTTGTAGCATCCATGGAGGAAGTTGGCTCATGTGTTTGATGAAGATGAAAATGAAAGACTTCAAAAGGAGCTTAGTGATAACAGTGTTAAGTTTAAGGACAAATATTTGTTCCAGATGTTAGAAATGATGTTCTACTCCTTCAGAAGTGTTCTTGGGCCAGGAGATGTTGATATTAGAAGTGTAAAACTGGTAAGTTACTATGTTTTTTTTATTAAGTTATGTTTTTTAATTTTTGAGGTCATGGTATATATTGTCTGATATCATGGGGTATATTAGTTAAATCATGGGGTATATTGTCCATATCATGGGGTATATTAGTGAAATTATGGAGTATATTGTCTGATATGATGTGGTACATTAGTGAAATCATGGGGGTATATTGTGTGATATCATGGGGTATTTTAGTGAAAACATGTGGTATATTGTCTGATATCATGTGGTATATTAGTTTTTTTGTGTTTCAGATCTTACTGTTGAGATCATGGGATATATATCCAACATCATGGGATATATTGTTGATATCATGGTATATTTGCTTTTTCTGTAGTTCTTTTTCCCGTTGATAGCTGGGAATCATTACACTTGCTATGTGGTGAATATGGAATTGAAGAGAGTGCAGTATCTTGATAATAGGAATACTGATCCATTGGCCGTTGAAAGTTTTTACATTGTGTTGGTAAGTTATTTTGTATCATGGCAAATTGATTATATCATAGCATAGTTTATGTTACAGTTCAATTTTTTAATTTTTTTTGTTGCCTTTTTTTCTCTTTTTGTAGAAGGAAGTTTTCACAGAGTGCCTTGTTGAAAATTCTTTGCGTCCTGATGGAGATATTAGGGACTTTACATTGGAGAAGATTGCTTTTCATTGGATTAAGACTGAAAAAGATACCGAGGACTGTGGTGTTTATCTGATGAAGCACATGGAGTTGTTTTATGGAAGGCTTTTTGATTTCCCGCGCTTTTACAAGGTACTGTTCTTGTTTTCATATTTTTTTTTCAATGGACTGTTCTTGTTTTCTGGATATATATGTTGCGTATATGTTATGTAGTTTTACTAACTGTATTTTTTAATTTAGGTTTCGTCGAGAGAGGTGCTTAGGGCTGAAATTCTTGCAACGCTGGCTTTGTCGAAATTAAACTCGGCGCTTCCATCACTGAAGGAGAAAGTTGCTGCTTTTGTTAATATCAAAGCAAGAATCAGTGACAACGCAAATCACAATCCAAGGTCACTACATACTCTTCTCAGGATTCAGTATAAGAAAGTTACTGATAAACATGAGAAGGAGGAAATGGAGAAGAGAAAGGAACTTGAAGAGCAAAGGAAAGCTGAAGTTGAACGTGAACAAAAAGAGATTGCTGATGCTATTGCAGCTTCCTTGGTTGATGGTGATCCTAAAGTTGATACAATCCTACAAGATCCTAAAATAGTATGATAGGTTTCTTTTTCTAGTTAAAGTCATGGTATATTTTGTTAGTTAAATCATTGGATACTTTATACCTTTTATGGGATATTAGATCATGTAGTTTTTTCTGCTTTTGGATCATGGTATATTCGGTGATATGATCAAGTTATATTTTTGTCCTGTTTTTCATGGTTTTTGATTTCATGGGATTTTAAAGTTAAATGATGGGATATTAAAGTGAAATCATTGGATGTCATAGTATAATCATGGGATGTTATAGTAAAATCATGGGACTTGAAAGTGAAATCATGGGATGTCATAGTAAAATCATGGGATGTCATAGAAAAATCATGGGATGTTATAGTAAAATCATGGGACTTGAAAGTGAAATCATGGGATGTTTAAAATGATATCATTGGAGTTAATGTTAAATCTTTGTATACATAGATGAAGAAAAACATCCTTGTTAAGTAAGATAGGTGATTTCATATCATTGGTGTTATAGTAAAGTCATGGGATGTTTCAGTAAAATCATGGGATGTGAAAGAGAAATCATGGGATGTATGAAGTGAAATCATGGGATGTTAAATTGAAAATCATGTGATGTTAAAGTGAAATCATGGCATATGTAGTTGATATTGTGGTAAACATTTTAGTAATTTCTTTCCTGCCTGTTGTTTTGAGTTGTTGTTATGATAAAGGAAAATCATGGGATGTTTAAGTGAAATCTTGGGGTATTTGTCTAATTTCATGGGGTATAAGAATGAGGCATGTATGAGTATGACTTGCAACAAAACAATGTTAATATATATATATATATAAGATATATGTCTGAGAAAACATAACATAGGATTAATGTATATAATTTGTAAAATGAAATAAGATGAGTCGTTATAGGAAGAATTACAAAGTTCTTGCTATAAATCATATCAAGTGTTTGGCCGGCGGTACTTCAAAGTGTGTCTTTTCTTCCATTGCTCTTTTCTTGTTCTGTTGTCTTTCTAGAAATGTCTTTGGCCTTTGTTTTTTCCTCCCTTTTGTAACACATTGTGCGGGGTTTAGAACAATTGGCGGGGCACTAGTGTTCGGGGCAGCAGTTTCTGTTGGTATGTCGGACTCTTCTTCTTGTGGCATGTCCTTGAATTGTGTTGAATCTATAAGATTGTTTATTCCCATCAAGGCTTGATTGTATGCATCTTCTACTATCTTTCTGGCTTCATTTTTTCCTTCTGATTTGATAATGAGTTGATTGAAGCTCCTGTTCATTGACTGTCTCCATGCAATGCATTCCTGTTTTCATATAATGTGATGTTATATTGAAATCATGGCATGTCAAAGAGATATCATGGGATGTTAAAGTGAAATCATGGGATATATAGATGATATGATAGAAAAGAAATGAAGAATTTATTATACCTGTGCATTCTTGTTTGTGCTGTTGGTATGTACAACACGGTCCCATACCCTCGCTTTAGATGTTCTTGTCTAGCGCTGTAGTATGTACTTCTCGGGTATGCGTTTTATGTTATTTTTGTCCATAACACGGAGGCAATGTTGGCATAGCCAGCCAACCTCTTCAAAGTGTCTACATTTACAGCTCACTTCGATGTCACCAGATGGATGCCTAATAAATAGAACACCATTAATGTCTTCTGGATCATCATCAGGGTAGACATCATACAAAATCTTGTCGCCAATTGTTACAGATTCAACAGCTGTAGTCTCTAGTCCTTTCCTAAATTGTCTCTGTAAGTACTTGAAGATTTTGAGTGTGTATACCTGCAGATAAAAACATGTGAGAGATATCATGGGATATATAGTTGATATCATAGGATATATAGTTGATATTATGGGATATAGTTTGAGATATACCTCAGTAGCATGCTTGACAAGAGCATTGTTAGAGTTCAGTCTTGGCCTATTATGAGTGTTCTTGTGCTCTTTATGCTTCTCATTTGATCTCCAGCGGTTGATCACTACATCGAAGAGTCTGAAGAATTGTGTGAGAGATGTATTTTTGTTGGCTCTGAATGAAATTGCATTGTTTGTACTCTCACTCCTTTGAGTAGATAGGATTCCAGCTGAAAAGAAGGGCTTGCTTAGGGCAGGTGGCCACTTCTCTTTTAGAGAATACAGTTGATCGAACCAAGATTCATTTTCGAGCTCAAACTCACAAATCATTCCAGAGAAGTATTCTTCAAATTCTTCTTCATTTGACAACCCATAGATGCATATATTGAAAACTTAATTGAAGTTGACATCATGCCTAAGCTTCGAGCAGTTTTTTAATGCATTTTGGTACAAGTGCCAAAGGCACATCCTGTGTCTGGTCTTATCTCCAAAAACCTACACAAGATTAAATAATGGACAGATTATTCATGTGCTTATATATTAAAATCATGGGGTATATTGGTTAAATCATGGGGTATATTGATGAAATCATGGGATATAACAGTTGAAATTATGGAAGATTATTCATGTTCATAGAGTTCATATAATGTAGTATATAGTTCATGTAATGTAGTATACAGTTCATATAATATAGCATACATTTCATTTTTTTTTTGTGTGTGTGTTAATATCTTAAAGTAGATATCATGAGAGATTTAATCAATATCATGGGACATATAAGTCATAACATAGTACCTCAACAATGGATTTTGCAATTGCTGAATCTTGATCAGTGAAGATTGTAATTGACTTCTTATTATCCATGGCTTTCATGAACTCTTCCATCAACCAGATAAATGATGTAGCTTACTCATTGGCAATGAATGCACAAGCAAACATTACATTGTTCCAGTGGTTATTTACACCAACAAACGGTGCACAAATTAGTCCATATTTGTTGGTCCTGAATGTGGTGTCAAATATCATGACGTCACCATAAAGCTCATAGTTGTTCTTCATCATCGAGTCCCTCCAGAAAAGGCTGCACATTCTACCCTTGTCATCCAACTTGTGTGAGTAGTAGAACTGCGGATCCTCATCTTTTCTTTGCTTAAGCATGTCTAACACACACTGTGCATCTGCACCATCCATGATTTTTGTTCTCTTGCGACAAATGTAGTTGATATGGTCCCTCTGGATTATTCCAACATTCTCTTCCCCGCCCGCAGCTGCTGACAAATATTTGAACGTGTCGGTTGGCTTCACCATTGCTTTCTCGAACAAATCAATAATTTCTGCCCTCTCATCATCAATCGTTCTTTCTGGCCTGTTGAAGTAACTCCATTCTGGTCTATTCAGTTCATGGTTGTGCCCAATTTTGTGTTCTTTGACTACATATTTCTCGGTTTTGAAAATATTTTGGATCTTGAAGATAAAAACATGTGTGAGATATCATGGCATATATTGTTGACATCATGGGATATATCGTTGATATCATGGGATATATAGTTGAGAACATGTGATTTTTTTTTACCTCATCATTGCTTTGCAATCACACCTTCCACTATAGTTTTGCCTTCTTTTCTTAATCTTCTTAGGCTCATCACCTTCTTCGTCTTGTGCAGCAACAGTGGGTGATGGAGTGATGGGTAATGGGCTTGGGTTTGCCTTACTTTTACCTTCACGGCTGCACAAAAAGTACTTCTCCCATATTTCACCATTATTACCAATACGTGAGGTTGCTTTCTTCACAGAAAATCCAACATTTGCAGCATGCCTTTTGTACAGGAAGTATAGTTGATCAAAAGTTCCACTGATTCCCTTTAAGCATCCCGTAATGTCAAAATCAGGGGGAAGATCATTTACGTCTGCATATGAAATATGTTTTCACAAGATAGGTGATTTCATGGTAAATATGTTTGATATCATGGGATATATTATTGATTTTATGGGACGTATGGTTATTTTCATGGGATATAACTTTTAGTTTTACTGCATGTGTGCATGTACTAGATATCATGGGATATATGCTTAATATCATGGGATATATTGTTGATTTTTATGGGAGGTATGCTTGTTTTCATGGCATTTAATTGTTAGTTTTACTGCATGTGTGCATGTACTAGATATCATGGTATATATGCTTAATATCATGGGATATATGATATAGTGTACTACTGTATGTGTATGCACTAGAGAATATGGCATGGTTGAAATCATGGGACATATAATTGATTTCATGGGACATATGCTTAATATCATGGGATATACCTGTGAGTTTACTTCATGTGTGCATGTACTAGTGAATATGGGAGACATGGTTGACATCATGGGACATATAATTGATTTCATGGGATATATGCTTAATATCATGGGATATATGATATAGTGTAATACTGTTTGTGTATGCACTAGAGAATATGGCATTGTTGAAATCATGGGCATATAATTGATTTCATGGGATATATTCTTAATATAATGGGACCTATTGTTGATTTCATGGGATATAACTTTTGGTTTTACAGTATGTGTGCATGTAATAGATATCATGGGATATATACTTAATATCATGGGATATATGATTGAGTTTATGGGATATAACCTCTGTTATTTTGTGTTTCTGCTTCTTCAGTCACTGGAAGCTGTTGATTACTAGCAGCAGGGTTTTGAGAAGTTGACATCTAACAATCACAACAATAAACACATTTTACGTAGCAACAACACAAAACATATCTTGCAGATGCAGATTTACGTAGCAGCAACACAAAACAAAGCTTGCAGATGATGATTTAAGTAGCAACAACACGAAACAAAGGTTGCAGATGATGATTATGTAGGAACATCACGAAACAGAGCTTGTAAATGATGATTTACGTAGCAACATCACGAAACAGAGCTTGTAGATCATGATTTATGTAACAAAATCACAAATCGGAGCTTCCAAATCATGATTCACGTAACAAAATCACAAATCGAAACTTCCACATCATGATTCACGTAATAAAATCACAAATAGGAGCTTCGAGATCATGATTCACGTAACAAAATCACAAATCGGAGCTTCCAGATCATGATTTACGTTACAAAATCAAAAATCAGAGCTTCTAGTTCATGAATCATGTAACAAAAACACAAATCCAAGGTCCTAGATCACGAATTGAAGCTTATAGACCATTAATTGCAGAGATGAATGAATTTTTTGTACGTACGTTTGATTTAGATGCAGAAACGACGGCGTAGCTGGAGGTGGCGACGGCGACGGCAACGTAGGTGGTCGTGGCGGTGGTTTCGACGTCGACATGGAGGCGGCGCGACGTAGAGATGGAGGCGGTGGTTTCTTTCTCTCTCTACCGCCGTTTTCTCTCTCTTCGAAGTTGCGTTCGTTTCTGTGTTTGAGATGGAGAGCGAGTTTTTGTTATAACGCGCTTTATGACCCGTTTCTGAGTCGGGTTGCTGGGTTGGGGCTTTTCTAAAAAGCTACTAATTAGTTGGGGTTGATTTATAATTAGTAGAAGTTGGTCTATACTAGAGACGGTCTACTAGGAGACGGACTCTTAAACTTGTCCCCTCTAATATTTTAAGTAACAATTCACTAAAATCAGATTTCATTTTAATGATTTAATATAACTATAAATAATAATTATAATAACCACATAGCCTAAATATAGTATATAAATTAATTATTAATGCACTAAAAACATTTTAGGCATGTGAAGAGTGTTCCCTATTTTTTTTTTTAGGTGGTTTATACAAGTTTTAGAGAATTTGATTTGATAATCTTTTAACATATATTTTGATTTTTTGCCAATATTTAAGCAAAAAATACATTTTAGGGAAGCTGTTGTGAATGATCTAAGCAAACTTGAACTGAACTGAATTTATCTGAACTGAACTTAATTATTCTAAACTGAACTTATTTTAACTGAAATTAAAAATTAAGGTGAAATGAATCTAATAATATACTTTTATAAGAAATACAGAATTTTAACCTCCAAAGATTGACTATGAATTAACCATGATTGTGGAATTTCAGTAACTAAAAACATGTTTCAGATCTCTAGACTTTAATACATATTTGTCTTCACATCTTGTAAATTGTTGTCGTTCTTCCAAAGAGCTTTCCATGTCTTCATTGGTGTTAAATGTTGAAATATGTCCAATTCGCTGTACGAACCAAGAGACGACTTAACGTGACACAAGTCCGACATATAGGACACAGATGTCCGACACATGTGCCCTCATCCGACTAATGTGATCACCCTCAAACAAATTCTTATCGAGATCATGGTCCGACATACTGCCCGAGTAGTATGATTCCAAGGACCACGATCAAAGTCGACGTCTACTACGAGAAAAGGTGTCCGACAGACTATTTGTATCGGACGTACTAAGCGAGACACCTAAGTCAGGGTACCACAAGAAAGACTGTCCGACACACTACTTGGTATCAAACGTGTCAAGCGAGACACCTAAGTATCGGACTGTAACTTATACAAGTCATCTATAGTTCGTATTGTCATTGGGTCTCGGACGTTCCAGTCGGACCGTATATCGGACACTATGTCGGATACAAAGACGGGACGAAATCCTAGAGTGTTCCATGAAACGTAAAGTTACTATCTTAGCCTTGTGGAAACCCTAATGTGGTACGTGGGCCAGGCCCATTAAGCCAACTAATGGGCTTTTAGTCTTTGATACTCAATCATGGCCTTACACTTGGCGCAATCTCATGAGTTTTATCCCCATTTGGGAAACACTATAAATAGGGGACACTATTCACCCCTAAAGGTAATCAATATCTTACCCATTTTCATACTACATACACTAGAGTGACTTTCAACCCTCTATCCGTGAAGTCGATTATCCGGTTTGATCACTAGACAAACCGAAAAACCGTTACTAATCTCCCCCTCAAGTTTTATTTCAAGACTTTACTTGCTATGGAAGGAGGCTAAAATCAAGAGGTCCACAGATTAGAACACATTAGAAGTACTTAGTGATTTACCCTTCAACATTTGGCGCCGTCTGTGGGAACCGATCGAAAGGTTACCCTTTGTCCTACCAGCAAAAGTCCTAAAAGATGGTTAATAGGAAGAGTACTAGAATAGCTCAAGCAGCGAGAAACCCTCAACCCACCCGTCCTCGAGGCCGTCCCCCATTAGGAGGAAGTGGAAGGGGAGGAGGAAGAGGAACCACAACTGCAAGGACACATAGAAATGATAATGTTGATATGGATATGATCGATGGGGCAAGTGCAAGTGTTACAGTGAGGAATGAAGGTTCTGGGAATCATAACCCCAGTACAAATGCAATCCCAGCGGGCAACGGTTTTGGAGCTCTTCGAGCGCCTTCTCAACCAAGACCACTCGCCCCCGTAGCACCAGCACCACAACCCATTGTCCCTCAAGAGCCAGCCGCACTACAGTTTACCTTGACAAATGGACAAGTTTTGAGACCAAGAGACTACGGGATGGCAGAGGAACAATTCGGATTGCTTCTCTTAACGATCCAAGGATGCTTTGCACCAGATGATGTTGCAAGGATACAACATCAAGTAGTCCAGCAATAAGCACAGAGAAGAGCCAACCAAGGAGTACTACCTAGAGAGGATGGAGCACAATCTCGAACTAACTCTTGGCCGATACAAGACCGGGTTGGACCCCCTCGCGTCCAATCACGACTTGGTTCCCAAGGAGCCCCAGATGATTTGAGAGAGATAATAGACCGGAGGGTCAGAGCATCACAAGCGCAAGGAAATGAGAATATCCCTCAAACTCAAGTAGTTCAAACCCAAATGGCTGCACAAACACAGATACTCCCGCAAACTCAGGTGGTGACACAAAACCAAGTGATCCCTTTGAACCAAATAAACACAAACCTTGCCTGAAACCCAAGTAGAGAACCAAGTTGGTGGTCCAGTGGTACTCCCTACTCCATTAGTAGGGAATGATCCGCCGTCAACAACGACACTCACTTTGGGAGAAATGAGGGCTCAAGAAGCTGAACTCAAGGCGCGGATAGAGGCTTTGAGAGCATTAGTCAAAGAGAAAGAGCAAGAGATAGACCAAGAGCCAAGTGCCTTGTGTGAAGAGATCCGCAACCATCGAGTTAATACCGAAAGAGGATTCCCCTCTCTGGATACTTATGATGGAACTAGTTGCCCTACTAATTACTTGATCAGGTTCGAAACCAAGATGGACGCATATGGACATGACTCTAAGACCAAAGCTCTGATTTTCCCTGCTACTCTTTCGGGGGACGCTATATATGGTGGACGGGCTTAGAGAATGGATCCATCAAAAGTTACAAGCAACTCAGCCAAGAATTCACCAAGAGATTTGAAAAAGCCATCAGGAGGAGAAGAGGGGTGAAATACTTGGCTGAGATAGTCCAAAAACCCAAAGAAGATTTAAGAACATTCTTGGATAGGTTCCATGAGGCAAGTTGCGAAGTAGAGGATCATTCCATAAAGGAGAGGTGATGAGCGTTGGATTGTCGGGTTCCAACTAATCAAATAAATTTGTATTTAGCCAAAGGCAATTCACAACTACAACGAAAACCGTAGTGTAGCAGTAGAATAACCTCGAGTGTCGATCTCTAAGGACTATAACTAGCTTTATCTAATATAACTTAAGAATATAATTAATCAACAGACGTCTTAGCAAAGGTTTTACTTAACAGATAATGGAGATTGGTGATAGTATGGTCAGTCAAAGCATAGCAGGTTAATAATCATGCATAAATTCCTCGGTCTTGCATGAAGATCTTTGATCAATGAATTGTCCAGTTGTGTTCCGTAATTATTCAACACTACGAAGATAGAGGTTTTAGATAGATCAAAGAAATAAAGCAATAACTCAGAGTATAATGCGCGATATAGCCATTAGCATAATTATTAACCCTTCGCTAAGAAATCACATACTATCACCAACGAGAAGTTTATCTACTCATAGATGTCATGCAATCAACAGAAATCATATCACGAATGAATGAAAACATGATGAAAGATATATAAATATAAATAGAAAAACTGTAAGATACAATGTTACCGAAGGTTGTCAATCTCCGAAGAATCGCGATCTTACAAGCTCCAAACTGCTAAGAAAAAGTATCTCCTAAGCTAAGAACCCTCAGAACAGGCTCTGGAGAATTCCTACCTAAAACTACTGAGAAAGGTGAGAGAAAAGGTCTGGAAAAGTATGAAAAACGGAGAAAACTGAGCAACTATATATAGGCATTCGAATTGTGTGGGGCGAAGGGCCCCACACACCGGACGATTCGCCTGGTGTGGGGCGATTCGCCCCACGTCCCGGGTGACTCGCCCGGGAGTGTTTTTCGGCCCGATACGCGTTTTCGACACGTTTTTGGATTTCTTCCCCTTTTCGGACTCGGTTTTTGCCTTCTAGTGACCTTTTAGCCTTCAGAGTCGACCCCTAGACTTCAAATCCTATCCGGAATCTTTCAGATACTCCAATTAGGCTTCTGGAACACCAATTCCTTGTCTACTGCAATATAATTGCCCGGAAAACCTCATTTTTCAACCAAAACCTGTAAAATACAAACTAAAGGGAAACGTGACACTATTCTAATAAAATGCACTAAAATATAGCTAAATTAACATAGATGATAGCTAAAATAGGTGAAAAAGACTCAAATGAAAGTGTAAAATACACATTCATCAAGATGAAATAATTCCTATATGGAAATACTACCAATGAGGAATTCAGGAAACAACTCTCGTATTCCTGAACTGAGAACTATAAGGAGCTGAACACTTTTGTCAGGATTTCTTGAAAGCGGAAGAATTCCAAAAGACAGTGCAAGTGAGAGCGAACTCTTCTAGAGAAAGGGAAAAAGATCACAAAAAACCAGAGAGGGACCATCAGAAACAAGCTCAAAATCATAATCACTCCAAGGGAAAGAAACAAGAAGCTAGGCACAACTTACTCAAAGGGAGTATCCAGAGAAGCGAATTCCGAGATTAGAAAACTCCACCGAGAGGAGGGCCACCTACAAGGTACGACAAATATACTGATCTTAATAGGCCAAGATCCGACATCTTGCATACTATTATGACCAAAAATATTGATATTGAGTGGCCTCCTCCCATCCAAGAGACAAGGAGAAACAAGAACTCTGACAAATTTTGCAAGTTCCACAAAGGAAAGGGTCATACAACGGAAGAATGCTTCACCCTCAAAACCGAAATTGAGACCTTAGTTCGTAGAGGACAGCTTGCAAACTATGTCGCGAAAGATGAGCTGTCAAGGCATGAGAGAACATAGGAAAAAGAGGAGAGGCCTATGCACCTCCTCCTCCACCTCCCCTCCGAGGAGGAGGATGGGAAGATCAAGGCGATCCTGACCAAGAATTTGAGAACTTGCCGGTGCATGGCAGAATTTTCGCCCTCACCATAGCGGGAGGACCGGCTAGAGGTGACTCAAGAAGCGCGAGGGACAAGACAGCTAGGGACCTGCTAACATACAACTCGAAGTACGGGGAGGTTGCTTCTCCAGGATCAAACATAATCTCTTTTGACGATAGTGGGCTACCATTGAGAAGTGTTGGATTAGGAGGCATTCATGACCCTTGTGTCCCTTTAGTTGTGGCTCTTGACATTCCAAAGTTCACCATCGGACGAGTCCTAGTGGATACGGGGAGTTCCGCCAACCTAATGTAAGAAAATATGGTCAGAGTTACCCCTAGGGTACGCAGCGGAATTTCAAAAATTTTCTTAACATGCAGGTTAATTGATCATGCATATAATGTATATAATAAACACATTAATCAGAAGACTTACAATACTCCAAAAGCAAGAATAGGTATTGAATCGATATGCCAATCGATGAAGTCTTCGTAATAGTCCGGTGAATCTTCTCCTTCGACGAAGTCGAAGATATCTGCAATACTTTGATTATCTGCAAGATAATAAAGTTAGTTTCCAGCTCTTTGAACCTCAACCTTGGTATCCACGGATGAACAGCTTATCAGAAAGAATGCTAGGATATTCTTTATGTGGCCAAGAAGATGGGGCGACGATTTTCCTCCGGTGGAGAGTGGCGCGCGCGGCTAGGGTATAGAGGTAGGGGAGAGCTTTTTATTTTCTCTAAGAAAGGTAGAATAATTCTCTAAGAATTCAGCATTGAAAAAGCTCTCTAATGACCTACTTATATAGTAGTCAATAGAAGCCTAAAGAAGATTCTTTTAGACTTCATAAAGGAATAAGAACTCTAATTCTTATTGCACAAGGAAACCAATTTAAGTCTAGATTCATTCCCAATTAAGTTAGAACTGAATTAGAAAAATCTAACTTAACCCTTGACTTCTAATATGGGAAGGAGTCGAAACTCCCTCCCATACTACTACTACACGCGGCCGACAAAGGGGGGGGTATGTTGGGACCCACTTATAATTCGAAGGCAATTCAAACTCTAAGTAGATTTTGTCCATGTGCATATATTAATTCTAAATTAATATATCCTTTCAAATCAAACCTCTATTATATTTTAAAATATAATCTTTAATTGTATTTACATAAAATACAATTAATCAATCAATTCAATTAATAATTCCAAATTATTAATTGAGCCACAAATAATTATAATTAATTCCAAATCAATTATAATTCATCAATCACAATTAATTCTAAATTAATTGCGATTCCATCTTCAAGGATATTCGGATAAGGTGAACAACCACATAGTGTGACCCATAGGGCCTCATTGTATTAAGCAAGTGCTACACTAAGCAACATGGAATTCCTAGACGGTTCCATTTGCAATATTAATACATGAGTACGTTTGAGAGGTTTCTCAAAGCAAACCCTTTCGTTGTGAAGTCTGTTGCGCTCAACGCGGCGATGGTAACGTCCCTTCATCTGACTGACTCGAATGCATCTAGGATCGATGATGTGTCTATCCCAATAATACATCCACGGGCGTCTTCAGTGAGTTGCTTGGTGAATCCAATATCTATTATGACTATCATAATAATATTGATACGCTGGCCAGCGGTTTAACCAATCACAACTATGAACGACTATGAGCAGTGCTCTCCGGTGCTACACGTGAGAGATAAATCCTTCACAGAATCACTTATCACCCCCATTTGTATGTAGCCATAATCCTGGATCGTGTCTTGGGTCAACTGCTTATTCAGAGCTGACATCGACGGGTCCACCAAGGATATGGGGCAACAAATATGATGATAAAGTCCTGTAAGTCCAAAGGACGACTGGCATCACTTCGATAACTTTCCGGTTCCCATAGACACTTCAGTGTAGAGTATACATCGATGGGAGTTTCCGGTGGGTACTTCCATTGTTCGGTAATCACCCTTCGAACAACTATGCGGAGTTATGGGAACGTTTCTAGATTGTCTAACAATTCGTTCCGTGGCCGTGGGATCGGCTCACACTTGCTCTAACAAGTATAACCTCCACGCATACTAGTCTCACCTGGTTCATTCAGACCCCTACATCCGAGATGAACCTCGACTAGGGAGAGTTTGGGATAGATGATAACTCACATAGCTCCCACTATCTGTGTGATCGGTCATCTATCCGAGGGGACATGTTTGATATCAATACAAACAGGAATAGAGATATGACATGCTGTATGCCTGGTGTAATATAAATATGAAAGCGATACTCAATAGTCAAACAAACAAACATATATTATATTACGTTGACCTTTGTAATAGTACATATATGCCCTTAATAAGGGTTGTATGCCCTTAATAAAGACTGTCTCTAGGACATATACACTATCAATCTCCCACTTGGACTAGAGCCAGTCACCTTTATGCTTAATGCCTAGATTAACATAATGTCTTAAGTAGGCATCCACTGATAAGACCTTGGTGAAAGGATCTGCCACATTGTCCGTGGTTGAGACACGTTCTATACTAACTTCTCCTCTATCAATAATCTCACGTATAACGTGATACTTTCTAAGTACATGTTTGTTCTTGTTTGTAGATCTAGGCTCCTTGGCTTGAGCGACGGCGCCCGTGTTGTCACAATAAATTGTTATTGGACTTGGAGCAGGAACAACCCTCAATTCCTTCAAGAACTCTGAAATCCAGACAACTTCTTTCGATGCTTCTGATGCAGCAATGTACTCGGATTCTGTGGCTGAGTCAGCAATCGTGGCTTGCTTAGAACTCTTCCAACAGATAGCTCCTCCGTTCAATTTGAATACGTATCCTGTCTGTGACTTAAAGTCATCAGGATCTGATTCAAATCCAGCATCGACATAACCAGACATCTTTAATTCTGGTTCTCCACCAAACACCAAGAACATTTCCTTAGTCCGTCGAAGGTACTTAAGAATGTTCTTTACAGCAGTCCAGTGAGGTACTCCTGGATTCTGTTGGTGTCGACAAGTGACACTAAGCGCATATGCCACATCTGGCCTTGTACAATTCATTGCATACATAATAGACCCTACTGCCGAAGCATAGGGCACACGACTCATTGCCTTTCTTTCTTCATCAGTTTTAGGACTATCCTTAACTGATAGCACGATCCCATGCCTAGCTGGGAGAAAGCCTCTCTTTGAGTCGT
This sequence comes from Plantago ovata, assembly GCA_028274465.1. Taxonomy (NCBI): domain Eukaryota; kingdom Viridiplantae; phylum Streptophyta; class Magnoliopsida; order Lamiales; family Plantaginaceae; genus Plantago; species Plantago ovata. The sequence goes on from CM051458.1 coordinate 51,082,541, forward strand.
CCATCTTATAACGCTTCAGTATTTTGTCGATGTAGGTGGACTTTGTCAATGCTAACATCCTCTTGGACCTATCTCTATAGATCTTTATCCCTAGGATGTAGTTCGCTTCACCCAAGTCCTTCATTGAGAAGGTACTTGATAACCAAACTTTAGTCTCTTCTAGCACAAAGACATTGTTTCCCATGATCAAAATGTCATCAACATAAATGATCATGAAAACGACTCCCTTGTCGCTGTGCCTAGTGTAGACACAGGGATCTTCTACGCTTCTGACGAAGTCAAACGATTTGACAGCTTCGTCAAAGTGGATATTCCAGCTCCTAGACGCTTGCTTTAGCCCATAGACGGATCTCTGTAATTTGCATACAACAGTTGGCCTGGTTTTACTAATAAAACCTTCCGGCTGTACCATATAGAACTCTTCCTCAAGGTTGCCATTGAGGAAGGCAGTCTTTACATCCATCTGCCAGATCTCATAATCATAGTAGGCAGCTATCGCAAGTAGAATTCGAATAGACTTCAACTTTGCTACCGGTGAAAAGGTTTCACCGTAATCGACGCCATACCTTTGTGTGTAGCCCTTCGCCACAAGTCTAGCCTTGTGCGTTTGTACCTTGCCATCGACATCTGTCTTTCGTTTAAAGACCCATTTGCACCCAATAGGTCTAACCCCTTGGGGCAAGTCTACCAAGCTCCAAACTTTGTTCAGGTACATGGAGTCTATTTCCAATTCCATGGCCTCTTGCCATCTGTCTGTGTCAATATCATTTATTGCCTCTTTGTAGGTCTCGGGGTCTTCCCGATCTGATAAGCCAACATCAAGTTCACTGATGTCTTCTATCATAAGGCTTTGCTTCTGATGTCCTTTTGGGATCCTCTTCGACCTACGGAGCTCGACTGGTGCTTCTGTCGGTGTTTCTGGTGCTTTTATTTTCTGGCTTCGTGTAACACGAACATTATCAGTGGGCACTGTTTGCAGCCGATCACTGATGAACGGTTTTAGAACTTGTCAGATTCTAGTTAATCAAATAAATTTGTATTTAGCCAAAGGCAATTTACAACTACAACGAAAACCGTAGTGTAGTAGTAAAATAAACCCGAGTGTCGATCTCTAAGGACTATAACTAGCTTTATCTAATCTAACTTAAGAATATAAAATCAGCAAACTATTTAGCAAAGGTTTTTCTTATCAGATAATGGAGGCTGGTGATAGTATGGTCATTCAAAGCATAGCAGGTTAATAATCATGCATGAAGTACCCGGTCGTTTTGCATGGAGATCTTTGATCAATGAATTGTCCAATTGTGTTCGTTATAATTCAACACTACGAAGATAGAGGTTTTAGATAGATCAAAGAAATAAAGCAATAACTCAGAGTCTAATGCGCGATATAGCCATTAGCATAATTATTAACCCTTCGCTAAGAAATCACATACTATCACCAATGAGAAGTTTAGCTACTCATAGATGTCATGCAATCAACATAAATCATAGCAAGATTGAATGAAAACATGTTGAAAGATATATAAATATAAATAGAAAAACTGTAAGATACAATGTTACCGAAGGTTGTCAATCTCCGAAGAATCGTGATCTTACAAGCTCCAAAATGATAAGAAAAAGTATCTCCTAAGCTAAGAATCCCCAGAACAGGCTCTGGAGAATTCCTACCTAAAACTAATGAGAAAGGTGAGAGAAAAGGTCTGAGAAAGTATCGTTCTGAGCATGCAATAATCACCCCTTTATATAGCCTTCAATTTGCAGCTAAACCTAAAGGAATTCGAATAGGAATTGAATTCAAATAGGAATTGATTTCCTAATGGAGACAATTACCTTTTCCTAAAGGAATTTGAATAGGAATTGAATTCAAATAGATATTGATTTCCTAATGGAGACAATTACCTTTTCCTGATTGCATTCGGAAACAGTTGCTGAGAGCGAAATTATATATAGTAGTTCGGACGACGTGGGGCGAACCGCCCCACATCCCGGGCGAACCGCCCGGGAGCTCCAGTGGCGGTGGACGCGTTTTTGGTCTTCTTTTCCTTTTCGGACTCGGATTTTGCCTTCTAGTGATCTTTAAGCCTTGAAACTCGACCCCTAGACCTCAAATCTCGTCCGGAACTTTCTAGATACACCACGGATGACCACGAAACACCAAATCTTCGTTCTCTTCAACATAATTGCCCGGAAAACACGTTTTTCACCTAAAACCTGAAAAATGCAAACTAAAGGGAAACGTGACACTATTCTAATAAAATGCACCATAATATAGCTAAATTAACATAGAGGATAGCAAAAATAGGTGAAAAAAGACTCGAATGAAAGTGTAAAATACACGTTCATCAGTCGCGTGCTACGACCCTGTTCCCTAGCGGGAGGCTGCTCTTGTGCAACTTGTTGCACAGGTTGATTGACAACAGGTTCTATTGGCGTGGTTTCAACTGTTGATCTAATCACATGACTCCCACTGACTATGACATGCCTAGCAAGTGTCATATCATTACCCTTGCCTGCTTCGAAAGCTCCCACTGAACTTGAGTCCAAATCAGAAGATTTAGAGAACTCATGTTTGCGCGTGTCAAAGTCTTGAATTTCTTCAAGTTCTATCATATAATCTAACCTCTATTCTTCGAGGTATTCTGCTTCTAAAAACTTGATGTTTTTAGATACTATCACCTTGTGATCTTCAGCATGATAGAATTCATAGCCTCTCGTCTGACGAGGATAGCCTATGAAATAAACTTTGACACCCTTGGCATCTAACTTATCAATGAGCAACAATTTGACTATCGCAGGACAGCCCCAAGGTCTAAGATAGCCCAGTGAGGGCTTCTTTCCTTTCCATAACTCATAAGGAGTTTTCTCCACTGATTTAGATGGTACACGGTTCAGAATGTAGATTGCAGTTTGTAGCGCATATCCCCATAGATATTTTGGAAGAGTCGAGAATCCAATCATTGATCTCACCATGTCTAGCAGGGTTCGATTCCTTCTCTCAGACACACCATTTGATTGTGGTGTTCCAGGAGGGGTCCATTGCGATTGAATTCCATTCTCCTTCAAGTAGTCGATAAATTCTTCACTAAGGTATTCACCTCCTCGATCTGATCGAAGAGTGACTATCCTTAGGTTCAATTCATTCTTGACCTCATTCCTAAAATCCTTGAATTTCCCAAAGGTCTCAGATTCATTCTTCATAAGATAAATATATCCATACCTTTAGAAATCGTCAGTAAAGGTAACGAAGTAAGAATAACCTCCACGTGCTTGGACTTTAAAAGGTCCACATACATCGGTATGTATGAGCTCTAAGCAGCGAGTGGCACGAACACCTTGTCCAACAAAGGGTTTGTTCGTCATCTTACCCTTAACACATGATTCGCATGTACCATATGATTCGAAATTAAATGGTTCTAAGTAGTCCAACTTCCTTAGTCTTTGAATCCGTGTTTCATTGATATGGCCTAGCCGACAATGCCATAGATAAGATGGATTATTCTTCTTACTTGAAGACGGTTGTTTGTTATGTATTTGAAATAAAGGTAGACTACTTTGCAAAATATATAAACCATTCACTAAGCGAGCTTTTCCATAATACTGGTCATTTAGCGAAAAATAACAAGTATTAGCAAAACGAAAGGAAAAACCCAAATTGTCCAACAATGGAATGGAAATAATATTTCTGACAATGGATGGAACAAAATAAACGTTATCAGGTTCAAAACATTGTCCTGATGGTAAATCTATCTTGCAGCGTCCAACGCGTTTGGCTTCAACTGGATTGCCGTTCCCAACATGCAAGTCGATTTCACCTTGCTTGACTAGCCTGTGTTCAATTAGCCCCTGCACATTATTACAAATGTGTGAGCCACAAGCTGTATCTAATACCCAACCATTGGAGTCAAAAGTAGTCATGTTCATTTCAATAACAAACATACCTGAGCTAGAAGTCGGCGACTTCTTAGCTTGATCTGCCCTTAGCTTAGGGCAATCTTTCTTCCAATGCCCTTTCTGCTTACAGAAAAGACATTCATCTGTGCGTACCGTTCCGCTACTCTTGAACTTCTTTCTCTGGTTCAGACTTTTAGGCCTATCACTCGAAGTGTTAGCCTTGGCTCCCGACTTTCGCTTACCCTTAGCACCTTTGTTTCTCGGGTTTGGGTTAGACGGTTGCCCAACATACATGATCGATTTCTCCTTCTTAGGAAGAGTTTGATCATATGTCTTCAGCAGATTATGGAGCTCGGGCAGTGTAACGTCTTTCGCATTCATGGTTTAGTTAATGATGAACTGCGAATACGAACTCGGCAATGATTGAAGGACAAAGATCACCATGATCTTATTCTCCATCTTGACACCGGCATCGGCAAGCTTCTCAAAGAGAACAATCATCTTGAGAACATGTTCAGACATGGACCCTCCTTCATTGAGCTTGCATCTGTGTATCTCTTTGATCAAATCAAATTCAACACTTCTGGCTGTCGTCTTAAAGAGCGACTCAAGATGCTTCAGCATCTCATACGGCAACATGCTTTCATGTTGTCTCTGCAGCTCATTGTTCATTGCCGCCAACATAATACACTGCGCGGATTTAGCATCCTGCTGATGCCTTGTTGGCTTGATTCTAAGCAGCAACTTGATCGGCAGTCTGATTCTCGGGACACACGGGAATAGCCTCGTCCAAGACGTACTCAATCTTTTCGTACCTCAGCACCAAACGAATATTCCTGATCCAATCTAGGAAGTTTAGTCCGGTCAAAACTTGCTTCTCTAAGATAGCACGGAGCGAGATACTCGCCATTTCGGTTTTCCTAAGGAGAAATAATATAGAACGAAAATAATAAATCAACTATTGAAATACTATTTCTAAATACACAGTCAACATAACTAAACAACAAGGTCCTTTAGCTGTTTAGCTTCCACTATTTTCACATATGATTGCCCCCAAAACAAACATACGGGTAATGTCCAACAAGTTACCGTATGATGAACGTGTATTTTACACTTTCATTTGAGTCTTTTTTCACCAATTTATCTATCCTCTATGTTAATTTAGCAATATTTTAGTGCATTTTATTAGAATAGTGTCACGTTTCCCTTTAGTTTGCATTTTATAGGTTTTAGGTGAAAAACGTGGTTTTCCGGGCAATTATATTGAAGAGAACGAAGAATCGGTGTTCCGAGGACTTTTTTGGAGTATCTAGAAGGTTCCGGATGGGATTTGAAGTCTAGGGGTCGAGTCTGAAGGCTAAAAGGTCACTAGAAGGCAAAAACCGAGTCCGAAAAGGAAAAGAAATCCAAAAACGCGTCGAAAACGTGTCTCTCGCCGACTGGAACTCCCGGGCGATTCGCCCTGGATGTGGGGCGATTCGCCCCACACCAGGCGATTCGCCCGGTGTGTGGGGCGACTCGCCCCACGCTTGCCGAACTCCTATATATAGTTGCTGTTTCTCTACGTTTTTTCATACTTTCTCAGACCTTTTTTCATACCTTTCTCATTAGTTTTAGGGAAGAATTCTCCAGAGCCTGTTCTGGGAATTCTTAGCATAGGAGACGATTTTTCTTATCAATTTGGAGCTTGTGAGATCGCGATTCTTCGGAGATTGACGACCTTCGGTAACATTTTATCTCGCAATTTTTTCTATTCATATTTATATATATTTCAACATGTTTTCATTCAATCTTGCTATGATTTCTGTTGATTGCATGACATCTATGAGTAGCTAAATCTATCGTTGGTGATAGTATGTGATTTCTTAGCGAGGGTTATTAATTGTGCATGATGGCGGTAATGCGAATCAGACTTTGAGTTATTGCTTTATTTCTTTGATCTATCTAAGCTTTCTATCTTCGTAGTGTTGAATAAAACGGAACACATTGGACAATTTATGATCAAAGATCTCTATGCAAAACGATCGGGTACTTCATGCAAGATTATTACCCACTATGCTTTGAATGATCATACTATCACTAACTTCCATTATCTTGATAAGAAAAACCTGTGCTAAGTTGTTTGTTGATTTTATAGTTTAAGTTAGATTAGATAAAGCTAGTTATAGTCCTTATAGATCGACACTCGAGGTTATTTTACTGCTGCACTACGGTTTTCGTTGTAGTTGTGAATTGCCTTTGGCTAAAAACAAATTTATTTGATTAATTCGAATCTGACAAATTCCGGTTCATCAAATTGGCGCCGTTGCCGGGGACTATACTCCTTTTTTATGTTTAGCTTATTTATATTTTCAGCATTCAATTCCTAGTTTTAGTAGTTTTTATTTTTTCTATTTGATCTCTCTGATACTCCTTTCTTAGCTTGTTACAGATAGTGTATGTGAAGTACACGATCTAGGGGAACACCGCTTGCTGAACCAATCGCTGAAATCGATAGAGTCTACCACCAAAGAAGGCGACTACTTCTACGACGTGAACTAGAGGAAATAGAGGATACCGATTTCTCTGAATCTCTACACAGTCTTTTAAGGAAATCGTCTTAATGGCAGAAGCTAGACCACTGAAAGCATGGGTTCAACCCTCCAAGGATCGTATGAGGGGACCAGCGATTGTTCTTTCGTCTGCAACTCGAGATCTGGAAATCAAGAACCACGCGTTCCAACAACTTCCGAGGTTCTATGGCTTAGCAAGGGAAGATGTGATGCACTACAAGGAACAACACGTTTAGTGACGGAACAATCCGTCGCTAAACCACACCGATCGGTCGCTAATATTCGCTAGCGACCGATCGGTGTTTTTAGCGACGGATAAATTCGTCGTCGCTAAACCGTTAGTCGCTAGCGAATTAGCGACCGATGAGATTTCCGTCGCGAATTTGCGACGGAAAATGAGGTTGACTTTTAGCAACCGATGAATTATCCGTCGCTAAAGTCACCGGACTTTTAGCGACGGATGAGTCTCATCGGTTGCTAAATGTTAGCAACGGATGAGCCTTATCCGTCGCTAAATGTCTGGGACTTTTAGCGACGGATAAACTCATCCGTCGCTGGATATAGCGACGGATGAGCCGATCGGATGCTAATTTGTTTTTTTTTTTTTTAATTTTTTAGATATAATAATGAGACCCAAAATCAAATGCAACCTGTTTAATTAAGCAACATGTTACAGAAATTCTATAGACCAAATAAACCAAAAAATAATCCAAAAAAATCATAATAAATGTACCAAAACCCTCCATACATATAATAATAATCATATGTACACAATACTAATCCAAAATAATATCATAGTGTACACAGTATTCATGTAGAAAATAGTAAATAGAGTCGAAAAGGATAGGGGATCATGGAGTAGGTGGATCCATCCCCAGCTTCGCATACAGCTGAGCAAACATAGTATCATATTGAGCCTGCTTCGTAGCTAGCCTCTTCACCTCCTCATCCCTCTCCTGCAACTGAAGTAAGAGGGCCTGCTCTCGAGCGGAAGCTGCTGCTGCTGCTGAAGATGATGAAGATGTACTGGCACGGGAACGACGAGTCGGCCTCGAGTCCAATTCAGGGACGGCTGCTGCACTCCCCAGTCCCAAGCGACGACCCTTCTCGTCTGGAGGATTCACCTCGAGGAAAATGGCATTCATTTCCTCAACAGTGAGATCCTGATCACGAATCCTGTCCTCGTAGGCCGTCTGAAATTATAAATCAAGAGTATAAGGTGTTAGTTATGTTGTTAATTAGTTATGAAATCATCAGTATTTAATAAACACATGTATTGTTGAACTTACCGCAATTGCTGTGGCCTCGTCACACAACCACTGTCCGTCCTTGGCCTTCTGAGATCTCGAGAACAAGGTGAATAGGAGACTCTCCTTATCCTTCAACTGAATGACACATGAAAGCATCATATACTTAGTTTGAAAGTTCGAAATGCAAGTAAATAACAAGTATAAGAATGATGAATTCACAAAGTTAATACACTTACCTTCTGCCTCACATGTGCTGTAGCGATCGACTCAAAGCCAAAACGGTGTGTCACCAGGGTACGTGTCCCATCATTCGGCTGCTTCTTCCTGTTCTCAGTGTTCTGGTCAGCCTGCGCCTGGACTCTCTCGTTAGCCCAATACACCTTCCACGCCTCCAAATTTCATCTCCGGGCCAATCACCGGTACGTGGACAGTTATTTGTCCACAGTTTCTTCAGGTTATGAACCATGCACTTGTAAAGGGCACTACCGTGAGAGTTGAAGCTCCACCAGAGATCCATCAGCAATGCTTTCGGAAGGAAGAATTCTTTCTACACAATTACAAATAAACATCGAAACACATACGTTGGTGAATACTTAAAAACATTCAAGTATAACAAGGGGAGCTAACATGTATCAAATATATAACAAGGGAAAACAACATCTATTCATGTATATCGGTGACTAACATATCACCCAAGTTCAGTGGCTAACATACCACTCAAATATAGTGGCTACCATACCACTCACATTGTCCTATATTTCACTAAAACAATGGTGACTAACATATCACCCAAGTACAGTGGCTAACTGTTAGGAAACTTGTAATTTTGATGAGCAATTAACCATGCTAAATTAAGAACAGTCCAGTAACTAGTACTCTTAAGGTCCATAGGATTTTAGAATTTTAAGGACATTGTAAAAGAGGAACGTTTGCTGATGACTTAGATAGGTGTTAGATAAGTTATTTCTTTTGTGGATGACGTACTTTAATTTCTGTGAAGAAATTAATTTATTGACACATTTGCGTATGATGTATTTTATTTTCTGAAAAGAAAATATCTTATTGATGCTTAGCTTTAATTAATCTTATTTTCTGAAAAGAAAATGACCTATTGAAGCATTTGCTGAAGATGTATTTTGTTTATTACAAACAAATTATTGAAGCAAATAAGAAACCGGTCAGAATCTTGAAGACTTTTGAAGATCAGAAGACTTGAAGACTTGAAGACTTGAAGATTGCTGAAGACTGGTAAGGCACGTGTTGCTCAGAAAGTGATATTTTCAGCAACAGCATTGCATAAGTGAAAATCTGAAAGACAGAGTAGGTTGTGCTTGCTGAAACTGAGAATGAACACTTGCTGATGAACATATGTGACCTCTTGCTGAATGTACGTGATTTTGCGCTCCATTGTTACTGTTTGAATTCTATTCAAAAGTGCATTTAATGCAAAGCTTACACGCAAAGGACATGAAGACTAGAAGACAAACAAAGGTTGCTGCTGAAAGTACAAAAGCAAGATAGTGACATGTTAAGGAACAAAAGCCTTAGGATTTGAAATTCAAACGGCTCCTTACTTGCACTATAAATAGAGGTCATCCGGCAAAGAGTTGAAGTGTGTCAACAACGTGATCAAACTCTCAGTTGTGCTTAAAGTTCACAAACCTTCTAACACTCTTACTGCCATTGATCCGTTCCAAGACTTAAAGCTTGAAAAAGCTACTTGTGAAGAAGTAGAACAAACTCGGCTAAGAAATTAGTTAAGTGTTCTTTCTTTCGAACAAGAACAAGTCTTGACACCAGAAACAATCAAACTTGTTTACTGCAAAGTATTCCAAGTTGTGTTTCTTAGATTACTTGTTGTAACTGAATAAGTTATAATTAAGTTATCTCACCCCAAAACTCTCTAACTGAAAATACACCCTTTCAGGCGTGATATTCAGGGGGAACTTAATCGAGCAAGCTTTTGCTGATTAAAAGTACCAAGTTTGGTGGAGAACAAGGTTGAGTTCTCTAGTTTAGGTTGGAGACAAAGCAAGTGTGCTTTGGTTTCTGTTGAATCGCTTTAGATAGGAGATTGTAAGGAACCTCAATCATATCTTAGTGGATTCAGTCCTAGAAAGGACAAAGTGGATTAGTTGGGAGATTACGCCACTCTCAGATACCACTCTAAAAGTGTTTGTGTGATTTACTTACTGCATTTAGCTTTCAGCAAATTATATCTGTTTGTACACAGTCACTCACATCACTTACTAAAACTCTTTACTTGCTGAAAAAGCACTTATTGTTTCAAAGACTTCCGCTCTCTGATTTTAAGTATCAGCAAACCAAGCTACTGTAAAGTAACTTACGCTTGCTGAGAAAGTTAAGTATCAGCAACCTTATTACTGTAAAGTAATAAGTACTTGCTGAGAAAGTTTTAAACAACAAAAGTTTGAAAAGACTATTCACCCCCCCCCCTCTAGTCTTTTCTTGTTGTTTAGAGGGACCAACAAGTGGTATCAGAGCAGGAGGTTCTTTAGCCTTCTGCACTGAACCTAGATCCCCTTAAGTGCTTTCCGTAAATCTCTTTCACTTGATCAGTTTGGTAGTGCTTTGCTGACAGGATGTCTTTAGGAGATGCTCCCTTGCTGAAGCTAGAAAATTACGAGAAATGGCGAAACAACATGATGTTACATCTTGAGGCCATTAGTGATGAGATGGTCACCGTCATTAATGATGGACCTATCAAGATCACCAAGGTTGAAAGGAGTTTCCCTCATAGAACCACTGAAGCTGGAAAGGAAACCATCCAAGGCGAACCATCAGATACGGTTGTGCCAAAACCAAGAGAGGAATGGACTTCTGACGAAGCCAAGAGATTCCGTCTTGATGGCCAGGCAAGAAATATCATCATCAGATCAACTCCGGATACCATACAGTGCAAACTGTGGGGTGCTAAGACTGCTAAGGATGCTTGGAAAATGGTTCAAGATCTTTGTGCTGGATCTGACAAGACCAAGGAAAACAAACTTGAAGTACTTAAGCTAAAGTTTCAAAACTTTAATCAAGGTGCTAACGAGTCACTGGAAGACTTGGACTTCAGATTCACAACTCTTGTTAGTGAAATGGCAGCGCTGGGTGTTGGAAATCTTTATTCAGATTCTGAGAAAGTGAAAACTATCATCAGAAGTTTGAATCAAGAATGGATCCATACTCAGAATTTCTATTATAATCAAGGAATGCCTGACATTACACAAACTGAGTTGTTCTCTCATCTTGCTACTGTCAATTATGAGACAAAGCAAAGAGAAAATGTGTTTGCTGAAAAATCGCAAAACATTGCTCTTGCTGCAAAGCCGTCATCTTCTGAAAAGAAGAATGATAAAGAGCCTGCTGATGAAAATGCTTTAGTTGTTAAAAACATGAAGAAATTCATCAGTAAGGAACTTGAAAGGCGAAAAGCAAAAGAGTAGCTGAAAAAGCATCTTGGTAATAACTACCATAAGTACAAGAATGATACTAGCTCGCTGAACAAGCAAGCTCAGCAAGCTACATCATCAGAAGAACCAGCAGTTGGAAATGATCTATGTTTTTACTGCAAAAAGCCTGGACACTTCAAAGCTAATTGCCCTTTGCTGAAAGGCAAATCTGCTGAAAAGAAGAAGAAGTTCAAAAGAGCTTTCATTGCTGAAGAAAAGAAGAAGCTTCAAGCAAAATCGATGCATTGTGCATTGAGACAAGCTCCGAAGACAGTGAGGATGAAAGTTCAGACACCGACGATGAGGAAGCCACTCTAGACGTGGAGATTGGCAAAAAAGTGTGTGGGATAGCTATGGAAGCTTATCCAGATGTGTCGAACTACGAATTCTGCCTCATGGCCGGTCAGGTAAATAATTCTACCTCTGACTCTGATTCAGAAAGTGAAGATGAGATTGATCTTGACAAGATTCAAGGAGAAATCGAAAGATTTGAGAAAACTCTCAGCAAACAGCAAGAAAAACTTCAATTTGCTGAAACTCTGACCAAGCAAACTACTGAAAAGTACGCTTTGCTGAAGGAAGAGACAGAAGAAAAGGATGCTGAAATAAGGCGTCTTAAGAAATTGATTGCTGAGGCTGCAGAGAAAAATTCTCAAATGGCATTAGAATTGGAAGAGTATCAGTCCTCAATTCTAAAGTTACTTGCTGAAATTCAAGAAATGAAAAAGATGAAAATCAATTTCAAATCCTATGTGGAAGCAAGTAATACGCTGACTGAACTAAACTCTTATTTGAGAGATCCATCTCAGAAAGAAGGTTTAGGAGCAACGTGTGAAGGTGATAACGTAGAAATCCTGAGAAAAGATAAATCACCGATCTCCTTTGTACGTGCTACTGATAGTAGTCCACCAGTGATCTATCAGTTTGGTCAAACTAAGATTGCTGAAACATGCAATCAAGTACCTATGACCATAAAGCCCGCTGTTGCTACTCAAAGTAACAAGACTTTAAAAGGAAAACAGGTTGCTGTGAAGCAAACTGGAAAGAAAAAGAATGCTGTGAAGCATTCCGTCAAACAAGTTGCTGAAAAGCAAGTTGTTAAGTCTAAAGGCAAGATTACCAAAAGTAATCAGAAGTCCTTTGCTGACAAACCTGAATCAAGTAAGGTTGCTGATGCTAAAGCTCAGCATTCTCCAAAGAGTGGACTCGGTTTCAAAACCAAGCAAAGTCAACTCTTTCATGAGTATAAGCAAAGTCAGCAAAGATACTTCAAAGAGATGAAGAAAACCAAGCCTAAGAGTTTTGAAAAGACTCCCAATGCTAGGACTAGAAGGAACCTTGCTAGAAAAGAACTTACTGAAAAGTATGTTCAGCAAAAAGGTCAACAGAGCAAGACACCACATCAGAAAGTGGATTTGACCAGCACGAGTCAAAAGTCTTTCAGCTCAAACCTCCTAGTTCCTCAGCAAGTAGAAAACAAGTCAAAGTTGAAAAACTTCAGACTTGGGTTTCCACTGGACGCATTCTTGAACATGTTAATGGACATCCATCATTGGATAATTAACTTGTTTGCTCTTGATTGTGCAGACTGCAGCCACGGAGACAAACGATGCAATCTGGCACTTTGATAGTGGTTGTGGAAAGCACATGACAGGCAACAAGAATAACCTTATAAACTATAGACGGTGGTCTAAAGGTCCAACAATAAGGTTTGCTGGTGGAGGCTCCGGATCTACAAAAGGCTTTGGTGATGTGAAGTTGGGATGCATAACCATTTCTGGAGTTCTTATGTCAAAAATCTAAGTTTAACCTTTTCAGCATGAGTCAATTTGCTGACAAAGGATACTTCATCGAAATTAAAAGTGATGAATGTAAACTTGTAGATTTTGAGACTAAAAAGGTTATAATGATTGCAAGAAGATCAGGAGGCCTATACACCGTTGATTGGTCTTCAGCAAACGTTGAAAAATGCCTTGTCTCAGATCATGATTGCCTTGCTGAAAAAGCATGGTTATGGCATAAACGAACAAGTCATCTAAACTTCAAGACGCTGAATAAGCTGTCTAAAAAGGCACTTGTAGTTGGATTACCTAGGGTTACTTTTAAGAAGGATGGTGTTTGCAATGCATGTCAGCAAGGAAAGCAAACCAAATCTTCTTTCAAGAACAAGGCAGTACCGTCAACTACAAAACCTTTACAACTCTTACACATGGACTTGTTTGAATCTTCTTCAACAAGCTATGCTGGTAAGAAGTATGGTCTAGTCGTGGTAGATGACTATTCAAGATTCACTTGGGTAGTATTCATCAAGCACAAATCTGAAACCAAGACTGAAATACCTAACTTGCTGAATAAGCTTGAAGTCATGAAAAATGACAAGGTAAGAGTCATAAGGACAGACCATGGTACTGAGTTTGTAAACCAGTACATAACTGAATATTGTACCTCCAAAGGTATTCAACATCAGTTATCCTCAGTAAGGACACCACAGCAAATGGTGTTGCTGAACGGAAGAATCGTACCCTGAAAGAAGCCGCAAGAACAATGCTTGCTGACACTGAGATAAGTGAGGCTTACTGGGTTGAAGCGATTAATACCGCCTGCTATACTCAGAATAGATGTTTGATTACTAAGGAATACAACAAAACTCCTTATGAATTGTTTGTTGGAAGACCTCCTAACATCACTCATCTAAGAGTATTTGGTTGCAAGTGTTTCGTTCTTAACAATGGTAGAGAATACCTAAGAACATTTCAACCAAAGGCAGACGAAGCGATATTTCTTGGCTACTCCTTGCATAGTAAAGCTTACAGAGTTTACAACAAAAAGGCACAAAAGATTGAAGAATCTGTGCATGTTGTATTCTACGAAAAGACACAGGTGTGCCTGCTGAAGAAGAAATATCAGAATGTATGAAAAAGCTAATCATACATGAGCAAAGAACTGAATCTGATGCTAGGCAAATCAAGTCAATTGAACTAAATGATGATCTGACAATGATTCTCCTCCCCGAGTCATGACAAGATAAATATAGTTCACGACAAAGAATTTCCAGCAAAAGATGCGGTTGCTCCGGAAGTTGCTGAAATTACGCAATCTCCAGTGCCTGCTGATGAATACCTCAACCCAGCAATGCTGAGCAAGCAGTTGCTGACGATCAAATCTCAGCAGAGACACAAATTCCCAGTAGTACTGAACAAGTACATACTGAAGAGTCACATGCTGATGAGCAAACATATCCTGATCCAACAAACAGGAAACCTGTTAATAAATGGATTAGAGATCATCCCTCTACGGATATGATTGGCGATATTAATAAAACGCCAAGTGACTAGATCCAAAGCTACTCAAGGACTTGCTGAAGAAGCAACTGTCGTAGAAGTAGAATCTTTATTCTCTTGCTTTGTTTCAGAAATTGAACCTAAACCCAGAAGAAGCTTTGAAGCATTCTGAATGGATAAAGGCAATGCAAGAAGAATTGGATCAATTTGAAAGAAACAAAGTGGAAACTTGTGCCACTTGCTGAAAATAAGAAAGCTATTGGTACAAAGTGGGTGTTCAGAAACAAGCTGAGCGAGTCTGGTGAAGTAACAAGAAACAAAGCACGCTTAGTTGCTCAAGGTTACTGTCAGACTGAAGGATTGGACTATGATGAGTCTTACGCTCCAGTTGCAAGATTGGATGCAATTAGGCTTTCTTGGCCTTTGCTGCTCACAATGACTTCATTGTTTACCAAATGGATGTTAAGAGTGCATTCTTAAATGGTGAAACTTGCTTGAAGA